>CM040428.1:138445253-138870348 GCA_022702705.1 Papilionanthe hookeriana x Papilionanthe teres
GGGTGTGAAGACTTGGTCAACGGAGTCCGGCGCCTAAGCGGCAGATTCTGGCTCCTAGGCGCCAGAGACACCTTCTAGAAGATTCATTGAATTTGGACACATTTTGACGAGGCGCCTCAAGGCAACCCTTGGAGCCTATAAATAGGAGTCCACTCCTTCAGAGAAAATTGCACCCTATAGTCTCTCTCTTTCCCCTTAGTCATTTTAGTCATTTTAGAGTCATGAAGATGTAGATTTCTATATCTTATGGAGAGATTGGTGAGGGATTTTGAGATATTTATGTAAGGGATGTACGATTGGCGCATGGATCGGTGGGAAACTTTGGTGGAGAGAATTTCTTCTTTCTTTCAGAGGAAAAAGCTAAGTATTGTGTTCTTCATTTCTTTGTATTTGTTGTAAACATTTTCTAGTGGATTTTCTTTGTTTAAAATTGAGTTTTACGTCAGTGATTTATCCATGTTTCGTAAGTGATTTCCTTTACTCTTTCTTTTAATATGAAGTAGTGGCATGCGTAGGAAAATCATTTTTATGATAGAATTATCTATTAAATGCTTCTAGGTGACAGATAGTTGCATAAATATAATAGAATACTAATGAAATAAGTTCCTTGTTGACACTTAATTTATTATATAGTTCTATCAATTCTTTTACTTCTTATGTCATTATTTTCATTTACTTCTATTTTGTAATGAAATAGATACTTGTTTAGGAATTAAGATTTGCTTAGATATTCTCTTATTAAATTATGGTCATGATATTCATATCAGATCTTCATTTACTTTACAAATTGATCACTTGTATTATTAAAACCTGTTGAAGAATTCTGAGACCTAGACGGAGATGAATTCTTAACTAGTAGATATCACATGAATCCTTGGGTAGTCGAAGGCTTTGTGCTGGTTATTCAAGGTGAAGTGCAAATAAATAGGGAGATATTGTTTATTGGGAGCAGAATTGATTAGTTTTTAGAGTGACAGACTAAATTCTAATAATTTGATCTATAGAAAGGGAACTGGTCACGGGTAGGGCCGACCATAGCCACCCTTGGACATCTAGAAGTGTGAGTCTAGATTAACCCATTCTACTAATAAAACATCCTGAACCGATCTATAGATTAGCCAATGTTCTTTATGCCTGGACCAAAGGGTAATGAATAGTAATGCTTCTATTTGGCACTACTACATTAATTCTAAGCATATCTTTCTTACACATTATCTATGTAATTGCAAGAGAAACATAATTTTTAATATCTCGAATTTCTCCAAACCAATTTATCCAGAAGTTATTTTTTTATTTAAGAACTTTATTTAGGATTAGTTATTAGAAAACCTTTTTAATCAACATTCCAAATTTAGGCCTTTTAGAAATAGGCTGGAATTAGCTTCAAAGGATTTCTTACCTCGCTTCTCTCGTGGGATCGATACTTGGGGTTATAAAAAAACCCTATATTAGTTGAAATGATACGTATACTTCGTAGTACCCCTAGTGTGTAAAATATTTTCTAAAATTTTACAACATTTTGATTTTATACACTAGCCGCTATTTATAAATTGGGTCAAGTTTTTTGCCATCTTTTGGAAGCCAATATTACTGCATTATTGCGGGTCGGGTCAACGACGCGATGTATACCATTAACTTTGGTATCGAAAATGGAAACTTGTCCTTTAGGCATGCTTTATTTAAGTCCTTGAAGTCAACACACACTCAGATTTTTCCATTTTTCTTTTTTACTGGCATGATGTTTGCTAACCATGTCGGATATTGTTCCTCTCAGACAAAGTTAGTGTCTATTAATTTCTTTATTTCTGTTGTAACTTGTTGTTCAATTTTGAGGTGCATTCTCTTGGGTACTTTAATTCACTCTTAGTCGGAGAACTGCAACCTCGGGAGATAGTCCACGCATTTCATCATAGTTCCAAGCAAAGCAATTTTTGAGTTCTGATAGTAACCTGACCAAGTCTGTAACCTCTTCTTTGTTGAGCATCGAACTTATGAAAGTAGGTAGGGGTTGGTCTTCAGTCCCAATATTGATTTCTTTTAATTTGTCAACAGTTGATTTGATTTATTCTTCAAATTCTGGTGGAGCCTCTTCTATTGGATGATCTTTGTATTTATCTTGGATGTTCAGGCAATCTTCTACAGGCTGACTAGTAACAACCACGCAAAATCTCGAGTCATCGACGGGTCCGATCGTACCAAACCCAAGACCTTCTTTTGAGTTGAGTTTCTTTCGTTTTGTATTCCATAATTTTTCAAACGATTGTAACTTATCTTTTGGCATTTGCTTTGGCACATATCTTTGTTGAATTAACTTTTGTACATAAGGTGAAAAGTAACCAAAAGGTAATTCCATTAATTCATTAGAATCATTTTTTAAGAGTTACACAAGGTTCAGAAGTAGAAGGAGAAGCTTTATAAAACTTGATCAGTTTAAAATCATTATTATGGACTTCCTTGACTTCCATACTCTCGATCTTTTAAGGATGGATCGGAGTTAGAGTCATGGCTTGCACATAATAATTAATTCGATCATACATTGATCCATATTCATCTCTTTCTGTGTCATTCATAGAAATCTCAAGCTGAGGCTTCTTCTGGCTTATCATCATTATTTCATTTTCCTCTTCGGAGCTTCCTTCTACTTAAATGCTGATCGGCGGCTTTGTCTGTTCAACAATCTAGTGAGTTCTTCCTCAACCAGGTCCCTGACCTCGACCTCGGATGTGTGGGCTAAAAGAACCTCCACCAACTCGTTGTGAAGGAGCGGTGGGAGATCATTGAACTGGAGCTGTATGGTCTCGTTCTCATAGTTCTTCTGAATCTTCTACTTTACTTGTCACAATTTCTCTTGAAAGTATTGTTTTCTTCGGGGAGCTAGTAGGCGGCGTCATCCTGAATGCCTACTTCATGTATTGAAAAAGGTTGTAAGTCTCCATTAATACAATGTTCTTGTCCGTCCTTGTAGTACTTGATGCATTGGTGTAATGATGACAGGATCATATTGTACTCATGAAGCCACGCTAACCAAGCAGGGTATTGAACGATGTATCCGCATTGATGACATGAAATTTTACAGTAGTTACTAGATTTCCAGCTTTCACTTGTAGCGTTATAGACCCATAGGCTCTTTCTTCTTTCTGTTTGAATCCTCTTAGCATCATTTTATCTATAAACAGTTCTCGAGTTTTGATGTCCAAGTAGGTTAGCGTTCGTAGACACATTATGTTGAGCGACGCTCCAGAATCCACTAAAACTCTAGAATGTACGAACCTGCCGATGATGACAGAAATGTAGAGCGGACGGTTGTGGTCGGCTGTACCGAATAACAAATCTTCAATGGTGAAGGTTATGCCAGGCTATTCTTTTAAAGTGCAAACTCCATCTGTGGATGTGCTAGATAGTTGTGCTAAGCAAATATCCGGATCAAGTAGAGCCTTGATCAAATTTTCTCTCATCTCCTTTGATAGGATCAGAGCATCGTAAATTCTTAGTTTGGCTGGCAACTTCCTGAGATGATCTAGCACGTTGTAATCCACTTTCTTTGAATTTTCAATTTTGTCTCGCACTTGTACTTCTTCCGTTGCTGGAGACACTTCTTCTTAAGTAATTGCATGTTTTTCTTTATCGGTTGGAGCTGTTCTTGGCGGTAGCATCTTGCCACTTCTTAAATGTACTTCTGTTATTTCTTCTTCTTTTGGACCCATAGATCCTTCTATTACTATATCTGGCTCTTTTGTATCTGAAAAATCCACATTGATGGTAAGTGGAGTTCCTTTACATTCGAGGACTAGCTCCTTGCTTCCGGTGCTATCATAGCCGTTATTGTTGATATATTCTTTGCTTTCGTCAATATTCTCATCAGAAATAATCATGATTTGAGGATCATTTTGGGAATAGAAATCACGGTTAGAGAGGTTGTGACTAGTTACATCATCACTAGAGATAGTAAGAACATAGCCAACATCGTTTATATTATCATTATGAGACCTTGGAGGGGCATAAAGATAATGGTACAAAGTCAGGGGTTCGAGGGGTTTCACCCCCGAATCCGAAACAACCAATCTAATAGGGACAGCCTCTATCCTACCCTTCACACTATCATCCTTAATTTCATTCATGATCCACTTCTTCCTCCATTCTTGTCGCGGTGGCTTCCTTGGTGAAGCCTTCGTCTCGGACTGGGCTGACAGCAGACTTCGGACAACTGCTTTCTTTGGAGCAGACTGGATCTGATCCAGGACTTTCTTGAGCTCATTCCAAGTTGTGCTCCATCCACCTTTGTCAGCATATGGATCAATCAAAAAGATCAGCTCAGCTCAAATCAAATTTATAGAACCTCTTTCAGGTTCTTTTAAGTCTTCCTTTGGTATTGTTATATTTCCTTCTTTGTAATTTCGCTCTAGCCAATCCTTAAAACTAAAGCAGCTTTCTATAGTGTGTCCGAGCATCATGTGGTAGGGGTCAATGTTGGGCTGATCATTCTTGTCCACCTCCTCCGGCTTCTTCGGCACCGGTAGTCTGAATTCGGGCTTCTTCATTAAATTCCTAAACATCTTTGCTACGGCATCATCTTTGAATGAGTAGTTTCTGCTTTCATTCGTTGTCAGGCTGATCCTTCTTTGTAATCTTTTCTCAGGCTAAATCCTCATTGGATGCTTTCCTTTGTCAACTGTTGCCACTACGCCAGACCTCTTCTCGTATGCTTTAATCGGTTTCGTTTTCTCTGTCTTTTCTGCAGGCTCCATATGCTTGACTTCTTCTTGTAGGCTACTGGCTTTACTGAGTAGCTTTTTGAAGGACTTGATGGTGAGACCCTTAAGCATGAAAACTACGTGATCGTGGATACTCTTGAGTAGTATATCGATCATGTATTGTTTATGTAGCTGATGTTCACATTTCATGCTTAAGCTTCTTCACTGAGAATGTAGTCGACCAAGGACTAGTCAGGCTTTTGCAGCTCCACCACGAGATATCTTATGGTAATATGATGTCGAGCACCAGCAAATCTTTTCATGAATAGGTTTTCCATTTCTGATTGATCCATTGAGAAGCTCAGCAAACCAATCGAAAGCTCTTCCTGACAGGCTACTGACAAACTGACAGAACAACAAAGCTTCACTTCCTCCTATGTTGCAACAGCTAGCTCTAAAATGTGCTATGTGTTGACGGGGATTCACTATCCTGTTGAATGTCTTGAAAATCAGGGGCACAAAGCCTTTAGGATAAGGAACAGCATCGAACTCCTCTGGGTAGGGTCTACCATTTGAAACTGATGCACCTCCTTTCGACTGAGCCAAGGCTTCCAGAACTTGCTATTCGACCATCTGTTTAATGTCCTTTTCTGGCAGATTCAGAGTCAGATTTCTTCTTGGTGGTTCGTCTTCATTGGCTAAAGAGGCCTCTCATCTTTCATCAGTGAAGTATATGATTTCAAGCTGGTTAACCTCAGGAGACACTGTCGGTCGTGGCTATGACTGTCCATGGAGTGTAGCCATGGAGGTAATGGCAGCGGTCATATCCTCTATTCTTTTCTCCAGATAGTTAATATGTTCATCACTTGTCAGGACGGTCCTCCGCAGCTCATCCGTGGTGTTCTCCTCACTAGGAGCATCGCGCGCAGATGACCTAGACCGAGTTTCACCCATATTGATTTCCATTAATTCTTTGTCCATGTAATCCGACAGGAAGTAATCCTCGTCATTGATATCCAACCCTTGTTGTTTGGCTAACTCAGAAATTTTTGCCTAGAGCTTTCAGACTCTATCATCAACTGTTTTCGTCTTAGTCAGCTTTAAATCTGTGTTTCGTTGTGTTATCACTCTTTTTTGCAACTGATTCAGAAGCAATGGTGGCAGTGGCAACGGGAACATCAGACTCATGATCTATTTTGCGGTCAGCAGACCTTCCAGATGTACAAGTACAACACCTCTCGGTAACCACACTTTCCTCTTAAAATTCGACGTCCCAAGTTGAGGTGTCTTGGCGGCGACATCGAGGTGACGAGGGGAAGTGTGCTCCCTAGTGTGTAGACCATGTACAGAGGAGAATACTACTCTCTTGCTCTCTCTTTCAGGGTTTCTCTTGATCATCAGCAGTTGGTACTCTCAGACACAGCCAAGAATTGACTAACTTGCTTAAAGTAGTATTATTTGTAGCAACTGTATCAGCACATTTCGCCTAACGATCTTTGATGGAAACTCAGATTGGTCTTTCCTTTTCCATAATTTTATCCTTAATTTCGGAGGATATTGCATACTCTTGAGAAGTTTGGCGATGGAACAACCCTCAATTTTAGACAACCTTCGTAGAAGGGTGTGAGCATGGGGGATAGGCGTGGGCCTTCCCCTCACCTTATCATGATTGTGTGGTGCTGGAAGTGTAGCAGCAATCTTATGGAGACTTTCCTTTCCAGTATTACCAGCTAACGGGTGGAACCTGCTACCTCAAAGAAGAGGAGAGGTATCCGGTAAACCGATTTCCTCCTGTTAAGGAATCTAATCAATTACTGGTAGATTTACAACTTGTGTTTTGGCAACCCTGGGAATCCTACGGTTGTAGTTTCTTCTTTGATATTTGGTTAGCAGGGGACGTCTAGAACTTGATCCAACTTTGAAGACTAGCGGCGGGGCAAGAAAGAAATCTTCAGAATCATCTTCTCACAGAATCTCTTTCCCTTTGGCAGACGGGAAAGTAGATGCAGTGACGGCGAAGCCAGTGGCAGTAGAGGTGACAACTCTCTTTGGCACAGAGATGACTAACTTGATGGGGGTAGCGGTTATCTTCACCTTCTTAACAGAAGGCAAATATTCATTGGAGTTCAGGTCAAACTCAACAGACGACTCTTGAATTTCGGGAGTGGAAACTTTCACGACGACAAATGGGGCTTTTCTGAGCACGACATCAAACTCACTGAAGCCGGTTCTGAATTGAATCATCGGTGCTGCAAGATGGGCTTCGCGGGAGGAAGGCAAGTTACGGGAGAAAGTCAGTGTAGGGGCTGACATCTTTAACTGTCAGGTGAAGCATTTTGAAAGTTAGTGAGGGCTAAAAACCTTGTCATCATAGTGTAAACACTATTAAAAAGGTTGTTCTGTGGACTGGGAAAATTTTCATTTTTTTATCTTTTTATTTCATTTTTTAGATTTTCGCATGTTGGTTAAAAGGAGCTTTAAGGTTTAAAGAAGAGTGGGTCAATCTGCTGAAGACAGGATTGAACCCGAGAGGTACAGAAAGGAGGTGAAGTATGGGATCCTATCGGAGGTCGCCTTCATAGCCCAGATTGCCCTAGCGAGATTTGTTCACCGACACACATATTGGGGGTCTGACCCCACAAGATCACAAGGAAAACCTAGGGACTCCTGAACCCTTATGTTCAGGAGTGACTAAACAGACGGTCCTGAAATCTAGAGTTGATCACACTTTCCAAAGAAAGAAATGGGTGAATTATGTCGATGGAAGAATGGTAATCTAGCTCATGAGGGACACGAGCACATTACCGTTATATGAACATAATATTTCTTAATCTTAAAGAAGAGAGAAACCAATCCCAGGGAAGTCGCCAGAAAACTATCGGTCATTTTTTAAAATTTTCTTAAATTTTCATTTCATTGAAAAATATGTTTCTTAGGTGTTTTGTTTTGAAAAGGATTTTAATTTTATAAAATAGAAATTTGATTTAATTTCATATATATATATATATATATATATATATATATATATATATATATTGAGAGGAAGGAGCAACTTGGCTCCCTACATGTTAATTCAATAAAGAGAGGATACAGGAATTAATACTCCCATTACAAAACAACTTCACTCCAAAAGAAAAGTAAAGCAAGTAAGTGTAGGTAAAGCCTATCCCACAAAACCCAAAATACAACAAAAAGTAATGAAAAGAATAAAGTAAAGAAATCAGCAAGGAAAAAATCTCAAAAAGTGCAGTAGATCAATTTTGGTTAGAAGCAGCACATGGAAGATCAGCACTCCACTATTCTGAAATGGGGTGCCTGATATGAATCTGCAGCAAGAAAGAATTGCAACTGGGGAGGGGGGGTAGAGGATACATGCGCCTCTAGAGTTGAAGTCGCTCTTCTGGCAATCCAATTTGCTAGCCTGTTACCTTCCTTGAAAATGAAGACAAACTGTGCAGAGAGCTGTAAGGTAAGTGCCCTGATTTTATTTACCCAAATAGAATGATTCCAAGGGGGGGAAAGGTCGGACAGTAAGTATTGTATTACAGTAGTGGAGTCCCCCTACACTATGATGTTAGCCCACAGATTGAACTTAGCAAGGTAGAGAGACCAATAGACAACAGCTAATTCAGACTCCTGTGGGTCAGCAACAGTAATTGGAGCTTGAAAGAAGAGGATGCATTTCCCTTTGTAGTTTCTGAAGATCCCACCAATGCCAGCATTGTGTTCAGTGAAGGCTCCATCAGTATTAACTTTGATATAAGGGAGAGTAGGTGCTTTCTAGTATATTTAAATAATTCTGGTGTGATTGGGTCTGTCAGGAGTGGAGGGGTTTCTAATAATGTTGGGGAACTGTTTTAAGGATATTAGCTTAGAGATGAAAGAGTGGCAATGAGCAACCACATTTGCAGCCTTTTTGATCTTATCTTCATACTTCACCCCATTCTCGTGCATCCAAATGAACCAAGCCACAATAAAAGGAATAACACCAACTTTAGCTTGTTGCTAGGACTGCCAACATACTGATAAATCTTGCCAATCTAACAGTAACTGATTTATGTTGATTAATCTGAGAAGACCAGACCAAACTTCCTGGGAGAAGAAGCACTCAAAAAAAGGTGTTTATATATATATATATATATATATATATATATATATATATATATATATATATAGATGATGGTGAAGGCGAGTTCCAGTGCTCTACTAGGGTTTGCAGGGAGGTGACTGCCATCGGTGGCCTTGTCATAAGGTTAGTTGTTATGCATTGCTTGGTTTCCTGGTGTGGTACTGGCAGTGTGGATTTTGCTTTCCCGGGTGTTGGGCTTTTTGAATTTGCTGAGTTACTGTTCCATTTGATCTATGGCTCGGGAGTTGCTTAATGTTGATCAATCTCTGGTGGGAAGAAGTTCTTATGCTGAAGTTACTGTGGACAAGAGGGAGGGGTCACTTTGGGAGATAAGCTGGTGTTCCCACAGATTTACCATGATGCTATTAAAGGAAAAGTGGAATGTGAGTTCATTAGAAGGTGCAGGAAGAAGGCTGGTAAATTAGCCTTGATCTTTAATGAGGAGGAACTTAACAAGCTTTCTGAACCTTACAAATATACTTTGGTGGGTAAGTTCTAGTTTGGTCACCCTAAACTGGACACTTTGCGCAAAGTGGTTGATGACCTTAAGCTGTTGGGGCAATGGAAAATTGGTGTGTTTGACAGTAGACACATCATGCTTCAACTAACCAGGGAGGATGACTATGCTCAAGTGTTTTCAAAGAAGGTCATTATGGTTGAAGGTAACACCATGAAGCTACTAAAATGGACTTTAGATTTTGATCCTTCATAAGAGCCCCCAATTGTTCCAGTGTGGTTTAACCTCCCAAATCTGAAGCTGCCTTATATTCATCATAAAATTCTATATGATATTGCTGACTCCATGGGAAGACCCCTAAAATTAGACATGCCTTCAACTAATGTATCTAGGATTTCTAAAGCTAGATTTCTGGTGGAAAGAGATATAACTCAGCCATATATTGATGGTGTATGGTTGGGGACTACTAACAATGGCTACTGGCAGCCAATTGTTCTAGAATATCAGCCCTTGTATTGTAAGCATTGTCACATTTTTGGGCATACTGTGGAACAGTGCTACAGGGTCCACCCTGAACTTTGACCTTTTAAAGTTTCCCAAAAAGAACCATTGGATAAGAACAACCATCCTGTGAGTAACAAACAAACAGATTTTGTCCAACCACCCCCCAGAATTCTCCACCTAACCAACAGGGTGACTTATCCCTAGACAGGGGCACTTCTTTTATTTCTTCTACCACTATTGGGAAGTTAGCGGATGGTAATGTGAGCAAAGGTGTTCAACAAACTCATTTACCAGTAATAGTAGAAAATCAAATTAATCCTAAGGTGAACCAACCAGCAGAAAACATTTCAGCTGAGGACAGTGACAGAATGGGTTCTGATACTGAAATTAGAGAGGAATTTAGTCCCAAAAATTGGCCCTCTACTCAGCTTATTAGCCCACTAAATAATGTGCCACAACCTTTTCCCACAATCCTTCCAGATTCCACAGGTGATAAGGAAGATGCGGTCAGGGAACATACTGAGACACAAGCAACTGATCAAGCAGTGTTAGATCATATGTCTAATGAAATGGAAGAGGTTTGGACTGTTTAGAAAAGCAGGAGAAAAAGAAAAGATGTAATGGAGCTTAAATATCTCTCACAAAATAATATTATTGAAGCCATGGATCCAAACACTTCAAAGGCCCCTCCCCCTAGGTTGACTAGGGCAGGTAAGGCTACCCATCATGATTAATATACTGTGCTGGAATGTTAGGGGTGTGGCAATTCCTAGCACTCTTAGCAGAATTAAGAATATTAACAGGACTTATAGGCCTTGGATCATTGCTTTGATGGAGCTAATGGTCCATAGCAACATACATAAGTACAACAACAAGTTCCAGGGGTTCAATTTTTATGCTAACAGAAATAAAAAAAATTTGGTTGTTTACTAGGAAAGAGTTAACTTGCCAGGTTCTTATAGATGACTCTCAGTTTGTTCATGTACATTTCAAGATTGCTCAATTTACTGGGTTGGCCACTTTCATTTATGTTGGATGCTCTTCACTTGATAGAACTTTACTTTGGGATAATCTCATCAGTATTAGTGGTACTGTTCAGGAGAATTGGATTGTTGGGGGTAATTTTAATAAAATTGCTGACCCCAGTGAGAAGCTCGGTGGAAGAACTCCAAACTTACAGAATATGATGCAATTCTCTTCCAGAATAAGCTAGACTGTTTGACTTGGGTTTCTATGGAACACTTTTCACTTGGCAAAGAGGCAAAATTATGGAGTGATTAGACATATTCCTTGTTAATAGCTGCAAGATGAAGACCTTCCCTATCACTAAAGTACATCATTTACATAAGACCACTTTTGATCATTCTCCTCTACTTATTAAGATCTCATTTTACCAACAATCTGGATTCCCTACTTTCAGATTTCAAAATGTCTGGGCAAAACATCCAGATTTATTAAATGAAGTGAAAAAGGGGTGGAATATACATAATGACACTGCAGCTAATCCTCTGATTAAGCTATGGAGATTACAAAAAGAGTTGACCAGACAGTTCAAGACATGGAACAAAGTTGTGTTTGGTAATGTTTGAGAAGGTAAAGCAAAATGAAACAAGGATAGCTCAGTTGGAGGCTGAATAGGCTTTGGGGTTGGATAATCATATTGATCTTTTGGAAGCTCAGGAATGACATCTTCAAGCTTTGACAGTTGAAGAAGAATTCCTCCAACAAAAGGCTGCAATTAATAAACAACTTTTTGAGGACAGAAATACTAGGTTCTTCCATGTTGTGATCAAATACAGAAGACAATTTAATGTTATAACCAATATTAAAGATCAAGAAGGAGAGTGTCTATCTGATCCTAATCAAATTAAGGAAAGTGCTATTCAATTCTTTAAAAATTACCTTTCTGCCTACCCTACAAATTCTGCTGTGTTTATGGAGGAACTATTTAGTGATCAACTGAACATTGTTCAACAGCTACAGTTGCTCACCTTACCTGATGAAGCTGAAATACTGCAGGCTTTAAAATCCATTGATGGGAACAAAGCTGTTGGACCTGATGGTTTCACTTCTGTTTTGTATATAACAGCTTGAGAAATAGTGGGGAAGGATGTGGTGGAAGTTGTACAAGATTTTTTCACTGGAACTAATTTGCCCAACTATTTTGCTGCCACAAGCATAGCTTTAATCCCTAAAGATAAGAAAAAAACTTCTTGGTATGATTTCAGGCAATAAGTCTTATAATTACTCTGAATAAGATTATCAGTAAGATCATTACGAGTAGATTACAACCTTTTTTACATCTTCTGGTAAGTGCCAATCAATCTGCATTCATTCAGAGCTAAAATATTACTGACAATGTACTGTTTGCTCAAGAACTGTTGTTGGAGATTGATAAACCTTGCAGAGGACATAATTTAATCTTCAAACTTGATTTAAAGAAAGCTTATGATTCTCTTAGTTGGAATTTTATTAATCAAATGCTTAAGGCTAGAGGTTTCTGTCCAGCATTCTGTAAGCTTATTCAAAGATGGCTTTTTAATACTTCTTACAGTATTCTAATTAATGGGACCAGTCATGGGTTCTTTCCTGCTAGGAGGGGCCTTAAGCAAGGAGATCCTTTATCTCCAACAATTTTCATACTTGCTTTTGACTACCTCTCTAGGCTCCTAAAAAAGGCTCATAGTAAATATCCTGATCTTTGTTATCATCACAGCTCTAAACCCATCATAAGTCATCTTGCTTATGCTGATGATGTGATCATTTTCACCAATGGAAGTAAACAGGAAATCAAAAAAACATTGGAGATTATTCATCATCTTCAAAAAGTGTCTGGTTTGGAGTTAAACAATTAGAAGTGCTAGTTCTTGGCATGCAAGCAATTTAAAAATCATCAATGGCTCAAAAAATACAACTGGCTTCTCTCCTTCAAATTTGCCTTTGAAATACTTGGGGGTTCAACTGTTGAAATGGAGGAAAAAATAAACACAATATGATGAATTGGTTAATAAGGTATCTTCTCAACTAAACTATTGGACCAACAGTTTTCTCTCCAATAGGGGAAGGGTTACTCTATTAAAAAGCATCCTTACCACTTTTCCTTTGTATACTATGCAAATGATCAAAATGAAGAGGAGCATACAAAGAATGTTGGAAACCACCTTTAATAATTTTTTTGTGGGAAGGACAACACAAACAAATGCATTGGGAAACATGGAATAAACTATGTAAACCCATTCATTCTGGTGGACTGGACTTTAAAAGTTTCCAACATATAAGTCAAAATTTTCAATGCAAGAAGTGGATAAAATTCAGAAAGCAAGATACACTTTGGGCTAAATTTCTAACTGCTAAATACTTTAGAAACCTTCACCCTGATCTGGTTCAGGTCAAGCCTGGGGATTCTATACAATAGAAAGGATTACTTAAAGTTAGACATCTGGAAGATAAGTTTTATGCTGAGATGTTGGAGATGGTTTCTTAAATTTCTGGATGGATAATTGGTTGCTGGATGAGTCTTTAATTCCTCTTCCTAATGTTGTGGTAAATTACAATCATAAAGTAGCTGCTTTCTGGAATAATTACCAGTGGGATGTGGAGAAGCTGAAAGAAATTGTGGACACCCCAACCATACAGCAAATCAATTCTATCTAGATTGATCAGACTAAATCTGATAAGCTCATTATTAAGAAACATTCCTCTCAATCATTCAACTCTTTTATTTATCAATCGCTGCACAATTGGGTCCAAAATAATTGGGGAAAAAATCTGGAATGCTAATCTGACACCTTTAATATCTTTTTTTAGTTGGAGATTGTTCCATAAATTCTTACCTATGGATGATCTACTCAAACTAAAGGGCCTTAGAATAGCATCCAGATGCTGATTATGACATACACAAGAGGAATCTACCGCTCACCTCTTGTTTCACTGTCCTGTAACCAGGGAGATCTGGATCAAGGTGCTTAGCCATTTTTAAATTCTTCATCATCTTAGAGACTGGAATTCTGTGGAAGATTATTAGGAAGATTGGAAAGCTTACAATCTATCATTATGCCCACTATTTATCTGTTGGTTTGTTTTGATGGCCAGGAACCATAACAAATATGGTGAGCACAGATGTTCTTCTAATCAAATTTTTGTTAACTGTTGCACTTATTTGCAAAGGTATAGCCTCACTCAACAGTAGGTGAACAAAACCAAGATTAAGGTTAAGACATTTCATTGGCTTCTTCCTTCCTCACCTTGGGTTAAAATCAATATTGATGGGAGTTATACTCCTTAGTCTTATGGAATCGAGGGGGTGTGCAGAAATCATAAAGGGTTATTACTGTGGGGTTTCCATGCTCTTATTGTTTCTAATTCTCCACTTGAATCTAAAATGATTGCTGCTATCTAGGCTATTAAAAATGCCAAAGCTATTGGGTATCCTTTTCTCTGGATGGAATCTGATTCCCTTCAACTGGTTAATATCATGACAGGTTCTATAGTTATACCTTGGAAGCTGATATATCTTCACAGGAGTTTACTTTCTCTCATCAAGGATACTACTATCTACTGGAGTCATTTAAATAGGGAGGGAAATCTGCCAGCCAACTTGCTGGCAAAAACTGCTCCTACTTCTGAACTCTTGATATTTTTCAAATTTCCTTTTGGGCATTTAAAGCATTTACTTTTTGGGGATTTACTTTCACTTCCTTATATCATATCTAATTAAGACTTTCCTTCTTTTAATGCATCTTTTATTTTGTTAAATATATATATATATATGGCTTTTTGAAATTAATATTTTACTTTAAAGAATATGAAATCAAACTGATCTCATATAAATAATAGACTAAATAATCAAACATTTCGCCGCAAGACATGTATTTATCCAGAAGAATAAGTACATAGCTTGAGGTGAAGCTTGATCAAATAAACTAAAGCATTTATGACATCCATTTGATCTGCGAACCATTTTGACCGACAATTTCTCCTATCTAATATGAAGGAATTAGATAGGGTTTATATTAATCTGGAGTCTTTAAGTTTCCTATAAGGGCATGCCCCTATAGTTAATTACATCCTAGATAACCGAAGTTACATACGAAAACTTTTGGTATAGATCAGAAAATATTTATATTCATGACTTCTAAAGGTAAGGTTTTCAAGGAAAATGTGATGGTCACATGTTCAATAGGTGATTGGCTCAAATTTTGGAAAATTTCATTTTATCAGAATCCAAAGGAGAGAAGGCTACGGGAAGAACACAGACTCAGTGGAACCTTGATATCCTCCCAAACTATCCTATAGTTTGGCTTTAACTCTTGGAGATGAAGTTATTTAGATTTCAATACTGCCAATTAATTATAAGGATTACATTCGCATAATATCCGATTATGCAAACAACCTGGAAGACGGGAGGATTTATGTCATGTCGGACGACAACCTCGGAATCCTAAAGCGAATTAGGGCTTATATTGCACAGCAGGGCTGTGCAAAGGCCTAGGGAGAAGTTGAGGATTGATACTGCACTAGGAAAGATACCTCAAAGTCCCTTGTCTTGTTGTTTAGACTAAGGAAAGGTTTTGCTAGTGTAGACAAGTTTTGCTGTTGAAGATGGTCGTGATGCCCACTGTGCATGCTCCAAGCTCCTCATCGTAACAAGTTTAGTTTAAAGAAGTGTCAATTGTGGAGAAGACATAAGTGTTATGTTATAGAAATATTTGAATTGAGGTGTCTTAATACTTTATTAGGGTAAACATTAAAGTTGATTATAACAACACCGGTTAAGACCCCACGGTTCCATCATCTCGGCACCACTATTTTCATCGAATTCACTTAGTTCAAATGAATTTAATAAACTCAACTTAATGAGTTTCATACTTTCATTCAGACCGTGGGAAAACCCTGTTAGCAACACGTAGGTTACCTCCTCCAAGGAATTCCTGATCATCCAACAAGACGTTTTAATTTAGTGACATTTGTGGTTTTTTTTTGTGATTAAATTTTGAGTTGTTTTGAATTTTGAATGTTGTGGCGGTGAATTTTATCTTGTCTTGATTTTTAATTTAGTTTTCGTCTCAGTTTTGTGGCTATCTTAAAGGTTTCAGTTTTCATGCAGAGTGACATTATTGTTTATCATGCAGATTGCAAGAAGTAAAGGGCAGTAAAGAAAACACAGGAAAGGAAAGCGCTGTAAACTTATAAAAGCGTACCTGACGAGTCTTCTCGTTCCTCCACATAAAACTTTAGTATTTTTTGTAATAAACATTTATATTTGCAAGAAGTAAAACCTTATGGATTTGTTCGTTAAAGGCCTACCAAGTCCTAGGTCATAACCCGGTGGGTCCTATTTGTTCATTTGAGAGATATTTTCATTCAATAAGTATGATGGGTACAATAGTCCTGCAAGGTGTCCAAAAGACTTCTGAAGAGCCTCTAAAAGATACCTAGATGTTTCACAATTCTTTTGAGCTTCCTTGAGATCATTTTGAACCTATTGTAATTATTAAATGATTTATCTATTTTATACCCTTATTCTCAGTGAGTTGATGTTTTTAATTAACCCAAAAGACAGGGTAACTATCATTTGTTATTTTTTGTAGAGACTATGGGAGTCAAAATCAGTTCAGGCAAAGTTAATTTGTTGGGAAAAATTAGTCAATTAGTTTCATAACTGGGCTTGTAGTGTTTTCAGAAATTTAGAATTTGACGATGTTTGCTTTTCTAAACTTCTTCTATCAAGATTAATTAAGCCTAGCTTACCACTAAGCCCTTTAAATTTTTTATTGATACATTTGTAATTCTTTTGGAAAATGTTAAATGAGTTTAATTAATATTTATCAAAATATTGGGCTATCATTTAATATACCAAAGAGAGGCGTAAGTTAGTGGATCATTGACCTCCAAGGTCAACCCCTAACCATAAGGATCATTTTGTTTAGTTATCTTCCAAATTAAAATTGATTAGGAAAATTCAAACATTTAATTTTGATATGACAAATTTGAAGTTGTTTTCTACCATTTATCCCTTTAATGTTTCAAACATTCAATCATATTCTTTATGATCATTAATTACCCATTTTACCCTTTGATTAGGCCTAAATATTAATTAAGGCTAAAAAACCTTAAAATTACAACTTTGCTCTTAGGGCCTTATCTCTTCATAATTTCTTAAATTCAATTCAAATGACTTTGGAATTTTTATGTCATCTCACCAATGACTTAATTAAAACATCAGAGGATAAAATGTGATTTTCTCAAATTTTAATTTAATTTATATACTTATTTTAATGCAAAAATAGATGTTTTTAGTGAAAATTCCATAACTTGATCAAAATAAAATATATTAATTTGAATTTTTTACTAGAGGTAAACCTATACTAGAGGACCACTTGGACAAAACTTCATGATTTTTTGAAGTTTATTTTAATTATTAGAATTAATTAATTTTTGCAGTTTTAATTAATAATAAAATATTTTAAAATTTGAAAATTCAATTTTATATTTTTCAAAAATCTCTCTGGGGCCAGGGAACCTAGAGAAATAAATTTCATATTTTTTTATTTTTCTTTTAATCTTTAGAATCATTTTAGTGCAAAATTAAGGAAATTCATTTTTAGCCTTTTAGAAATTCATTTAAGCCTTTAAAAATTAATATCTTGACTTAGAGACTTAGAAAAATTATGGGGATGATTACTAAGTCATTAGGAGACCAAATATAATAATTTAATGATTTTTAATATTTTTAATTATTTAAATATTAAAATATTTTTAAAATTGAAAATTTTATAAAATTCTAATTTTATTCTTAAAAATCCCTCTAATCACAGAGAACTCCCAAAATTAATTTTATAAATTTTTTAGTCGTATTTTAATTATTAAATTCATTTAAGTGCCAAAAATGCCATTAGGTTTAAGAAAATCATTTAGCTTATTAAATTAATTCCAAATGATTTAAAATTTTTAGGGGATTTCCTCTGTCCTAGAACCATAGTGGAGAATCATCTTTAGGTTATTTTGATATTTTATTTTATCTTAATTAATTAAGAGTTTGTTTTAGGTGAAGTTGATGATTAGTGCATATCTTAGTGATTTAGCCCATGAAATAATTATCATACAGTCCTCTGATCTTAAAAGACCTACCAAAATTTACTTTGTAATTTTCTAATTATTATTTTAATTGTTATAATTTTTATACCAAAGCAGACACAATAACTTGAAAAATAGAGATCTTCTTACAAAGATCTGTCCTGACTTTGGAAAAATTAGGGAAGGTCCCTTATAATAGATAGAATAAGACCCCAAAAGCTCAAGCGATGGTGAAACGTCTTGGTCAATGGAGAATTAAAAGAATAAAATCAGTATTTAAATTATTAAAAATAAAATATACATAAAAACTACTTCAAACCATTTCCACATTGTTCACCTCTGTTCATTGAGCAACAGGGTATTTTTCTTTTATTTTTCTGATTTTTCTAGGCCAAGATATGGATTTTTAAAGTTTGCTGGTTTAAATAATTCAAAAATACCCCTAATTTCCTACTTAAAGACGTGGCATCGTGTCATCCTCGGCAGCTCTGAAGCCTCCACGCGCTCTGCCATTTGACGCCAACTTCTGACTCAGCTGCTACGGGGCCGTGTTTTATGTATCAGAGCTCGTCCGGTGCAATCCTGATCATCCAAACATTACACGCGCGATCCAACAACACTCCTTCATCATCTTCAACTGGTTCATCCCTAGAGCCATCCAACTTCTAGACCTAAGATCTCGAGCTAGACTCAACCAAATCACATGGGGTTTGTTCCTAGATCTTCATCTTGCCTAGATGAACCTATCCATACAGTTTATACGGTATGAATTACAGTGTACAATTATAGAGGACGAAGAAAAGCTTGGGAGGAAGACTGAGTTCAATACCTTTGTCTGAGAGGGGATGCCTCAATCAAATGGTTGTGGTAGCTTTAATTGGTCCCAACGAACCTCCAGATGGAGCCTTTTACCCTGATGAATTATCTAGACCCAAACACGACCACACCCGATTTTAAGTGTTGATGGAAATCTGGTGCAGAGGCCTCCTATGATGGGGCTTTGATGGGGGAACTCCTTCTTTCACTTCTATGAAGGTGTGGGTGTAGTTAATTTGAATTTGGTTTTGTGTGAAGGTGTATTGGAAAGTTTCCTGGTTTCCGGCCAAGTTTAAGCTCTGAAATTGAGCTCAAGCAGTGAGAACCAGAGGGGGAAAATGGCTGGAATAGTCTTAGAGAGGTTTGGACGAGCTCTTGTGAGATTATGGCAGAGTTTGGTTAAAAAATTTTTGGCACTTGGATTTTGGTCAAGAGGGGTGATTTTATAGCCCTGGCCAATTGGCTAAGCTCAGGGCCTAGCTTTGGGTGCTTTAGGCCACTTAGGGTGAGGGTAGAGCAGTGTCATTGATCACTGAGGTGATCCCTCACTGATAAGGCTCAATTTTGAATTTTAAGCGGTATGCAGGTGCTCGAGCTGAGCTGTCCCAGCGGTTAGGGCTGCTGACAAGGATAGGGAAGGTGGCTGGCAGGATGATGGGAGGCAAGAGAGGAGTTAATGAAGTTAATTGCCTGCCATGCTGAGTGGCTTGTTTGGAGAGATGTGTTAAGCCAAAAGGTGAGGGGCAGTTGTCCTTGGTGAAGGACCTTTGGTCCATGGCTCAATAGACTTGGGTCTAGTGGGTTTTAGCTGGTCTTTGGGGTCCTAGGGTTGGCTGCCTTGGAGTTGGTTTGGTTAATTTGGTTCAATTGGGTTTAATTTAAGTCTCATAAGGTCATAGGTTCAATTTAGGTTATGTTGCGTTTAAGTTAGGCTAGCTTAGGTTTGAGCTTGAGTTGAACCAAATTGATTGAGCAAAATTGTGCATATGATTGCAATGAAGATTTTTCATGAAGACTTGGAGTGGTTTCGAGTTCATTTTGGGGTTCAATTTGGTGTATTTTGGGGTTTTGGTCAATTAGGTCAACTTGGGTTTAGGTTGATCTAGGGTTGGGTCCAAGGCCCAATTGAAGGTTCCAAATGGTCTAGGGTGATGTGTTGACCTCATTTTTGATGAGGTCTTCTCTTCTTCTTTTTAGTGCTTAGGATCTAGCCTTAGGCTTTTCCTTTGACTATCTTAGAGGACTAGAATTGGGACCCACCTTTTAGAAACTCAAACCACTTCTTAACTCCCTTCAAACTCCACAAACTTGACTATAGACCCCTAATCACCTAGAGGGTTGAAATCAAATGTGGAAGTTTAAGGATGAGTTCCTATAGGACTCTTTGGCCTTAGGACTGCCCTGGGTGGCCTAGTCTGGTGAAGGGGCTGACTTACACACACACTACACTTATACACTACACTTTCACACATCTCTTAAAACCACACCCATACCCAACTTGACCTTCTGACTCATGAAGGTGATTCACATGGATGGTCCTTAACCCCTAAGCCCTTGGCTAAGAGGGTTAGGAACAACATAATGAATGCCTCAAATGAGTCCTCTCATGGCTCATATGGGCTTAATATGGCTTCATGGCTCAACCTAAAAGATTCCATGTCACTTAAATTTGATTAATCTTCATTTTTTCAAAATTTCAGTTTTTGGCCCCCGGGACCGGGACCCTCCTAACCTACCAAAAGCCCTGAATAGCTCAAAATCTCCAAAATTCCTAAATCACCCAAAATTTCTCAAAATTGATCTTAAACATTTCCATACCACTCAAATTGATCATCCATACCCAAAAATACCAAAAATTCCAAAAATACCTCCCAATACCCTCCAAATACTCAAAATACCCTTCTTGGCCAAAAAATCCAAAAATTCAGAAAATTCCCAGAAAATTCCAGAAAATCCCAAATATTCCCAATTTCATTTTGTCCAACTACACCATGGGCCAATTTTGTCAATTTACCCTACTTTTGTCAAAACCCCCAATTTGACCCATTTTAACCCTAAGTGAACCCAATGTCAAACCAAACCTGTCCAATTGACCCAAATTCTGGTCCAATTTAGTTCTAAACTTCAATTCAACATTCCCAACACCAATCTAGACCAAATTCAAGTCCAATTTGATTGACATTTGGATCCAATTTCACTTTTGGCCTTAAAGCCCAATTTGGACCCATGACCCAAACCTAACCCAAACTCACCCAATTCAAACTCCAATTAACCCCAAATCTTTTCTAAATCTTCCTTAACATTCCCACAAATAAAACACTAACATGATTTGCCCAAAATTTAGACCCAAACCCCACTCAAATTCAACCCAAAGCTAAAAGGCCCATTTTTAACCTAAACCCAAACCTAACCCAAATGAGCCCAAACCCCAAAATCAAAGCCCAACCAAAGTTAAAACCTCTTTGAAACACTCCCATAAATATTTCTCAACATTAATTTTACATCAATTTCAACCATAGCCCAACATTGGCCCAAGTTAGCCCAATTTGACCTACATAGGCCCACTTACCAAATAAATCCAAATTCAAACCAATTCAACCCCAAATCACACCAAATTGACTCCAAGCCCTTCATGGAACATCCCTAAACCAATTATTACACTTATTTGACAAGGTCCTTCACAAAATCTTCACCCAAATGCCCATCCTAAAATCAAAAAGCCCATTCCCCTTAAACTTTCCTAAAAGCCCACTTCCTTCAAATTCAAAAGCCCAAATTCATCTAAAGCCCACATGGCACTTCCCCTCATCATCCATTTAATCAAAATTGCCCCTAAGTTTCAAAATCATCAATTAAACAATTCTAAATCAAGCCCCATACAAATTCCCATCAAAATATCAAAATTTTCTTAAATCCTTTTTTATGAAATTGACCCAAGCTTTTCCCAAGCCAAATGGAGCCAAGGATGAGCCATTCACAAGCCATATGGAGCCATGAAAGTTTGGCATGTGACCATGCCATTAATGGCAAAAGGAGGAGGTCCTTTAACCATCTCCTAAAAGTCATTAGCCTTAAGCATGTTTCCCCTTAACCAAGATTTAATCCAAATATTCTTGGATAAGGACATCACCACCTCTTGACCGGCCTAGCCTAACCGATCTTCTCGACCCAAGACCAGCCATGGGGAGGTGCACCCAACCCAAACCAATGGGTTGACCAAATTGAAGCCAAAATGACCCCTTCTCCATACCATTTAAATCAAACTCCTTTACACATGTCAAACTCCACCGACTTCACCAACTTCAAGCCCCGGACTCCCCGACCCCGAAGGTGACCCATGCCTGCCGGCCAGCCGCCCGGATCGCCGGAAAACACCATGGCCGAGACCTCGGGAGGAGCCAAACTTTGGAATTCCACCTTCGCCGAGCCGCCCCATGCCCAATGGCCACCATGGCCGTTCTTCCCACGACCGGAGGCAGCTGATCCCAACCCTCGGCCATCCACTGGGAGGCTCTCCAGCCCACCTCTATTTAAACCCGACCCCCTCACGGCCATGAGAGGAGAGTTGCACAAACCTTGCCGAAACTCGCCAAAATTGTTCCAAACCTTCTCCACCCTTAGAGCAGCTTGATCCCCAGATGTCAATTTGCCCTAATCCCCACCGACAAAACCCAATTTCTCAACCGAAATTCCACCCAAAACCAGGACACTTCTCCACGGCGAGCCAATCCCCAAATTGATTGGTTCTACACCTTCACCGCACCGAGGGAAGGTGTCCACCAACAAAAGCCCCATCTCCGAGCCTCCCGAGTTGCTCCAGCCTCCAAGCTTTGTGATCGGCCGTGGTCGAAATCCAACCTGCAGACAATTCACGCGACCGGGAGACTTCATCCGGAGCTTGCTAGGATCCAATCGAAGGTGCAACAACTCTCGGATTGAAGCCACACTTCTCCGAGCAAAGGTATGAGCTAATTCTTCATCCCGAGCTTCGGAGATTCTCCATTTCAAATGCTTTAATTTCAATGCATGATAACCGTATAGATGTGTTCGTCTCTTCAAGACGAATCCATAGAGCATAAGAACATGAAAATCCATTGAGTATCGAGTGAGATATTAGGGATTTAGTGTGGACGGCTCTCGGGTGAGGACACTTGGGGACGATGAACGGATGCCATTCATTTAATACACGCGCGGACGGACGGCCAGGATCGCGTCGGATCAGAAGACGGAACGATACAGCGGGCCCCGGGAGCGCTGAGTCAGATGGCGGCGTCGAATGGGAACGCGCCACGCGACGTTTCGGAGCTGCCGAGGTTGACGCGGCGCCGCGTGGATAAATAGAAAATTAGGGTATTTTTTTATTTATTTAATTCCCTAAACTTCAAAAATTCATAACTTTGTGTAGAAAAATCGGAAAAATAAAATAAAAATACCCTCTCGCTCGGTGAACGAGAGGAGAATAATGTGGAAAAGAAATTATTTAATTTCATCAAGTATTTTATTTTTAATAATTTATTTACTCTCTGCATACTTTTAATTCTCCATGCATGTATACAATTCACCATGGCATGAGACCATAGGGCTTTTGAAGCCTCTGAATTTGGGAACATTCCCTGAATTTTCCAAAGTCAGAGGCCATCCCTATGAAGAGTTATTGATTTTTCAAATTCATGTTACTGTTTTGAGTATTTTAATTCCAATAAATAGCATGTTGTGAAATAAATTCTAGGAAAATTTGATGATGTTCCTTTTGACTAGAGAACCCTAGGAAAAATAGGTTTTGAGTTAGTTCATTTAAACAACCCTAATTGGCTTAAACACTCAAAATAGGTCTCTAATTAATTAGAGCTAACCATACATTAAATTGACTTCAAATCAATTCTCCATCGACCTTTAGGATTAGAGGAACCCACCATAAAAATTTGAGGTCAATTGGACTTGGTTAGCCCCACTAATTGGGTTGATTAAGCCACTTAGTCATTTTAAACTTTAAAAATTCATAACTTTCAAAATACTTTTCAAAAATTCACCAAATTGGTTCTGGAGCCTCTCGATATCAGGGGAATCTAAGAAAATTAAAATTTCAATTTTCTAAAAAGTTGATTTTTTAATATTATTTTAATATTTTAATAATTAAAAAATAATAAAAATCACAAAAATAATAAAATTCATCAAAATGTCACATTTTGAATTTTAATCACATAGGAACAAACCCCATATTTTTCTTAGGTCTATTTAGTGAGATATTAAATTTTAAAGCTCTAGGGTAATTTTAAAATTAAAAAAATGTATTTTCTAGCATTTTCACTAAAATAATTATAATAAATCATAGAAAAATCAGAAAATTGTAAAATTTGATTCTCTGATTTCCTTGATATTAGAGAGATTTTTGAAAAATATAAAATTCATTTTTCAACATTTATTTTATTTTTAAATTAATTAATACTCCAAAACTTAAAATTATTATAATAAAAATAATATAATTCAAAAAAATCACCAAAATTAGTCCAAGTGGTTCTCTGGTCATTAGGAATGTCCCCCAATTTTCTTAAGGACAGAAACTTTCCCTTGGTCATTTTATTAAATTTTCCTTTGAAATCTCTATTTTCTACCAAAAATAATTATATAAATAAATTAAATACAGAAAAATCACATTTTCTCCTCTCATGTCTTCATTGACATATGAGTGAAGTCACATAAAAATTTCAAGTTCATTTGAGTTCAATTTAGTGAGTTATGAAATTATTAAGCTTAAAGGGTAAAGTGGTAATTAAAATTTTAATCCTTAATTAAAACTTTAGGTTTAAAAAAAATTAATAAGTAAAATATTTGATCCTAATTTGATTTGGATGATTGAAATTTAAATAATTAAAGGGTAGAAACCCATTAAACAATTTTAAAATAATTAAACCTTAATTAAATAATTGATTAAATTTGGAAGAATAATAAAATGGGAATTATTAAAATAGGGATATTTTTAGGAAGAGATTTATTCTTTAATTTAAAAATTCCTATATTAATTATCTCATTAATATTCAATTCTTAATTAAAATGATAACTCAAATTCAAAACATTAAAAGACTTAATCATTAAACTAAAATTAAATTATTAAACTCTTTTAAAATTTTAATTAAAATTAAAAAAAAATTAAATTAAATTAAAAAATTAAATTAAATTAAAATTAAATGTTGAATTAAATTAAATTAAATTAAATTAAATTAACAAATTAAATTAAATTAAATGAATTAAATTAAATTAAATTAAATAAATAAAACCAAATTAAATTAAGTTAAAACCAAATTAAATTAAGTTAAACCAAATTAAAAATTAAATTAAATGAATTAAAATTAAATTAAATTAAATTAAAATTAAATCAAATCAAATTAATTTAATGTAACATCAAATCAAACTAAATTGAATTAAATTGAATTAAATAGAATTAAAACTCAATTAAATTAAATTAAATTAAATTAAATTAAATTAAATTGAATTAAATAACATCACCTAAAACAGAAAGAAATTAAATATAAAGCAACTTGAACACTATTCCAAATTTAAACCCATTAATGGAAATTAAACTAAATCACAAACCATTTGAACACTAATTTACCCTCAAGAGCTTCAGTTATCATAACTCCTAAACAGAATATTAAATGAAATGTTACTTCACCTATAGGATATTCAAATGTCCTAGTTCACTGAGCAAGATAACCAAACTTGAATCCCTGGACGATTAATTCATTTATATAATTAAATTCATCTGGACTTAAAACAATCCTAGAAATATTGAAAAGATGTTTAAGATTATTCTTAAGCACTTCCTCAATATGATAGGACATTTATAAGAACAATTGGACTTAATTGTTCTTTGATGAAGAAAATCGTCCTCAAACAAAAACACAAGGAACCTAGACGTCATAGGAAATGACTAGCTATAGGATTAGGAACTTGGTAGAAAACCATAACCCTTCCCTTAGCTTTACCTAGGAACTTGCTTAAATATTCTAATTGTGTTTTAAGTGCAGCTTGGGATGACGGGAAGACCCTCCAGGTACGCTTTTATTTTATTGCGATTTACTTTCTTGCAATTTACATTATTGCAATTTACTTAACCGCATTGCACTTACTTTTCCTGCATGATAAACAACTCGTTGCATGAAAACTCACACCTTTAGGATAGTCCCTAAAACCGAAACCAAAACTAAATTAAAAGTCATTGCAAGATAAAATTCACCGCCACAACATTTCAAAATATAAAACAACTCAAAATTTAATCACAAACGAACACAAAACTACAATTACAATTAAATTAAAACGTCCCATTGGATGATCGGGAATACCTCGGATGATGTAACCTACGTGTTGCTAACGGGATTTCCCACGGTCTAAATGAAAGTGTGGAACTCATTCAGTTGAGTTTAGCAAATTCATCTGGACTAAGTGAATCCGATAAAAATAATGATGCCGGAAGGATGGAACCGTGGGATCTTAACCGGTGTCGTTATAATCAACTTTAAGATTTGTTTTAATTAAAACACAAAAAACACTTGGAAATTAAGACTTCTCTAAACTAAAACACTTTTCTCATCCCCTGATTTATGACTTCTAAAACTAAATCTCTGCAACAACAAGGAGCTCGGAGCATGGTGGCAGCACGGCCATCGTCATCAGCAAAACCTGAGTCTACTTCAGCAAAACTTTCCTAGAATTAAATAACAAAGCCATAGGACTTCGAGGTAGTTTGCCTAGTGCAACACAAATCCTCAATTCTTCGTTAGGCATTTGCATTGCAAATTAAGCCCTAATCGGTTTTAGGATTCCGAGGTAGTCGTCCGATACGACATAAACCCTCACATCTTCGAGGCTATTTGTATGATTGTGTCATACGAATATAAGTCCTAATTAATTAAAATTGGCAAGATCAAAACATTAAATAGATCTTAGGATCTTCCTAAATTCAAACCAAACAATAGGAAAGCCGGGAAATTACCGAAGTTCGCTTCGAATCCGTAATTTCTCCTACCTTTCTTCCTTTGAAATCCCAAAATAAAATCTTCCAAATTTGATTCATTCCCTATTGAAATTCCAAAATTCAATCCTTTGAAAACTTAAACTTTGAAATTCTTGAGAGCAGAATTATTGATTATTATCGAGAGTTTTCTTAGGTGATTCCCGTCACTTAAGATGTAATTAACTATAGGGGCTTGCCCTTATAGGGAATTTTAAAGAACCCGGGTAATATAAACCCCGCTTAATTCATTTATATTAAGCGGGGAACTTGTCGGCTTATAAAATTGGTTCGCGGACCAAACGGATGTCACAAATCTTCTAGTTTATTTAATCGAGTCCCATCGTCGAGCGAGTGTGCCTATTCTTCGGGATAGATACACGGTTTGTGGTGCGGTGCTCGTTTATATAAGCTATTTGGGATGTGAGATCGGTTTGATTTCATATCTTAAAATCTTCAAATTTAAAATTATTTCCAAAGTCAAATACTACTTTTCAAATTATTTATTTAAATTAAATTAAAAATTCGCCGCACAATTTCCGTTAGGCGACCCCCTTTTCAAAATAAAACAACACAACCTAAAAATATGCCTACATGATGTCATGAAGAGTTCCCTAACATCAATTGGGTGGAAATTTTGGGAGTAGGGCAATCAATTTGGGAGATTTTGGGCATATGGATGTTTGGGTCAAAATTAGGAGTTTTGGACTTTAAGTGGATTTAGTTAAGACTTGGGCTCAAATTGGGGATAATTTATGATTCAATTCAATTTAGGGGAGTGTTATGAAGGGCTTAGAAAAATTGGGGAGAAATTGATTGGTATTAGATCAATTTGGGGGATTTGGTTCACTTAGGCAAAATTGGGGATTTTAGTTTTTAATTTAAATTGAACTCAAATGTGAGTCAATTTAAGCTTGTATTTGGTTTAAATTGGTAAAGGAGATGTTGAATTAAAGTTTTGAATTAAAATTAGGCAAGATTGGGATCAATTGGGTAGACATTGGATTTAATTTGGGCACTTTTAGGTTAAATGGGTTAAATTGGGGCTTTTGGTTAAATTGGGCTAAATTTGCCAAATTGGTTCATGTGGTAGTTGAGAGAAATGAAATTGGGAATATTTGGGAGGTTTTGGGAATTTATGGAAATTTTTGGAATTTTGGTTAAGAGGGGTATTTTGGTCATTTTGGGGATTTTTGGGAAATATGGTAATTTTAGGTAATTTTGATCAATTTGAGTTGTAGGAAGTATTATGGAATGATTTTGGAGAATTGGGGGTAATTTAGGTGATTTTGGAAATTTGGGGGATTTTAGGGCTTTGGGTCATTTTGGGTATGTTTGGAATTTTCAGTATTTTAGAGCAAAGAGGTTAGAAATTTTGAATGTTTTGGCAAATTAGGATTGGTTGAAGGTGAGTAGTATGGAATTATTTAGATTGAGCCATGGAACAAAGGTCACCCTCATTTGGTCCTCTATATGTTGGTACTAGCCAATCCCTAGCCTTAGGCTAAAAGCTTGGGAAAACCACTTACATGAGTTTCCAAAGAGTTAGGGAACAAAGTGTTGTGCTTCATTTAGGGTTGTGAGAGTGTAGGTGAGTGTGGTGTAAGCTCCAGAGCTCCCAGGGTGGATCCTATAGCATGACCTCCTATAGGAGACTTCCCCTGAGCTTCCTTATGCTTGGTCTCTTACTCCCAAAACTGGTGGTTAGGCCTTAAGCATATGAAAACTCCCAGTGAAGTAGGAAAAGTTTGAATTTTTATGAGGAGGAGTGCCATGAATAGTTTTCTAAGAAAGTCACCAGGAGATTCATATAGCTAGACCGTAGGCTATTCTAAAGAGAGACTAGACCTCAACCAAAAGTGAAGTCAACAATGAGCAGCTATATAATATTTTAGAAGTAAATATATTATGGTATGTTGATATTGTAAACTACATCGTTAGTAACATTTTCCACCAGAATTAATAATGCAACAGTGGAAGAAATTCAAACATGATGCTAAATTTTATTTTTGGGATGATCCATATCTGTATAAGCAATGTAAAGATCTTTTTATTAGAAGATGTGTGCCTTATGAAGAAACTGAACAAATTATTCGAGAATGTCATGATTTTGAATTCAGAGGACATTTCAGAATTGAAAAAACAATGTATAAGATTTTACAATCTGGATTTTTTTGGCCTACTATTTTTAGAGATGTTTATAGATTTATCAATAGCTGTGATCGATGTCAGAGAATAGACAATATATTTAGAAGAAATGAAATGCCTCTTAATTTTTCTTTGCAAGTTGAAATTTTTATTGCTTGAGGATTAGATTTTATGGGACTATTTATACCTTCATTTGGGAATTTATATATATTAATTGCTTTGATTATGTATCTAAATGGATTGAAGCAATAGCTTTACCCCAAGTGTGATGCTAGAAGTTTTTTGAGGTTTTTAATCAAAAATAATTTCACAACATATGGAATGCCTAGAGTAATCATCACTGATGGAGGATCCCGTTTTAAGAATAATCTTACTCAGAGATTGGTAGAAAAATATAATATTATGCATAGAATCTCTAAGGTTTATCATCCCCAAACTAATGGCTTAGCTGAGGTATCTAATCGTAAAATTAAATGAATTTTAGAAAAGGTCATAAATCCTGAGAAATTAGACTGGTCTACTAGATTAGACACTGCTTTATAGGCATACAGACTGTTTATAATACTCATATAGGTATGTCCCTTTATAGATTAGATTTTGGAAAGACTTGTCACTTGTCAGTTGAATTAGAATATAAAGCATATTGGGCGATAAAGAAATTGAATTTTAATTTGAAAGACGTTGGTAAGAAAAGACTGTTGCAATTGAATGATTTGGAAGAAATCAGAAATGAATCATATGATAATGATAGAATATACAAGGAGAGAAGAAAATCGAAAAATTTTTAAAAAGGAATTTGAACCAAGACAGAAAGTTTTATTATACAATACAAGATTGAATTTTTTTCCTGGGAAACTGAAATCTCGAAGGACAACACCTTTCACTATCGTAAAAATCTATCAATTTGGAGTTGTAATTATCGAAGACCTTAAATCTCGAAGAATATTCAAAGTTAACGTACGAATATTAAAACCATATTTTGAAGGAAATAGACCTAATTTTAAGAAGGTTTTAATGTTGGATCAACCTGAATAACTTAAGGTTATGTCGGGCTGATGACATTAAACCAAGCACTTTGTGTGAGGCAACCCACAGTTATTGAGTGTTTTGCTTGTTTGATAGGTTATTTTTGTTTTATTGTTACTTAATTAAGTTCTGTCCTTCCTTAAATATCATAAACAACATTAAAAAAATTGAATCAAATCGAAGTTTGGAAAGAATTTGGACAAAATAAAGTTTGGCAAAAATTGAACTAGCACCGGACAACACTGCCATCAGTCTTTGGATCGTGCTAATGTTCAGAATCCTCCTTACTTTCCTGAAATTTCACAGATTATTTTGAAGAAGATTAAGAAATTGGAGAAAGAAATGCAACACCTAATGAATGTAATCAACAATATATCTGACTTCTTTGATCACCTGGATTGAAGAATGAAGGAACACTTTGATCATTCTAGGTAACTTGAAGGAAGATTGATACGTTTGATGAGAAGAAAAGGTTAGATTGAGGAGGATTCAACTGAAGAATTCTCATTTCGTCCATTCTACAATCTTTTCATTCACGTTCAATAAATTGGTGTTATAAGAGTTGATGATAGTTCTGAGGAAGAATAAAGACTTAATTATTATGTTTATGTATTTATGTGTTTGAACTGATTACTTACTTTGCTTTGCTTGAATGTTATATTTAAACTTGATTTCTTGTTCAGTTTTCAGTGTTATCGTATCGTGGTTATGAACAACGCTGAAATTTAGTCTTTTATGGCTTGACGATGTATAGAGTTTAGTGTCATTTATGTGTGTTTGTAATTTAGATTATATATATATATATATATAAAGTGATGTTTTGGGTTTTTTGTGTTAAAAAATATTATTTTCCATGGCTTTAGTATGTTACTCAATGCTTAAATGAACTAATTAGACTTCGGTGCGGGCTTGAAAATATTGAAATTGCAAAAGAAAGTTGAAAGCTCTGATTTTAAACTGGCGATGAATGGCGCAGCTACCAGCGTTTGACCGTGCCAAAAGACAGAGAGTTTGGCCTACTGAAACAAAAATTACGCCGAATGGTGCTATTACCAATACTTGACCGCGTCCGATAGACAAAAAGGCTTTATACCCTCAAATTTCACGATTTAACCCTGGGACCCACCATTTTTACTCAAACCATCGTCTTCTACCCTAGCCAAGGTTGATTTTCATACCTAGGGCTCACTTGCATTTGAATTTGAAGCGATTTCATGGCCAAAAAAGTTTAGATTTCATCTTCTCTTGGTAAGAGCTTCACTTTAAACTAAATTTTTTTTATTTTGACCGTGGAAATATTTTACATTAGGATGATTTGAATTTTGAGGTTTTTAGAGAAAATTTGGAGATTTTCCATGGTGTTGGAGTTCTTAATTATTTAGATTTACTTTGGAGTCTATTACATTGCAATTTTGAAATTGATTTGAATAAATTTGATATTTTTATAAAAAAGGCTCCAAGAATGGCAAAAGGGAAGAGAAAATTTGAATATGATGAGAGAAAATTTATGAATTTCAAGGCTTATTCCAGCTTTAGTACATTTCTTAGTAATAAAAAGTGTATTCAAGAGAAAGCATTTGAAAATCCATGAGGTGTGATTGAAGAATTATTTGCAAATCGTCAATGGGAGATTTTCTGCTATTTTACTGCTGAATCGATGCTGGGGATTGTGAGAGAATTTTATGCTAATTTATACTATTCTAAGAGTGAATATATCCTTGTTAGAAGACAAATGGTAGAGTTTACCCACGCATGCATCATGCATTTTATCAATTAAGAGAACCTTTCTTGTGTGAATATAAAAACTTTCTTGTCACTAATGAAGCATTGGATATGGTTATGAATTATTTCATTGATTGAAAAGGGGAATGGAAGATTAAATAAAGGAAAAAGGTTAACTTCCCCATTCCTACATTGAATCCTGTATCGAAAGCCTGACATTATTTCTTTTCTACAAGACTTATGCCTACCAGCCATCATAGCGAAGTTACTGTGATAGAGATATTCTGAATTTCTGTATTTAGAACATGAAGAATATCATATTGTGGCTATCGTTCATAAAAGTATTTTAACCAATTCAAAAGAAGAGACTACGGGTGGACTAGGACACCCTAGTCTGATTCAAGCCTTGTGTATTCAGTCAGGTGTAGAAACTGAAGATAATGATGAGGTAGTCCACCCCCTGAAGCCAATAAGTAAATTAAACTTGAAAAACTATGAAGCCCATGTAGGATGGAAATGAAGTAAGAAAGCTGATGTACCTTCTTTTAGTCAGGAGAGACTATCTACATCTAGGGAACCTACTCTGCATGATGTTATGGATCAGTTAGAAAAGTTGAATACCATAGTAGAGGGACTAAAAGCAAGGAACAAGATAAATGACGATTATCAAGTGCAGTGGCGAGAATATGATATTGCTTATCATGAAACATAGATGAGATTTCTCGGAGGAGACACTAGTGTTGTATTCCCCACATACCCTGAGTACACTCCATAACAGCCTGATGAACCTGATGATGGTAGAGCTCCTGCAGAAGATGAATAGTAGTTTAGTATTTTTATTTTCATTGCATTTAGTATTTTCTGATGTATTTGTGATGTACTTGAGACTGTGAGTAGTATTTGTGATGTAATGTGTATTTGGATGTGTTTGTTGTGAACTTTTTGTTGAATTGTGATGGATGTGATGTGATTGCATTTAGTTTATTAGTTTAATCGGTGATTGTAACAGTTGGTTGTTAATGTGTTATGTGTTTAGTTGATGTTTTATGTTTGAAGATTTCAAACTTCTTCACCTTGCAAATTTCTAACATATATTTTTGTGTAGATATGCTCTTAATTATTTCAGGCCTACTATTCTAAATTATAAAGAAGACCGGCTTAAACTCAAAGGTATGAAAAGCCCAACACACTGAGGTATGAGTTACATATATGTTTAGATCTTTTCTTTCTACCTATGCTAATCTTATTGATATTCAAAAATTGAAGTTTGGGGCAAGGAAAGAATTAACTATTAATTGTTCTCTTTTAAAAGTATTTTCAAAATTATTAACATGATTTCTTGTGATAGAGCTCAATTTTAGATAACTGTATTTTGATTTTATTTGAGTACTTTAGTGGATTTGAATGAAAGTTTTTGGTAATGAAATGTTATTTTCTAGGCTAAGATATTTGGTATAACAAAATAGGACTATAGTCAACTATTCAAAGTAAGAAAAACTATATGTTTGAAATATTAAGAATCTTAAAACTATAAGTGAAATGAAAGGATTTGGACTCTATGATGAATCAATAATAAGCTAAAGATATGCCTATACGGTAAAGGATTGTGGTAAGTTTCAAATTTGGGTGAGAAGGGTGAAGTTCAAAATTTTTAAAGGCCATCCAGATATAGTAATCCTCACTTGAAAAAGCAAAAAGCAAAAGTAAAAAAAAAGAAAAAGAAAGAAGAGAAAAGAGAAAAAGAGGAAAAAGAAAAGAAAATTTGAGGAGAAGCTTGAGGAGATGCCAAATCAAAAATTGGCTTAACTTTGATCTACTTAAAGGGAAGAACTTAATTACTTTCCTAAACTTATATGTATGAATTAGCATCTTTACAAATAGTGTTCTCATAGACTTCTTTTCATGTAATCCTTTTAAGTTCCTTAATAGGACAATCTATTATCTTTCTTTAAATAAATAGGAGGCTATAACTCTTAGACTTGATGACTAGATAGCCTTATACCAGTAGATTTTACTTGAATTATTCAAAGATCTCTCTGAAAATTTTACTACTATATTTATCTAAGTCAAAATCATTATATTCTAGAAAGAAAGTTTATTTCAGTGGATCATATTTTATGTATTAAGTAAATTACTTGAGAACAAGTAATAGTTAATTTTGGGGGATCTTGATCCCCTGAAAATTTGAAAGCTTTTTAATGTCCATTTCATATCTATTTTTGATGATATTTCACTTTAAAGAAATGTACTTTTCATGATTTGCAATGATTTTAGTCCTTTGGAGCAAAAGGAAGCAAAAAGGAGCAAATTTGGAGCAAAATGAGGTAAAATGCAGATTTGAACTGGAGCGCTGAACGGCGCTATCACCAGTGCCTGACCACGCCAATTCATAGAGAGTTTTGACCAGAAGGCGAAAAATAACGTCGGACGATGCCCTATCCTGCGTCGGACAGCTCCCTATCCCGATTTAAAATTAGATTCAATGTATTTTGGAGTTATTTTTGGAGGGGGGCTTGAGGAAACTCTTGGGAAATCAGTTGTAGCTGAATTTAAACTGTGATGGAGCCAAATATTGAAAGTAGGAGAGTCTATTGAGTGTGTGAATGAAGAGTGAGAGTGTCTTTTCATTATTTTAGTGTAGAAAGTTGATGCACAAAAAATATATACAGTTTTTACTATACGATTTTACTCATTTTTTGTTATATTGCACTTTAAATGAAGGTATTTTTCATGATTTGTTGCAGGTATGATGATTTTAGGTGATTGGAGCAAAAAGAAGCAAAAACGGTGCAATTTTGAGCAAAAATGGTGCAATTTTGTGCAAAAATGAGAAAAAATAAATTTTAGCTTGACACCTTTCGATAAGTCTTTCTATGCTTAATCTGTTTTACACTTCTTGCATATTTTTGAATGAGATTACACTTTAAAAAAAGGTTGTTTTATGCTTATTTTGTAGGGCTATCTGTTAGGAATGCAATGCAACTGAAACGAGGCGAATCGGAGCTGAAACGGAGTTAAACAGAGCAAAATGGTGGAGCTACGCAGAGTGGGCGCCCAAACCGGCGCCGGTAGCGCCAGAAACTCGAGACCACAAAAATAGGGTGCCGGTAGTGCCCTATTCAGCACTGGCGGTGTCCAAGATGGTCTGGATGCGAAATTGAGCGGTTTTTTGCCATATACCTCAAATATGGATGCTTTTTGAAAGGTTTCTTTAAGCACCTCTTAGGGAATTCGTCCCTACACTATTTTAAACCAAATTTGAAGCCAAAAAAGGAGGAGATGATAGGTAAAATGTGGAGAATGATTAGAGATCTTAGAATATGAGTAAAAATGTAGATTTTTATCTTTTTGGAGAGATTGGTGAGGGGATTTGGAGAGAATTTGTAAGGGAATGTTCTAGCATTGCATGGATCGACGGGAGACTTTGTGAGAGAGATTTTCATCTTTCATTCAAGGGAAAAAAGCTAAGTATTGTATTCTTCATTATCTAATGATTTTGTAAATACTTATTTTGTGGATTTGCTTAGAAATGAAGTTTTCTGCTATGTTCTCTTTGTGCTTTGTGATGACTTTCTCTTACTCTTCCTTCTTGTTTGGATGTAGTGGCATAAGAAGTATATGACATTGTTTTCACTCTACTTTTCTTTTGCAATGAAAAGAATTCATGTTTAGGATATTAGGATGCTTGCTAAAAGATGTTTTAATTATAAATGTGATGTTTTTTACTTGTGCTTCATTTACATTACAATAAGGGCCCGTTGTAATGTTAAAATTTGTTGTAATTGCATTGTCCCAAAAGGGCGGTGTAATTCTCAACAAAGTGGAACCACATTCAATGTCCATGAATGAGTTACATAGTTCATGGGGATTGAGTGCAAATAAATAGGGAAATATGGTTTCATGGGCATCAAATTGGAGGTTTTAAGGTGACAGGATAAGATCCCTATTTTGGTCCTAAAGTTTGGTAATTAAAGCTAGGGTTAGCCTTCAGGTAAAGGGAAGTCGGAGCTCTGAAGTGGCAGCCAATAACCTCCCAGCCTAATCATGGATTTAGGGACTAAGCCTAGGATTTTCCAATATTCTTTATAGCACTCTGAAGAGGGGGTACTCGGAAGAGGGTAAAGAATAGGATTGCTCCTATTTAGCATGCGACAATATTTAATGCATCTCATTCCTAAACTTTATCCAATTCATTACATAAGAATAGTAGATTTTATTATCTCAAAATTCACCAAACCAATTTATCCAAAAAGAGTTATCTTTAGAAGTATTAGTTTCATTTAGTAGTAGTTATTATTCTTACATATAATCATCTGCATTTAGGAGTAGTTGTTAGAAACACCACTTATATCACCCTTCCAAACTAAGGCTGTTAGTAGTAGACTAGAATTTGACTAAGAGCCTCTTACCTCGCTTCCCTATAGGATCGATAAACGGACTCCATTAGAGCCCTGTATTACTTGATACAATACGTATACTTGCGTTTAAAATTGTGACTTTACAAAATCATTATAAATTTATAAATCTGAGGTCATAAATTCTTACATATGAAAAAAAGTCGCATCAAGAGTTCATCTAGGGTTTATGTGTGTTCTCTTCTAGGTAGTGTAGGAGGAGAGGAAAAGTGAGAGATTTCTTCTTCTTTACTTATCTAAAGATAGAATTGTGTGTTGTTGTGAAGAAAGAAGAGGAATCAAAGAAATTTCTGGAGATTCGCTTGGGGTAGAGTTTGAGATAAGTTGTCTTTTCTTTACTCTGTTTGTATGACATCGCTTTTATATACATAATCCATCTTTTATCATCTTTTCCTCATGATTCTTGAGTAAATTTCTTTTTCTTCCTCCTTTTCATGTGATGTGTTGATGTTTTGATATAGAAATGATGTGTAAATTTATTATGGAGAATTAGTGATGACCTTTTCACTTCGTACTTCATTTACTTTTTGATCTGGCCATTTGAATTGTTAAAACTTGTTAGGAAACATATGTTCCGAAAGGATTATGAGTTCCACAACAAAAGGGAAGGTCACATTCAATGTCCATGAATGAGTGACGTAGTTCATGGGGGTTGGTGCAAATTAATAGGGAAATATATTTTGATGAGCGTAGAAATGGAGATTTTAGAGTGAAGACTAAAATCTCCAATTTGGTCCTAGGGTTTTGAAACTAAAGCAAGAGTTAGCCTTCAAGCGAAGGGAAGTGGGAGCTCTGGAGTGAAAGCTAGTATCCTCCCAGCCTAACCACGAATTTAGGGACTGAACTTAGGATTAGCCAATGTTATTTATGCACTCGAAAGAGGGTAAAGAATAGGAATGCTCCTATTTGGCACAATACATTTACATCACTGATCTATGTCACTAAATCATCACATTATTATTGGAGAGGAGGAGGATTCTTTCTTACATTTGAACTTTTGTTATAAATTTATTCTTTTGTTAGTTAACATTGTTAGGAAGTTAGAACGTACTTTGGTATAATTAGTTACTGCAACTATTTATTCATCTTTTATTATTGGTAATTACTGTAATTGTGATGTGATTCGTGAAGTGATTTATGTGCTACATTATAGAGTTAATTGCCTCCTCATGGGATCGATAACCAGGACTGCATTAGAGCCCTGTATTACTTTAGTGATACGTATACTTGTGTTTAATTGTGTGAATCAATAGAAAACAGAATATATATATATATATATTAATATAAGTTCATAAATTTTGGAAATTTAAAAAAGTTGCACCAATTGACTTCCAGAGATGATGTCGGTCGTAACTGTGTCTGCCCATGTACAGTAGCCATTGTTGTCGTGGTGGCAGTCATCTCTTCCATTTGTTTCTCCAAACGAAGTAACTGTTCATCCTGGGTCTGGATGTCCCTCTGATATTCCTCCATAGAGTTTACCTCGTTAGGAAGAGCTTCACACGCAGCTGAGGTGGCCCTGGTTTCCACCATGTTCATCTCCATGAATTCATCAATGTGGTTTGACAGGTAAAAATTCTCATCGTCGACATCTTGTCCTCGTTCTTTTGCTAATTCTATAATTTCCTCGTGGAGCTTCTGGATTTTATCTTCTATCATCTTTCCTTTCTTTGATTGAAGATCTGGCAATCTTTCTGCCATTGATTCCGAGGCCACGGTGGTAGTGGCGATGGGAATATTTGACTAATGATCCATATTGTGGCTAATAGACTTCTCTGCTTGCACTGGTGCAGCAACCTTTGGTATCCACACATTTCTTTTAGAACCTAATGTCTGGAGGCGGGGTGCCTTGGTGGGGACATCAAAATGAGGAAAAGAAGTGTGCTCCCTAGGGTGCAGGCCGTGTGCAGAGGATCGTAATCATTTCTCATCATTTTCTGACAGGTATCTCTCTTGATTTGTAGCAGGTGGTATTCTCAGACCCAATCAAGACTTGACTGGCCTACGTCTGGTGATTGCTAAAGCGGGAGCAGCTGTATCTATACTGGTAGTAATGGTAATATGTTCTCCCAAACGGAACTTCACTGGGACATGAGCTGACGGTGTCTCAGACTTATCCTTTCTCAAATTTTTTTTTTTTCATCTTGGTGGACACTGCACATCCTATCATCTTGAGCAGTTCGTCGATAAAGCATCCTTCTCTTTCTGAGAGTTTATGAAACACAGTACGGACTTGGGTGACAATTGAGGGCTCCTCCCTCACCTCATCACGTATGTGAGCAGCCAACAGTAGTGTGGCAGCAGTCTGGTGGAGACTCTCATCTCCGGTGGCATCCACTAGTGGGTGGAACCTGCTTCTCAAAGGAGAGGAGTGGTTTCCGGTACACCAAGTTCCTCCTGATGAGGAATCTCATTCGTAGCTAGCAAACTGGCAACTCTGGTCTTGGTGGCTCTTGAATTTCTGCGGTGGCAATTCCTTCTATGAGTCTTTATCGACAGATCGACCGTGGAATAGGAACCAACTTCAAAAACTGGCAAGATGAAGAAGCCTTCCTCAGTATCAGCATGCATAACTTCTTTTCCCTTTGCAGATGGTAAGGAGGGGGAAGTCACAGTGAATCCCGTGGCAGTAGGAGTGATAGTCCTCCTGGGTATAAAAATGGTTGACTTAACAGGAGCAGGAGTAACTTTCATCTTCTTGACGTCGGGAAAATCCTGGTGGGAGTTCAAGTCAAACTCAGCAGAAGGCCCTTGAAGGGGCAGCGACTTTAACTATGACGAATGGAGCTTTTCCAAGGACGACCTCGAACTGATCGAAGCCGACTCTGAATTGAATTGTGGGGGCAGCAAGACGAGTTTCGCGGGAAGTAGGCAAGTTGCAGGAGAATGTCAGCGTGGGGGTAGACATTATTTCTATCAATCACAAAAAGGAAAATAGTTCCAAAAATTAGAGAATGGGCTAAAACCTTGCAGTTTTAAAGTAAGCACTGCAAGTTCACGAAGGTTAATCTGTGAACTGGGTAAGCTTCTTTTTAGTTTCATGTTGTTTTGTTCTTAAAAGTGCTTATTTTGTTTTATGTATTTTTTATCTTTATTGTTGTTTTAGAGAAGTTTGAATTTAGAAAGATTTTGAGATTCAAAAAAGATGCAAAGTAGCAAAACTATGCCCGATGGGCGAGAAGGATAAGTGAAGTGTGGGATCCGGTCTGGGACCCTCTTCACAACGTACCTTGCTCTGGTGGAACTTGTCCACCGACACACATATTGGGAGTCCGGCCCCACAAAATCAAAGAAAATTCTAAAATCCTTCTGGACCCTTTCATTTAAAAGTGATTTAAACAAAGGGTCCTGAAGTCAAGGAGAGTCGATCATACTTTCCCATGAAATAAATGGGTGAAGCATATCGATGGAATAAGAGTAATCTGGCCTATGAGGGGCATAGACGCATTACCGATGTGTAAAAATAAGTTCCCTGATCTATATGCAAAGAGAAATTGTTCCCCAATGAGGTCGCCAGAAAGTTGACTATGCATTTTTATGTTTTAGGAGTTACCCAGTAGAAGTTGTCGGCCGCCGGAATCCAAATCTTGTAGCCCGCTTCGAAAGGACTTTTAATTTAAGTATAAATTTTGTTTAAGGATTACATATGAAGTCAAACTGATATGATATCTCTAATAGTTTAAACAATCGAGCACTACACATTGAGCTACGCATTTATCACAATAGATAGGAGCGTTGCTCAATAGTGCGGCTCAATTAAATAAACTAGAAAATCAATGACATTTGTTTCGTATGCTAAACCTGTATTTTGACCGAGAGATTCCCCTATTTAATACAAAAAAGAACTAAATAGGGTTTATATTGATACTGGGTTCGTTTAAGTTAATTACATCTTAGATAGCCAAACTTACCTAAGAAAACTTTCTATAAAAATCAGGAAATATATTTTTACAACTTCAAGAGGGTAAGGATTTTTCAAAAAAATTGTGGTGATTGAAATCTAATGGGTGAAAGGTTTAAATTTTGGAACATTTGATTGTAGGAATCTAAAGGAGAAAGAACTAGGGGATGTCATAGATCCAAGAGGAAATCTTGGTGACTTAGCGATCTATCCTATTGTTTGGTTTCATTTCAAGAAAATTTAATGTATGTTTCATCCTGCCAATTTTATTTATTTAGGGTTTACATTCACTTGATATCGATCATGTGGATAACCTAAAAGTTGAGAGGATTTATGTCATATCGGATGACAACCTAGGAAACTTAAGGCAAGTTGGGGCTTATATCACACTAAGTACAAAGGCCCAAAAGATAAGATGAGGGTTTATGCCGCACTAGGCAGGTGATGCTTGACTTTATATATACTTCAAAATGAAAGAATTTTATACCACTACTAGAAGATTTTATCCCCGGCAATGGTACAAAAACTTGACGCAGCGGACTTATATTTTACAAGAATTTATGAACTCAGATTTATAGATTTATAATAATTTTGTTAAGTCCAAGCATTCAACATAAGTATACATATCGTATCAAGTAATACAGGGCTCTAATGGAGTCCTGGATATCGATCCACAGGGAATTTTTGAAGTTTTTAAGAAAGCGTTACACAATATGTAATAAGCACTAAAAAAAGGTTTACTACTTACTACTACTATGCAGGAAAAGTAAGAATAACTAGACAGTAACAATTAACTAACTATAATTACTTTTAACAACTTTAAGAACAGAATTAACTAACAGACACACTAAACTAAGTATTTGAAAGGTTTTTGATATATGAGAAAAGTATTTTTCCTCTTGCACTAAGAATATGATGTGTGGATTGATATGGAACAATTATCTATATTATTTTGCCAAATAGGAGCATAGATGATTCTCTACCCTTAAAAGAGGACCCCCTCTTCTAAGCAAGAAAAGAACATTGACATATTCTAAGTTTAGTCACTAACTCTAAGGCTAGACTGGGAGGATACCGGCTCTCACTTCGGAGCTCCCACTCACCCTTCACCTGAAGGCTAACCTTCGATATTAGTTACTAATCTTAGAACCAATTTGGGGATTGTCGACATATTTTTAGGTTATGTATTGTATTTTTAAAAAAGGGGTCACATACAAAAATTGTCGACGAATTTTAGATTTTAAATTTAATTTAAATATATATATATATAATTTAATTTGAAAGGTAACATTTGATTTTGAAAATAATTTTAAGTTTGAAAATTTTAAGATATGAAATCAAACCGATCTCACATCCCAAATAGTTTATATAAGCGAGCATCACACCACAAACCGTGTATCTATCCCAAAGAATAGACACACTGCTTCATGATGAGGCTCAATTAAATAAACTAGAAGATTTGTGACATCCATTTGGTCTGCGAACCAATTTTATAAGCCGACAAGTTCCCCTGTTTAATATAAAGGAATTAAGCTATTACCTGGGTTCTTAAAGTTCCCTATAAGGGTAAGCCCCTATAGTTAATTACATCTTAAATGTCTGAAAACATTTAAGGAAAACTCTCGATAATGATCAGGGGTTTTGCTCTCAAGAATTTCAAAGTTTAAGGTTTTCAGAAAATTTAACTTTGGAAATTTCAATAGGGAATAGCTCAAATTTGGAACATTTTATTTTGGGAGTCTACAAAGGAAGATAAGTAGGGGATTTTTCAATTTGAGAGTTTATTTGGTGACTTCGGTGACTTCCCGACTGTCCTATTATTTGGCTTCAATTTGAGAGTTTATTTAATGTTTCAATCCTGCTAATTTTAGTTAATTAGGACTTATGCTTGTATGATATAATCACACAAATATCCTCAAAGATGTGAGGGTTTATGTCGTACCAAACGACTACCTCGGAGTCCTAAGACCGGTTAGGGCTTAATTTGCATAATATGATTATGCAAATGCCTAATAGAAAGTTGAGGATTTATGTTGCACTAGGTAAACTACCTCAAAATCCTATGGCTTTGTTATTTAATTCTAAGAAAGGTTTTGCTGAAGTAGACCCAGGTTTTGCTGACGAAGATGGTCGTGCTGCCCACTATGCTTCATGCTCCTTGTTATTGCAGAGAGTTTAGTTTTAGAAAGTGAAAATCAGGAAATGAGATAAGTGTTCTGGTTTAGAAGTCTTAAGATTCAAATGTCTTCATGCTTTAATTAAAACAAATCTTAAAGTTTATTAAGCAGGACCGATTAAGATTCCACGGTTCTGTCATCCTGGCACAGCTATTTTCATCGGATTCACTTAGTCCAAATGAATTTGCTAAACTCAACTGAATGAGTTCCACACTTTCATTTAGACCGTAGGAAATCTCGTTAGCAACACGTGGGTTACATCATCCGAGAGATTCCCGATCATCCAACGAGACGTTTTAATAGTTGTAGTTGTAGTTTTGTTGTTCTATTTGTGATTAAATTTTCAGTTGTTTTATATTTTGAATGTTGTGGTGGTGAATTTTATCTTGTTGTGACTTTTAATTTAGTTTTGGATTTCAGTTTTGTGGCTATCCTAAAAGTTTCAGTTTTCATGCAGGGTGACATTCTTGTTTAACATTCAAGAAAAATATAGTACAGTACAGGTAAATAAATTGCAATGCAATAAACTAAAAGTGTACCTGGAGGGTCTTCTCGTCACTCCAAGCTGTACTTAAAACACATGTCAGAGCATTTAAATATTTCAAGGAAAGCACCTAATTAAAGCCAAGGGAAGGTTCTGGTTGCCTACCAAAATCCTAATCCTATTGCTATTTAATTCCTATGACGTCTAGGTTCTTGTGTTTTATGGATGATTTTCTTCACCAAAGAACAATTAAATTCAATTATTCTTCTGAAACATCCCATCATATTGAGGAAGTGCTTAGGACGAGTCCTAAACATCTTTTCAATACTTCTTAGATTATTTTGAGTCCAAATGAATTTCATTGTACAGGTGAATTAATCATCCAAGAATTTAGTTAAGTTTTGCTTCTTGCTCAGTGAACTTAGACATTTGATTATTCGATGAGTAAAGTGACATTTCACTTGATAATCCATTTAAGAATTCTGTGCGTGGAAGCCTTTAGGGCAAGTTAGGTTATTAAGAAACTTAACCATCTTATTTAGATTTAAGTTGGTTTTTTAAGATTGTTCAAATTAATTGTAATATTTTAGTTTAATTATAATTGTCTTATGTTATTTTAATTTGATTGTGTAATTTCAAAAATTGACTTAGCTATTTAAAATTGTCTTAACTTTAATTTTAATTACATTTAATTTAATTGTGTTGATTTGAAGTTGATTTTAATTTAGTTGCATTAATTTAATTTTGATTTAAAGTTGATTAAATTATTTTAAAATTGTTTTAATTTAATTATGTTTAATGTAAATTGTATTTTATTAATTATGTCGTTTTAAAATTATTTTTAATTTAATTAATTATATTATATTAAAATTATTATTTTTTTATTAAATTATCTTAGAAATTATTTTAATTTGGTTATTTAATTTATCTTAGTTTTCATTAATGAGTTATTAAATTAATATTAAGTGGTATTTGATTTTAATCATTAATTAGGGGTTAAGATTAATAATTTAGTATCTTCCAAGATTAAACCCCTTCACTTAATACATTCTCCTTTAATTAACTTCAAATTTTTTAATAATTTAAGAAATTCTAACCATTTTGTTTATGTTGGAAAAGTGATAAATAGGTTTCTACCCTTTAATTCCTCATGTTTCAATCATCAAAGGAGATTAATTAGGATCATTCATTACCCATTAATCATAATTAAGCCTAAATATTAATTAAGTCTAAATTTCAAAAATTATCATTTTGTCCCTTAGGCTTGTTCACTTCATAATTCATTAAATATAACTCAAATGACTTTGAAATTTTTATGTCACCATAGTCATGGATCAATTAAAATATCAGAGGAGAAAAAGTGATTTTTTTTATTTTTAATTTAATTTTAATAATTATGTTTGTGGAAAATAAAGGTTTTCAATGAAAATTCAATAACATGACAAAGGTAAGGTTTTTGTCCTTAAGAAAATTATGGGATGTCCCTACTGACAAGAGGACCATTTGGACCAATCTTGGTAATTTTTTTGAATTATATTTTATTTATTATAATTATTTAGAGTTTTGGTGTATAAATTATTTATAAAATAAAATTAAAGTTTAAAAATGGATTTTATATTTTTCTTAAGTCCCTCTGACCTCATAATTAATTTGGTGAAAAGGTCAAAAAATCCATTTTTTTAATATTAAAAATTGTCTTAAGCTCTTAAAATTCAATATCTTAATCAAGGGACTTAGGAAAAATATTTGGTTGGTTCCTAAGTGATTCGAGGAGCATATATAACATTTTTATGAATTTTAATATTTTTGTGATTTTTTTAATTTTTAAATTATTAAAATATTAAAAATATGGTTAAAAATGAAAATTTTTAGAAAATTCTAATTTTATTTTTTTTAGACTCCTCTGATATCAGAGAGTCCACAAAACTAATTTGGTGAATTTTTTAAGTGTATTTTGGGTTTTATAAATTTTTAATTTTTAAAATGGCTATGTCACTTAATTAATTCATTTAATGGGTTAAATTATCTCCAATTAACTTAAAATTTTTATGTAAGGTTCTCTACATCCTAAGTGACAGTGCAGAATTATTTTCAAGTAATTTTGATGTGTGGTTACTCCTAAATAATTAAAATTCAGTTTTGAGTGTTTAGGCTAATTAGGGTTATTTTTAAGGAATTAAGTCAACCCTTAATCTTTCTAGGGTCCTCTAGTCATAAGCTACCTCCCCTAATTTTGCTAGAATTTATTAAACAACATGCTAATTACTAGAATTAAAATATCAAAACAGACACATAAACTTGGAAAATCAATATCTTGCCATAGATATGGCCTCTGGCCTTGAAAAATTTAGGGAATGTTCCCAAGAATAGAGGCTACAAAAGCCCTATAGTCTCATGCCATGGTGAATTATATGCATGAATGGAGAATTGAAATTCTTAAAATAGTATTAAATTAATTAAAAATAAAATACTTAACAAAACAACTTTATTCTCCTCTGTTCACTGAGCAAGAGGGTATTTTTCTTTTATTTTTGTGATTTTTTTATGCAAAGATATGGATTTTTGAAGTTGGCTGAATTAAATAAATAGGAAAAAGCCCTATTTTTCTACTTATCCAGCGCAGCGCCCCGTCATCCTCGGCAGCTCCGAAGTTCCACGCGGCGCTTCTCCATTCGACGCTGCCTTCCTCCTCAGAGCCACGCAGCCCCACGGTCTCGTCCCGTGCTCTCGTCCGGTGCAATCTAGATCGTCCATTCGATACACGCATGAATAGACGGCATCCGTTCATTGTCCCCAGGTATTCTAACTCGAGAACTGTCCATAGTTAAACCATAAGATCTCGAGCTATAGTTAACCAAATCACATGTGGTTTTCTCCTACATGTTCGTCTAGCCTAGAGCTACACATCCATACGGCTAACATGCATTGAAATCGACTCAAATAAAATGATGAATTGCTGAAAGCTCGGGCTAAGGAGAAGTCTCCATACCTTGGTCCAAGAGGTGAAGCCTCGATTGGATGTGCTCGGCACGTTCGTTGGAGTCCAAGGAAGCTAGGGATGGAGCCTCTGGTCCTGGTAAAATGTCTAGACCAGATTTTTGCCAAGCTCGATTTCAAAGCTTGGCCGATAGGAAGAATGGCTGGCCTAGTGAGGGGGTTTTTGCTGGGGAACTTCTTCTCTTGGTTTGGTGAAGGTGTTGAGTCAATCAATTTGAAGATTGGCTCACTATGGTGAAGTGTCCTGGTTTTGGGCTTAAAATTGAGCTCACAAAGGGGGTTTTAGGGCTGGATTTTAGTGGGGATCAACTGCTCTATGTTAGGAGAAGGGTTTGGAATGAATTGGGCAGAGTTTTGGTAAGGTCCAGTGCATCCAAAATTTTGGCCGTGGAGGTGAGGAGTTTAAATATCCACGGCTGGAGGGCTTCTCAAGGGCAATTGGAGGCTGGAATCAGCTACTCAGGAGAGGAGAAGAAGAGCCATGGTGTCCACTGGGGTTGGGACAGCTCAGCAAGGGAGTTTTGGATTTTTTGGCTCACATGGAGCTCTCAGGTGTGGTGTTTTCCGGCTACCCAAGTGGCTAGCCGGCAGGCATGGGTCACCATCTTGACCAGTGAGGTCAGGGCTGGGGTTAGGTGAGTTCAATTGGCTTTAAACATGTGTAAAGGGGTTTGATTTAAATGGTATGGGGCAAGGGCTCATTTTAGCTTATTTTGGTCAAATGCATGGATTAGGCTAGGTGCACCTCCCCAAGGCTGGTTTGGGCTGAAGAGAAAGTCATTTGGCTTAGCTTGATTAGTGAGGTCAAGTCACAATCCAAGTATAATTAGGCTTAAGCATGGGTTAGGGGAAACATGGGAATTTTTAATCACTCTTAAGGGAATCATTAAAGGGGTTCCTCCTTTTGGCACTTTGAGTATGGTGAGGTGGAAAGATCTCCCATGGCTTTCATGTGGCTTGTGCATGGCTCCATGGCTCCATTTGGCTTGGGAATGGCTTGGCTCACTTTGCATAAAAATGGGTTTTAGGGATTTTTGATGAATTTAGGGGAAATTGTCATGAGGCTTGATTTAGCTTTATTTTATGATGGATTTAACACTTAGGGAATGATTTCAATTAATGGGATGATGAGAAGAATGCCATATGGGCTTTGGAATAAATTTTAGACTTTTTAAATTTGGTGAAGATGGGCTTTTAAAATGTTTTAAGGAGATGGGCTTTTAGGATTTAAAATAAAATTTTGGATAAAAACTTGGTAAAAGGTTGTGCCAAATAAATGTTGCATTTAGTTTACGAATGTGTTATGATGGTTTTAAGAAAGATTTGGTGTCATTTGGGATTAAATTGGGTTTAATTTGGGTATTTAATAATAAGGTCAAAGTGGGTCAAATTGGGCTAAAGTTGGGTTAAGGTTGGGCTAAAGTTGGTTTTTATGTGAAATTATTGCTGTAAAATTTTTATGGAGGTGTAAGAAAGAGTTTTCAATTCTGGTTGGGTCTTGATTTTGGGAATTGGGCTTGTTTGGGTTCATGGTTGGTTTAGGACAAATTGGGGATTTTTGTTTAAGTTGGGCTTGGATGAAGTTTGGGTTCAAATATTGGGTAAAGTAAGTTAGAGTTTTGTTTGTACGGATGTTAGGAAGATTTCAAAACAAATTTACGGAAAATTTGGTGATATTTGGGTTGAATTTGGAATGGATTGGGTTGGTTGGTCATTTTTGGCCATAAGGGCCCATTTGGCATTTGTTGATCAAATTGGATTAAATTGACAAAATTGGGGTTTGTGACAGTTGAAAAAAATGAAATTCGGAAAATTTGGGATTTTCAAGAATTTTTTGGGATTTTTTGGATTTTTTGGTCAAAAATGGTATTTTGGGTATTTGCAGGGTATTGGGGGGTATTTTTGGAAATTTTGGTATATTTGGCCATGGATGATCAATTTGAGTGGTGGCGAATGTTTAGGATTGATTTTGAGGAATTTTGGATAATTTAGGCAATTTTGCAAATTTTGGGCAATTTCAAGGGCATTTGGTAGGTTTGGTGGGTTTAGGGCCCCGGGGGTCAAAAATTGAAATTTTGATAAAATGAAGATTGATTAGATGTGAGTAGAATGAAACTATTTTGGTTGAGCCATGAAGCCATATTAAACTCATAAGAGCCATGAGAGGACTCATTTTAGGCATTCGATATGTTGTTCCTAACCCTCTTAGCCTGGGGCTTAGGGGTTAAGGTCCATCCATATGAGTTTCCTACATGAGTCAGGAAGCCAAGTTGGGTAAGAGTGGTTTTAGGGTTTGGAATGTGTATGAGAGTGTGGTGTGTGCAATTTAACTATCACCAGACCAAGTTACCCAGGGTTCCTAAGGCCAAAGAGTCCTATAGGAAACTCATCCTTTAAACCTCCACATATTGATTTCAACCCTCCAAGTGACCTGGGGGTTTACAGTCAAACTTATGGGGTTTGAAGGGAGTTAAGAAGTCTTTGAATTTCTATGTGGTGGGTCCCATTTCTAGTCCTCTAGGATAGTTGAAGGGAAATCCTATGGCTAGATCCTAAGTACTAAGGAGAGAGATCAGAATGAGGTCAACAGGGATTTCAGCATGTCACCCTGAAATATCCACATTAAAGTCCATCAAAACACATTTCCCTATTTATTTGCATTTAATTCCCATGAAGTACGCAATTCATCCATAGAAATTGAATGCATCTTTCATTATAGTTGTAGGACATTAAATCCTTTCAAACTTAATGTTCAACAACATATTTTAACATTTCAATTGGCCAAATCGAAAGTAAATTAAGTTCAAAATGAGAAACTGTCACAATCTCTTCATTACATTAAAAGCACATCAATCCGTCATCATATCTCTATGCAAGAAGAAAGATAAGAGAGACTACTCAGAATTCATGCATAAGATACAATAAAACATGGATTTTATATATAAAAGAAAAGTCATACAAACCACAAAAAATACCACTTATCTCTTTCTCTTCCTCAATGTAAATCCCTTGAATTTCCTTTGAATTCTCCTCTCTCTTCTTTACAACCCTTGATTCTCTCTTTAGAATGGAAAGGAAGAATCAATCTCTCACTTTACCTCTACTCCTCCCCTCCTTACAGAAGAATTCCTCTCAAATCCTCACTGTACACACTCTTCTCCTAAACTCTAACAGTTAACACTCACTAAAAACAACTCTAGAAGACACAAGACTCACTCACACCACTTTTCATCCAAAAGTAGTTACTTATAAGATAGGGACAAAATTCCAAGAGTTTCCATAGGCATCCCTTCAAAAAGTCGCCAAAACAATTCAAATTTAAACTCCACCGACTTTAGGCGCCGGCGGCGCTCTATCGTGCAATTTAATTCTGTGCTCTCTGGATTTAGGCGCCATAGGCGCCAGAACACCTTTTTCATCATTTTGCTCCTTTTTGCTCCAGATTTGTTCCTTTTTGCTTCTTTTCACTCCAATCACCTAAGATCATCATACCTATAACAAATCATGAAAAACACATTTCTTTAAAGTGTAATATCACCAAAAATGGTTAAAATTATATAGCAAAAACCATATATATTTTTAGTGCATCAGAATCCCCCAAACTTTAATTATTACTTGTCCTCAAGTAATCTTTTTACTACATAAAAGATAACTCTAGGCAATGTACTTTTTAATTGAAAGACACTAAAATTTTTCATTCAAAAGAATATATTGGTTAGATTTCAAAAAAAAATTTAGTAACTCAGGTCAACAGTACTGGTATAAGAATATTCAGCAATCAAGTTAAAGAGTTCTAGTCTTTTATTTATTTCAAGATAAACCATAATTTGTCATATTAAGAGTGCCTCAAAAGATTATGTGAGAAAGGAGTTCATGTAAACTTCATTAGAATGTAGGCCAGTACTTAAAACATAAATTCAGAAATGAAATCAAGTTCTCCCTTTAAGGTGATTCAAGTGAAGCCAATTTTTGATTAGGCATCTTCTCTAGCTTCTCCTCATAAACATTTTTCTTTCTTTTTATTTTCTTTTCTTTTTCTCTTTTCTTTTAGGGATTGTTTCTTTTTTCAATCATTCTTTTCTTTTCTCTTTTTTTATTGAGAATTACTATATCTGGATAGCCTTTAATGATTTTGAACTTCACTCTCCTCTTTCTAAAGTTCAAACTTGAAATATCTCCTTACTTTATAGTTATGTATAAGCTTTATTATTCATCATAAAGTTACAATCTCTTCTTAACACACAGTACTTTAAGTCCCTTAACATTTCAAAATTACAGTTTTCTTTACGTTAAATAGTTGACTATAATCAAATTCTTTCATGCCAAATATCTCACTTCTATAAAATCAACCCTTATCACTAAAAATTTTCATCCTATCCTTCCATAATATTCAATTGAAATGAAAAGTTTTAGTTATATTATAATGAGGTTCAACTTCCAGAAGTTATGCTAATATATTTTTAAAATATAATAATTGAGAACAAATAAAAGTTAGTATTTCTCTACCCTCCCCCAAACTTAAATTTTTCAGTAAATTTGAAACAGTTCAGAGTAGAAGAAAACTAATCTCTCTTTGCTGGGATCTTGAAATCTTCAACATCTATCTGGTATTAATCAAAATTTATAATTAGCAGGCATGAAACAATTAGTAGCAGTGATATAACAATTTTAAATGTTTGCATGGGTAAAGAGAAATTAACATTAAACATCTAACAGAACACTACAACATGAAACAAACTATCACAGTACTACACAGTCCAGCTAATAATTTTAATGTTTCAGTACATCATAACAATACACCAACAAAGTTACAAATAACATGAAAAATAAATACTACAACACAACAGTACAACACAGTGTTACACATCAAATGAAAAGTAAATATCCACTACATCACATCAATACATCACAACAGAATAAGATTAACAGAAATAAAAACAAACAATCTACCAGTCTCCATCACCAGGATCAGTAGCAGGGTCATTAGCAGGGTCAGGTCTATACGGTGTATAGCTATGGCAAGAAGGAAATATCACATCGGACTCCCCCCTCATAAATCTGACTTGAGCATCATAATAAGTAATATCAAACTCAACTCTCCTCTGCAGATAATCTTCATTCACATCACTCCTCACCTCAAGTACGTCCATCCCACCATGGAGTCTATCAACACTAGCACTCTGTAGTCTCAGTTGCTCCATAATATCAGATAAGGTAAGTGGCTTAGATGTAGATGGAACATCATAACTCGTAGTAGGAATATCAGTACTCCTACGCTTAGCTCTGGCTCCCACATGAGACTCATAAGTACGGATAATATTCTTTGTAATAGGTCTCAATGGTATAGCCACTTCTTCAGAACTACTGAACTTTACTCTAGACTGAACACATAGGTCATGAACTAATGCAGGATGTGATAATCCTCCAGTGGTCTTGCCTCTAGCAATCATCTGAATATTCTTATAAATAATAACTCCAATATCAATCTTTTTCATCGTCTGTATACAATAGTTCAGAATCGCTTTATCTCTAGTAACTTCGCTGTGGTGATAAGATGGTAATAGTCTTGTAGAAAGGAAATAATGCCAAACTTTTGAAGCAACATTCAAAGTGGAGGCGAGGAAATTTATCAAGTGTTTTTTGACTTACTTTCCATTCTCCTCGCCCGTCAATCAGAAAAGCAATAACTTCTCTCATATTCTCCCTCCCAATGTCAAAATTTTTGTATTCACAAACGAATGGTTCCCGAGTCTGATAGAAAGCATTGATACACTGAGGAGTAAACTCAACCATCTTTCCTCTAACAAGCACATACTCAGTCTCAGTCTAGGGTATATTAGAATAGAATTCTCTAATAACTCCCATAACAACATTCATAGTGAAATAACAAAATCACTCCCAGTTCAGCTCTGCAATTAATTGTTCTACAGATCCGCCAAGACTATCAAAAGCTTGATCCTGGATATAATTCTTATTGTGAAGGTTAGAGTTATAGCGAAATTGGGCTTTGATGTTGACGAACCTCTCATCATCAAAATCCAATTTCCTCTTCCCTTTACTCATCCTTGGAGCCATGTGAATTTCTAACATTTGCAAGAAAATTCCAATAAATTTCAAATTCACAATGTAACAAACTCCAAACACTATTCTAAACAAGTAAGAACAAATTTCATCATAGAAATCTCAAAATCTGTTTAAAACTCCAAAAATTCCACCCTAAACAATGTGAGAGATTTCCATGGTGAAAATCCAAAAAATTTTAACTTAAAGTGAAGCTCTTACCAAGAGAAGTGCAAATACGGTGTCGAAAAGCCTTGAAATCTCCTTAAATCTGACATCTAGCAAGCCCTAGATCTTCAAAATCATGAAAATGGAGGAGGAAGATGAAGGAAACGGAAGAATTTGCGGGTCTCAGGGCAAAAATCACGAAATCGAGGGTTTTAGGCTTTTTTTAGGTTCGGGCGCCGGCGGCGCTCTATTTAAATAAATTGGCCAAACTCTCTGGATTTGGGCACCGGCGGCGCCAGTCCAAAATTTTTTTTGGGTCCGAAATTTTTTTCATAATTTTGATCGTTTCGACGTCCACAATGATGTTTAACACTTTAATAGGCATTTACATCATCCCATAAGCAATAATTAACACAATTCTTCACACTAACAATACACAACAATCTTATATATATAAAATCCAAGTTACATCATAGACACTAAATATGTTCAATCAAACCAACTATTCTTAGATGTTTAGTGCAGCAAGTACTCTACATTAGGAAAGCACTAAGATCTAAGCACACAATGAAAGTAAACACATCCAAATCCAACTTCAAATCTCAAAGCAAATACTACACAAACCAAACATAACTAAGATCTAAACACACAACAAACATAAGTAGAATCCATCAATTACTCCACATCAGTTTCAGAACTATCCTCTCCTCTAATGTCTCCAATTGATTGCTGATGCACAAACAAGTTATAGAATGGATGAAATGGAAATTCTTCAGATGATTCTTCAGCAATCACCGCATTCTTCTTCATCAGATTGATCAAGCCCATCTCAATTCGACCAGTGTGATTGAATTGCTCTTTCATTCTCCAATCTATATGATTGAATAAATCAGAAATATTATTGATCGCATTCATAACGTTTCGTACCTCTTTCTCTAATTGTTTGATCCTCTTCAATATCATTATGGAACCTTCAGGAAAATAAGGTTGAATCGGTTGTGAAGTCTGTGTTGGTTGATCAGTAAGCAAATTCATGTCATCTTCATCTCCAACTGTCTGGTAGTCGTAGGGATTAGTTGGATCAATATGCCTCCATTGAAGAAGAAAATTTTCCCAACATTCATAAGGAACCTGTGATTGACTACATAACAGAAATATGGTGGACAGGTGTCCAAGCCCATATTTAGATCCATGCACAATTAATCCAAGTACTGATTTCACAATAATATTACCAATGTCAACCGACCTCCCAGTTTGAATACAAAAATTCAAAATAGTGCTTTCCTTGGTTACCTTGCTAATCTTCAATGTCAGAAATAACTTTGTTGAAATAAATTAGTGCCATTGCTTTGATACAGGATTGAGAGATGTAGATAGGAAACTAATGTATCCATTCTCTCTAACTTCCCATTCTTCATTCTCATCAGTCAGATATCGATACACATCATTCATATTATCCTTCGTGGTATTGAAATTAGAATAATGGCAAATAGGTATGTTCTCAATCATAAAGAGATCATTGATTAGTGTAGGAGTGAATTGAACAAATCTACCATGCACAAATACGAACCTTTGGTTGATCCCGTGAAGATTTACATAAAATTCTTTCACGACGGGAACAACAACGGCAGCAGTAGTGTAGCAAAGCACTTCCCAATGTCTCTTTTTAATAATTTCTTCAATTCTAGTAGTAGGATTATCCATACATCAATTTATGAAACCTCTTTCTCTTATAATCCTTCTTTTCATCATCACTTTGTTGAACAAACACTGCACTTCAAAACTTATGAACTTCCTTCGGTTGAAAACACAAAATCGAGGGGTTTTAATGGGAAAGGAATCCATAGGATACGAATTGGGATTGGTGGTTTTCGTTTTTCTGGAGTTAAGAAGTCAAAAATGGAGTTTAAAGAGTTATAAGGATAAAGATCCCGCCAAAAACCAACAAAACTCGCATTTTGAAACTTAAAAACCATCAAATAGATTTTGGGAGTCGGCGGTGCTCGATAGGGTGTCGGTGCGCTCAAACAGTCCAGCTCAGTGCAGGAAATATGATAGGGCACCGGCGGCACCAATGGTCAAAAATTCTCACCGAAAATCGTTTGGTCCAAAATATTCCAATATCTCAATTCGATCTATCATTTATCAATTTTTAAAGTATTTAGAAGTAATTAGGATTCAAAAAACAACTATCTAAAATGCACAATTACAACAAACAAGCAAACACACCACAAAGATACATATGGGTTGCCTCCCATAAAGCGCTTGGTTTAACGTCGTTAGACCGACAAACCATTCAGTTAATCGAGTTGACTTAGCATTAAAACCTCTTTGAAATCAGGTTGAAACTAGTCAAAGTAAGGCTTTAATCGTTGCCTATTTACCTTGAAAATATTTCCAGTATCAGGATCTTTAATATCAACAGCTCCAAAAGAATGAACTTTTACAACTGTAAAAGGTCCTAACCATCTAGACTTGAGCTTTCCAGGAAATAACTTCAATCTTGCGTTGTATAATAAAACTTTTTGTCCATGTTCCATATTCTTTTTCAATATCTTCTGATCATGCCATAATTTCTTTCTCTCTTTATAGATCCTATCATTGTGATAAGATGCATTTCTAATCTCTTCCAATTCATTCAATTGAATAAATCTTTTCTCTCCGACATTTTTCAAATTAAAATTTAACTCTTTTATCGCCCAATATGTTTTATGGTCCAATTCAACTGGTAAATGGCAAGCCTTGCCAAACACTAGTCTATAAGGAGACGTTCCAATAGGGGTTTTAAAATCAGTTCTATAAGCCCATGAAGCATTATCTAATTGAGTAGACCAATCTAATTTATGATTATCCACAGTTTTCTCTAGAATTATTTTAATTTCACGATTAGACATTTCTGCTAAACCACTAGTCTGGGGATGATAAGTAGTAGAGATTCTATGAATGATATTATATTTCTCAATTAATCACTTAATTTAATTATTCCGGAAATGGGATCCACCATCAGTTATGATCACTCTCGGCATTCCATATCTTGTAAACATATTTTTTAAAAAAAAAATTTAAACACTCTGAGCATCACATCTAGGTAAAGCAACAGCTTCAATCCATTTAAAGACATAATCAATGACAACCAATATATAAAGATTTCCAAATGAAGGAGTAAATGGTCCCATAAAATCTAATCTCCATACATCAAAAATTTCAACTTCCAAATTATAATTTAGAGGCATTTCATTTCTTCTAGAGATATTACCTACTCTCTGGCATCGATCACATGATTTAATATATCTATAAACATCTCTAAAAAGATTAGACCAATAAAATCAAGATTGTAAAATTTTAAAAGCTGTTTTATCAACACCAAAATGACCTCCAAATTCAGAATCGTGACATCATTGAATAATCAAATTTGTTTCTTCTTGTGGAACACATTTTGTAATAATTAGATCCTTACAGTGTTTATATAGATAGGGGTCATCCCAAAAATAAAATTTTGCATCATATTTAGACTTCTTTTGTTGTTGCCTTGTTAAATCAGGTGGTACAATATAACTTACAATATAATTCACAATATCAGCATATCAAGGCAAATTACTACCTATAATAGTATAGAGTTGCTCATCAGGGAAAATTTCAGTAATTTCTTTCTCAAAATCAGATGATTTATCATATTCTATTCTGGACAGATGATCAACTATTTGATTATCAACTCCCTTCCTATCAACTATCAAAAAATCAAATTCTTGCAGAAGAATTTTCCATCTAATAAGTCCAGGTTTTGCATCTTTCTTTTACATTAGGTATTTGATAGCTGAATGGTCTGTATGCACAATACTTTTAGCTCCAATTAAGTAAGGTCTAAATTTTTCAAAAGAAAACACTATAGCTAATAATTCTCTTTCAGTTGTGGTATAATTAATTTGAGTCTCATTAAGAGTTTTACTAGCATAGTAAATGACTTTGAAAACTTTATCGTGCCTTTGCCCCAATGCTACTCAGATTGCATGATCACTAGCATCACACATAAGTTCAAATGGTTTCTCCCAATCAGGTGAAACAATTATAGGTGCAGTGATTAATTTTTCTTCTACTAATTCGAAAGCTCTTAAGTAGTCATCATTAAAATCAAACTTTCCATTATTTTCTAAAAGTCAGCACAAATGTTTAGTAATTTTAGAAAAAGCTTTAATATATCACCTGTAAAATCCAACGTATCCTAAGAAACTCCTCATCTCTCTCACATTAGTGGTGGCGGCAATCTCTCAATCACTCTAATTTTAGCAGGCTCGACCTCCAAACCATGTTCAGAAATGTTATGCCCAAGCACAATTCCTCTTGCAACCATAAATTGGCATTTCTCACAATTCAAAACTAGATTTGTTTTTCACAAAGCTCCAAAACTTTTGCTAAGTTTTCCAGGTAAATTTCAAATGAAGTTCCGAATATAGAGAAATCATCCATAAAAACTTTTATTCCATTATCTATCATACTACTGAAGATAGACATCATACATCTCTGAAATGTTGCAGGTGCATTACATAGTCTAAAAGGCATTCTTTGAAAAGCAAATGTTCCATAAGGGCTAGTAAATTTTGTATTTTCTTGATCCTCTGGAGCAATAGGTATTTGATGGTAACCAGTGTGTCCATTCAGAAGACAGTAGTAGTTATGTCCAGCAAGTCTATCTAGCATTTGATCCACAAAAGGAAGAGGAAAGTGATCTTTTCTGGTGGCGGCATTTAATTTCATATAGTCAATACAAATTCGTCATCCATTAATTTTTCTCGTGGGTATAATTTCATTACATTCATTCACTTCAACAGTCACTCCTCCCTTTTTCGGTACACAATGTATTGGACTCACCCAAGCACTATCCGAAATAGGATAAATAATTCCAGCATCCAACCATTTTAAAATCTCTTTCTTAACTACATCTTTCATAATAGGATGCCGATCAATTCTCAGTTTATGTTCTTCATCTAATAAAATTCTGTGCATATAAATCGAAGGACTAACTCCTTTAATATATGTCAAAGTCAATCCAAAAGCTTTCTTCTATCTTTTTAAAGTTTCCAACAACTTATGTTCTTGAAAATCGTTTAACTCCGAAGATACAATAAAAGGCAAGGTAGATGATTTTCCTAAAACATATACATTAAATGATTAGGGAGAATTTTTATTTTAAGTTCAGGAAGTTTGATGATAGAAGGAATTAAGCTTTTATCTCCACCTTCCATAGTGTCTAATGCTTCAAATCCCTCCTGAACATACTCCAAATCTTCACTCTTCTTACTATCTGAATTTTCTTCATCTTCACTTTCTTCTTGAAACATATTTTTCTATTCTTCTTCTTTTTCAAATATATTTTCAAAATGATCGTTTCTCAAGTAATCACAGACCTCCATTCTAAAGCATTCATTATCTTTTTCCATTGAGGGATACTTCATAGATTTTAAAATATTAAAGGTCACCTCTTGATCATTAACTCTCATAGTTAATTCTCCTTTTTGAACATCAATTATTGCTCTTCCAGTAGCAAGGAATGGTCTTCCCAAAATTATTGGAATTTCTTTATCTTCCTCCATATCAAGTACAATAAAATACATAGGAAAGATAAATTTATCTACTTTCACTAACACATCTTCCACCACTCCTTTACGATATGTAATGGAACGATCAGCCAACTGAAGAGTCACAAATGTAGGAGAAATTTCTCCTATTCCCAATCTTTTGGAAGTTGATAAAGGCATGAGCTTAATACTCGCACCCAGATCACATAAAGTTGTTCCGAATCATTTTCACCTATACCACACGGAATAGTGAAACTACCAGGATCTTTAAGTTTTCTGGAAGCTTCTTCTGAATAATTGCACTACACTCTCCACTAAGTGCAACAGTTTCATGATCTGTAAACTTTTTTTTCTTTCTTAGGATATCCTTCATAAACTGGGCATAGTCAGGCATCTGTTCTAATGCTTCAACAAAAGGAATAGTAATCATTAATTTCTTAAGGATCTCCAAAAAATTTCAAAATCTGTTATCCCTATTTTGTTTCTTCAATCTTTGAGGAAATGGAGGTGGTGGCTTTTCAACAGTTATCTTCATTGGCTCAAGAGGATAATCCAATTCTGGATAAATCTTGTTTAAACCTTTTTTTATTTCCACCTTCTCCTTTTCTATTTCAACTTTTTTTGCACTCTAGTTTCCAATTCTTTTCCACTCCTTAATTGAATAGCCTTAAGTTGTTCCTTGTTTTGATTTTTTGGATTGATCTCCACATTACTTGGAAGTGTTCCAGAAGGTCTATTATGAAGTGCAGTGAAAATATTTCCTAATTAATTTTCAATATTCTTCATAGCAACACCTTGAGCTTGTAATTGATTTCCCATATTCAGAATCATTTCTTCAGTAGACAACTTCTTATCCTTAAATTGTAGGATACTATTAAATCCAGGGAGATAAGATGGTCTAAAATTAGTATTTCCTTGATTGTTCAAATTTCCAATTGGATTCATAGAATTATAAGCCCAGTGCAGGTTAACATTAGTATTACTATTATTCTAATTGAAGTTTGGGTGATTCTTCCAACCAGGATTATAATAATTCTAATAAGGATTGATAGGTCTATTAATAGCATTTAAGGTCTCATAAGGTGTTTGAGATTCGGTTATCTTTCCAAATGAATTTTCCTCTAACAGTGGAGTTGGTTGAGAATAATTCATTCCATATTGATATATTTTCCTTGAAATGGTTGCAATTTGAGAAACTACCATAGTCATAATATCTGAATCATGAACACTAGCTACTCTCTTAGGATTTACCCGTTCAAAGGGCAATTGAAAATTATTAGTAGTCATTTCTTTAATTAATGTGTATGCTTCATCAAAAGGTTTTGACATTAATGATTCACCAGCAGCAGCATCTATAATTGATCTCAATGATCCCACTAATCCATTATAAAATGTTTGAATCATTAACCAATTTGGTAAAGCAAGATGTGGGCACTTCCTAAGAAGATCTTTAAATCTCTCCCAAGCTTCATATATTGACTCTCCTTCAAACTGACAAAAAGATGTAATATCATTTCTTAGTTTAGCAATCTTTGATGGAGGGAAATATTTTGATAGAAACTTTTGAGATAATTCTCCCCAAGTTCTAATAGATCCAGGTGCTAACAAATTTAACCACGCCTTAGCTTTATCCCTTAATGAAAAAGGAAAAAGTCTAAGTCTGACAACATCACTAGACACTCCATTATATTTAAAAGTAGCACACAGTTCTAAAAAATTAGTGAGATGTAAATTTGGATCCTCATTAAGTGTTCCTACAAATTGATTGTTTTGTACCATTTGGATAATAGCAGGTTTAAGTTCAAATGAATTAGCAGCAACATGAGGATTTTGAATAGTTATGTGAATTTCATCTCATTGTTGGGTTAGCATAATCTCTTCAAGGTCTTGGCAAATTTCAATTTTCATTTCTTTGATTATCCTGAATATTTGCCATTTTGCAAGGATTTTGAATTTGTTTTTGTTGTTTTCTAATTTTTCTGACACTACACTCTAAATCCAAATCGTAAGGCACTAAACCTATAGATCCGCTACTATGCATATACAAACACAAATACTTTATAAAGGCAAACACACAAAATTACACACTACAAAATAAACTTACTTCGTTATTTAACTTTTGCTTTCTTAACTACGTTACATTCCTACTTACATTCTTAACTCCGTTACTTTCCCCGAGTAACGGCACCAAAAACTTGATACTAGACTTTATATATACTAAAAAATGCAAGAATTTTATACCACTGCTAGAAAATTTAATCCTCGGTAATGGAACAAAAACTTGATGCGGCGCACTTATATTTTGCAAGAATTTATGAACTCAGATTTACAGATTTATAATAATTTTGTTAAGTCTAAGAATTCAACGCAAGTATACTTATTGTATCAAGTAATACAGGGTTCTAATGGAGTCCTGGATATCGATCCATAAGGAAATTTCAAAGTTTTTAAGAAAGCGTTACACAATATGTAATAAGCACTAAAATAAAGGTTTACTACTTAATACTGCTATGCAGGAAAAAGTAAGAAAAACTAGACAGTAACAATTAACTAACTGTAATTACTTCTAACAACTTTAAGAATAGAATTAATTAACAGACACACTAAACTAAGTATTTGAAAGGTTTTCGATATATGAGAAAAGTATCTTTCCTCTTGCACTGAGAATATGATGAGTGGATTGATATGGAACAATTATCTATATTATTGTGCCAAATAGGAGCATAAATGATTCTTTACCCTTAAAATAGTACCCCCTCTTCTAAGCAAGAAAAGAACATTGACATATTCTAAGTTTAGTCACTAACTCTACGGCTAGGCTGGGAGGATGCCGGCTCTCACTTCAGAGCTCCCACTCACCCTTCACCTGAAGGCTAACCTTTGATTTTAGTTACTAATCTTAGAACCAATTTGGGGATTTCAGCCTGTCACCCTGAAATCTCCACATTAAAGTCCATCAAAACACATTTCCCTATTTATTTGCACTTAATTCCCATGAACTACACAATTCATCCATAGAAATTGAATGGATCGTTCATTATTGTTGTAGGACATTAAATCCTTTCAAACTTAATGTTCAACAACATATTTTAACATTTCAATTAGCCAAATCGAAAGTAAATTAAGTTCTAAATGAAAATCTGTTACAATTTCTTCATTACAATAAAAGCACATCAAATCCACATCAATCCATCATCACATCTCTATGCAAGAAGAAAGACAAGAGAGACTACTCAGAATTATGTAGAAGATACAATAAAACATGGATTTTATATACAAAAGAAAAGTCATACAAACCATAAAAGAAAATACAACTTATCTCTTTCTCTTCCCCAATGCAATTCCCTTGAAGTTCCCTTGAATCCTCTTCTCTCTTCTTTACAACACTTGATTCTCTCTATAGAATGGAAAGGAAGAAGTAATCTCTCACTTTACCTCTTCTCCTCCCCTCCTTAGAGAAGAATTCCTCTCAAATCCTCACTCTACACACTCTTCTCCTAAACCCTAACACTTAACACTCACTAAAAACTACTCTAGAAGACACAAGACTCACTCTAAACTCACCACTTTTCATCCAAAAGCAGTTACTTATAAGATAGGGATGCAATCCCAAGAGTTTCCATAGGCATCCCTTCAAAAAGTTGCCAAAACTATTCAAATTTGAATTCCACTAACTTCGGGTGCCGGCGGCGCCGGATAGGGCGCCAGCGGCGCTCTATCGTGTAATTTAATTTTGTGCTATCTGGATTTGGGCGCCGGCGGCGCCAGAACACCTTTTTCACCATTTTTCTTATTTTTGCTCATTTTTGCTCCTGAATCATTCCTTTTTGCTTCTTTTCACTCCAATCACCTAAAATCATCATACCTGCAACAAACTATAAAAAATATCTTTCTTTAAAGTGCAATATCACCAAAAATGGGTAAAATTATATAGCAAAAAACCGTATATATTTTAAGTGCATCAGCAGGTTACCTCAAAGTCCTATAGCTTGTTTATTTATTTCTAAGGAAGTGTGTTGTCGTTGTATATCCGTTGTTTTTCTCTCTCAAACATGTTCTTCCACGTCCTTGATCGTGCTGCCCACGGTGTATGCCTTGAGCTCCTTGTTGTTGCAGACTGTTTAGTTTAAGAAGTGATAATCAGTGAGATAAGAGAAGTATCATGTTCTAGAATTTGTTGAAAATTTAGATGTCTTAATGTCTTTTAAAGGGGGGTGGGGTTTTAGGATCCCACGGTTCCCTCATTCCAGCACCACTATTTTCATCAGATTCACTTAGTCCAAATGAATTTACTAAATCCAACAAAATTGATTCCATACTTTTATTCAGTCCATAGGAAATCTCGTTAGCAACACGTAGGTTACCTCCACGAGGTATTCACGGTCATCCAATGAGACATTTCAATTTAGTTGTAATTGTAAGTTTTGTTGTTATTTGTGATTAAATTTTGAGTTGTTTTATATTTAGAATATTGTGGGGGTGAATTTTGTTTTGTGTTTTATCTTCCGGGGCTAGCCTAAAAGTTCCAGTTTTGACATGCAAGTTTTTTTGTTTTTCTTTTTTTTTTAACATGCGGGGTTCAATCATTTTTCACAATTTAAAATATGTGGGAAAGTAAAGCAAGAAAGCTTTGCTAAACAGCAAAGCAAGCAAGCTAAACTAAACAAGTGTATATGCTATGAAAAGTAAAGCAAGCAAACTAAACTAAACATGTGTGTATGCTCTGAAAAGTAATGCAAGAAAACTAAACTAAACAAAAATATATGCTCTAAAAAGTAAAGAAAGCAAATTGAACTAAACAGGTGTGTATGCTCTGAAAGTAAAGCAAGCAAACTGAACTAGATAGTTGTGTATGTGTTGAAGTGTATGTAAGAAAGGCAAAATGTGGAGTTTATGTGGTAAACCAAAAGACAGACAAAAGAAAACAAAAAATTTAAAAAAGAACATCTTGTAGGAATCTCGAAAGCAAATCTGTGAAGAGAACCCATTGAAAAAGAAAAGAAACTGTAAGGTAAATCTATTACAATCCTATGGAAGAACTTTTAGGAAATCCGTAGAAAGAAAGCATAAGAAAACCACAAAAACAAATTACAAGTCTGAGAGGACCGTAAGCATGATGGAGCAGAGGACTCAGAGCTGTGCTATATGTATCCCAACCTTAAGTGAGAGTTACCAGACCTTCACTCTATGGAAGTGGTTCTAACTTCGATCTGAGTAGACTAATTGTGAATCTTTCTGAATTTTCACACATCTCAATTTAATTTACATGCACATAAAAATTAAGTGTGGAAGTTAGTTTATATTTCTATAGGAAATTTCATTTTTTTCTTTTTTCTTAATCATTTTGAAACATGTGTAATTATTTATAAAATAACACAGTCCACAGGCTAATCACCATAATCGAACTAAGACTACTGTCAATCTAAGAGTGTTGGTGGCAACAATCCCCAAGGATTGGCTAAAAGTATCATCGGCTCCTTTCCTCTCCCCTCATCGGGGGTCTTCGAGGTAGGAGATACTATTCTAGAAATCCCTCGTATCCCTCTTCTAATCAATTTCATCATCGTCCATCCTAACTATCCTACTTACAGCCTTGCTTAATGGCCCCACATATAGCAAAAGGCTATACATGTGTGCTTATATTTCCTACATAATCGTGGGTCTTAAGACAAGAAGCAAGAAGAAGTAAAGGACTGGGGACAAGGAGGAGAGAGAAGAGGAAACAGTCATGCCAAAAAACAACAAAACAACGAAGATGGATCATCCCACAAAAAATCGAATAAGAAAAACAGCCCCACATTCTGTTGGCTCAAGTCATTGGAAGCAAAAGGGATAAGCTGGTGTAAGGATAAAAGCAAACTTCGTATGTTATACAAAGGGCAGCCACAAAGCAATAAAACACGTGAAGACAAACCCCCACAAGTGAGTGTAAAGGGGTGACCGTAAGGCATATAAAATAGGTGAACCAAACCTCCCCCAACATGGTGGAAAGAGGTGGCCATGAAACATGTATGACAAGGAAACAGGCCCCTCCAACATGGTGTAAGGGGCAACCCTAAAAATAGAAAGCCAGAAAAAACGAAGAGTTTAAATCGCTACAAGAAATGTTCTTCCTAACAAACACGTCCCCCTCATACTTCTATGTCTTTTAAACAACATAAACTCTCCCATACATGCCATAACAAAGAGAATAAATAAGTAGGTACATTGAAATCATGTTTCATAATGAAGGGATTAAATAAGTAGAAGGTGCATTGAGGTAGTGTAGAGAGCAAGTTTCAAAGTGAAAAGGCTCCCAACATTAACATACAAAATTAAAGCAATTCAAGCATGAATCTCATTTCAAAACTTCTTCTTTGAAGTAGTAAGTATGCCACTTCTTCTTTTTTTCTTTTTCTCACTTGAAAGCAACACAAATAATGACCACCAATGTAGATTTTAAATGAGGGCAGCAAGGAAATAATTTAAACCAACGTGTAAGGTGGCCATCAATGCAATTTTTTACATAAGGGCAGCATAGAAACAATGTAAACTAACATATAAGAAGGCTACCAATGCAGATTTTTATTTAGGGGCAGCATAGAAACAATGCAAACCAAAATATAAGTTGGCTACCAATGCAGATTTTTATGTAGGGGCAGCATAGAAACAATGTAAACCAACATATAATAAGGTTACCAATGAAAATTTTTATGTAGGGGCGGCATAGAAACAATGTAAACCAACATATAAGAAGGCTACCAATGCAGATTTTTATGTAGGGGCAGCATAGAAACAATGTAAACCAACATATAAGAAGGCTACCAATGCAGATTTTTATGTAAGGGTGGCGAAGGAGTCAATCCACTCTTTCCCATATGCAATAAACATAACCAAAAAAAGGCACTAAAAGTATACATGTAACAATGCCCAACTCTTCCAATAAGTATTTGATATCAATAGTTATTTCCACAAATGTCTCATCAAACATCAAATATACAAGTATCAAGTGAAAAGAAAAGGCACCACATTTGTGTTCATGAGGCCTACACATGGAGTCTAAACTTTCTAACAAACAAGCATGCTTTTCCACCTTTCCCTTCATGATAAACATTCCTATAAGCATTCAACATTAAAGATGTACATATGAAAGAGCCCAAGGCTAATTAAGAGAGTGTCAAACACATAATGAAAAGGTTTCAAAATAATTCGCAAAGCATATCAACCATAAGAGGAACTAAATATGCATAACCCTTCAAGTGTATCACATCAACACATAATGATAATAGAGAAATTGTGAAGCATGTAGATACTTCAAAATTGAGTGGAGTGTATGTGAAAAGTGAAGTTTAGTTGAGATGTATGTGAATATTTTAAAATTGAATTAAGTGAATATGAAAAGTGAGATTTATGTGAATATTTCTTAACCATCAAATGACTTGTATGAAAAAAAAGGAGGACTTCAAGTTCCTACAAGTAAAACCCACATTTTATGCATGTGATGAGGTGGAACATGTGTGAAATTGACGCTTGGGTGTATACATGTGAATACTTGATGAAATAAGTGAAAAACAAGCAAACTTAGCTTTGCTTTTGGATATTGCATAAGTGAATATTTTGGAATCCGAAAATTGCAAAAAATTTCATCAAATCATTTACATGTAAGCCAGCAAATGCCAAACACACTAAACTTCCAAGCTCTTACCAACAAAACACCTTTTTATGCATAGGCTAAAATAGAATATGTCCAAAAAAAAACAAAGTTTGGGTGATATATATGTAAAGACTTGATGAAATAAGTAAAAAAAGTCATACATATCTCCAAATTTTGAGTGTTATACATGTGGTTATTTTAAGATCCGAAAATTGCACATAATGAATAAATCCTTTCATGTTTCAAAATGCAAAGTCCTAAGGCTAAAACATGTTTAATAATCATAAATAAAGCATGTCAAACTTTCCAACTAACTTGTATTAAGCTTGAAGGAACATGGGTAGAGCAAGCCAAATCTTCCAAACAAAGTGTGTCAAGCCTAGGAAAAACATAGTTAAAGCAAGTCTATCACATTCCATGCAACCTAGCTATCACACCTTTTCTTTCTCACCTTTTTTTCCTTCCTTTCTTTTTTTTTTCTTTCCTTTTCTTTCATCAAACATTGGCATCAACTGCAGCCATGAAATTTAAAGTAGGAAAGAAAGAAAAGAACAACAAAATTAACTCCAACTTTAACTCAAATTTTTGTCATGAAGAATAACTTCAAAGCTCAACCATAAACTCAAAATTTTTTGCCATGTAATTCCTTAGCCAAAAACAACAAAAGTTAAGCCATGGAGGAAGAAAGTTATACCTTCATGACCAAAATGAACAACCAAGCCAAAGGGACAAGCAAAAATGCCAAAGAACCTAGCCCAAACAAAGCACAAACAGGCTTTTGTCCTAGCTTTGAACCAAATAAAACTTGGACAGCACCTCCCCTCCTTGCAAATTTCGGCCAACCCCAAAAACAAGCAAATGGGGGGCTATTTTATAGCCAAAATGAAGAAGAAAAGAAAAAGAAGAAGAAGAAGAAGCTCCCCAACCTACCAATGGGTAAAAACCATTGGTCCATAAGGTGTGCAGCCATTAAACCTCCATTGAAGTGATGGTGACAAGAAAATTCACAGAAAGAAGTGATGAGTCCCTGGAGGAGGTGATGGCTTGCTGCCATGAGATGGGATGGAAAACAGTGGAGAATCTACCATTGCTTTTTATGCAAGAAAGGGGGAGGGGTTCGGTAAGGCTTGCTTGGGCTCAGCTATTTGCAAATGGGAAGGAAGGGGTTCTTCTAGGGTTTGCTCGACCGAGAGGGAGAAGGGGGCAAGCGATGTTGAGGCATGAGTTTGGTGTGTGTGAGTTAGGATTAGAGATTTAAGTGTTTAAAATGTAATATTTTAAATATTTAATAAAAACACACTGAATTTTGAGTCGTTTTCTCGTGCGCAAAACTATAGCAAGATATATGTCCTTTCCAAGTAATTTAGATGATTCAGATGGACCAAAAGTGTGTCGCATTCCATTCGTCTTGAAATTCTGGCTCGTCGTCTATCATTTTGAAAATTGGATTTCAGTTTTGAGAAATTTTAAAGTATTTAGAAGATTTTGGGAATTTTAGGATTTTTTTGAAATATTTGGAATTTTGGGCTAAGAGGGGTATTTTGCTAATTTTGGGGATTTATGGGGTAAGTGGTCAAAAGGCCGAACTAAATACTTGGGGTAGTTCAAAATTAAATTTGGAGTCGAATGACAGTGTCCGGAAGCGTTTCTAATTAATATGGAAGGTTTTACGAATCCCGGAATACCTTTTAAGTATCAATTATTTTTAGTGTCTAGGTGCCCAAAGTTAGCTCGGAAGTATGACATGTTTAGAGTCAAAATTCTCAGTGTGACGTGGGGAATGTCCTGGAATGATTTTCAGAGAGCTTGGGTAATTTTGGGATTTGGGGTCTTTTCAAGGGCAATTTGGTAATTTGGGAGAAAAAGTGAAATTTTTGGCAAATTTAAATGGCTTGAAGGTAAGAGGAATGGGAACATTCTGGCTGAGTCATGGACCAAGGAAAACCCTCTTTTGGTCCTCTATGTGCTGGTCCTAACCATTTTAGCCATGGGCTTAAAGTTGGTAGGACCACCCATATGAGTTTCCAAAGAGTTAAGGAATCAAAGTGGGATGTGTTTGGTTTAGAATTGTGAGTATAAAGTGTGATGTGTAGGTGTAAATGTAGGTGTCAATGTGCTCCAAACCTCCCAGGGTTTATCCTAAGGCCTGACCACCTATAGAAATCTCACTTGGACTTCCTTATGCTTGATCTCTTCCTCCTAAAAGCAGGAAGTTAAGCTTTAAGCATATGAAAATTTCAAGTGAGGGAAACAAGCATGTGGAATTTCTATGTGGTAAGGTTCCATTGATAGTCTTCTAAGAAAGTCACCAAGAGAGTCTTATGGCTAGGCCCTAGGTTATCTAAAGAGAGACTAAACTTCAACCAAAAGTGAGGTCAACAATGACTAGTTATAAGAATGATTGATATTCTTCAATGATGTTCTATCTAATCTGGTCATTATGTCTATCTTCTAGGTTGGATGTTAGTTAACGTGCTTTCATTCTTAGAATGGATAAATCTTATTCTCTGACTAGTTATCATAATGAATGATATGCTCCAGCAATGTACTTTTTGATCTAGTCATTCTGTCTATCTTCTAGGTTGGTTGTTTGTCCCAGTGTATTCCTTCCAGTAAAGGCAAATCTTATTCTCTATCTAGTTATCAAGTTGAACGATACACTCCAACACTGTCCTTCCTGGTGTAGTCTACCTATTCACCTTCTTGAGTAAATGTAAATCTACAAAAATTTTCTACCCTAATGTATCCAGGCAAAATGGAAATCCTCAGTGGATCCCAAACACTACAGTTCACAAAACTTCAACTCCAAATCTTTGGAAATTCAACTTATCATATTAAGTAAGAGGTTTCATGTTGGACTTATGTCTTTATAGATGTAATCAACTATGAGGGCTTGCCCTTTTAGGGAACAAGAGACCAAAATTAAAATAAATGTTACCTTATACTCATAAGGTTGGGGAAGAACCATGGTTACATAGACCCTAAGGATTTCTCTTACACAAATGATTGAATCCATTCTAAGGTAATGTATCTAGCTTTTGAGATAGTACATTATCCTTTGAATGTCATATTTGATCATTTAGATAGAAATCATTCAAGATCTTTATTGGTCCCAAAACAAAAGAAACCCACTAGTGGAAACAATATCAACATGGATACGTGATATACCTAAAATATATAGTGTTTTTAAATAATTTTTATATCTATTTTTGATGATATTGCACTTTAATGGAAGGTATTTTTGTGTTTTTCTTATAGGTATGATTAAAATGAGTGACTATGATGAAAGGAGCAATAAAGGATCAAATTTGGAGCAAAAATTGAAAGATGTGCAAATTTGGCCTCTGGCGCCTATGCGTCGGATGATTGGCGCATAGGCGCCACAGTTAAAGTGACAAATTTTATTTGATTTCAGCACAAATCTGAAGGGGTTTTTGAAGCATCCTTTTATTTAAACTTCACTAACTTCCCATCAGAGCCAAAACTCATTTAAAATTTGAATGGATGGATGCATTCTTGATGGATACATTGAATATGGACATATTTTGAAGAGACACCAAGGCACCTTTTGAAAATTTTAAAAAGAAGACTTGAGGGCCAGAAAAATGGTTGTTGTTGGAGGGTGTGATTTGTGTTAAGAGACAAGTTTATGTTAGAGAGAGCACACCTTTCCACTACACCACTTTTATTATCAATTGCATCTAGTTTTTATTAATAGTATAATAGAGATTCAGAGTCAACAGATTTGGGCGACAACCTCTATTGTGTCTTGTAAAGGGAAAGCAAAGTTTCAAAGGAACTTCAAGAGTTTTGTGAAGAGGATTTTCATATAAGTGTTTAACTTTGTTTTACATTTTGTTTTAAAGTAAAACTTATTGTGTTTTCACTATGATTTCTACTTTCAAATCTAGTTGTGATTGTGTTTTCTCCATGGATTCTGAGAGTTTTATTTATCTATTTTCTTTTAAATGATGAAGTAATTAAATTATGGAAGGAAGTTGTGTTAAGTATAGGATTTCAATGTTGGAAGAAGTTGTGATGATTCACTACCTTGCACTTCATTTACTTCTTAATTTGGCCAATTAATAGTTTAAAATTTGTTGGGAGATAATGTAAGATCCATTGCGGTATTGTCTCAATCAACAATTGGAAAGAATCACATGTAATTGTATGGATGAGAATTGTTGTCCATATGGTTGAGTGCAAATAAATAGGAAGATATGCTTATAATGTGGAGTAAAATTAGTGGACTTTAGAGTGACAGACTAAAGCCTCCTAATTTAGTTTGATGTGAAAAATTTTGTTATGAGATGTTAGACCCTGGGTGGAGGGAATCGAGGGAACTCTATAGTGAGAGCTAGTATCTTCCCCGCCAAATGATCCACGATAAATATATGTGCTGATGATTTAGATATGAAAATTATGATTTTTTAATATGGGATACTACGCAAGTATACGTATCGTTTATCAAGTAATATAGAACTTTCTGATTAAGCCCCGAGATATCGAACCCACTGGGAAATGTAAAAACTTTTTAAAGAATTAAGAAAATTATACTTTTACTTTTTAATGACTTTTGAAAGTATGTTTTGATTTGAAAAACTTGAAAATTGTTTTTTGTATTTTTAATTAAAGCTAAGCATTAAATGAAAATTATCAGAACTTTAAAATGCGGTTCAAAATACTAGGAAATAAAATACCTTTTTCTTTCTCTTATAAAGCAGTAATAATTATGAAAGTATTGTTGTGGAAGTATTTAAATGTGTTGTGATAGATAGAAGAAAATTTATTCTTTACCCTTACTTGGTTCTATAAAGAAAATTGGTTAATTTGAAATTTTAAAATCTTGAACATGGTTAGGCAGGGAAGATACCAGCTCTCACTCTAGAGTTCCCTCGATTCCCTCCACCTGGGGCTAACTTCTCATAACAAAATTTAAAATATCAAATCAAATTAGGTGGCTTTAGCCTGTCACTCTAAAGACCTCTAATTCTACTCCCTACTAAAAACATATCTCCTAAGCATTCAATTATATGGACTACAATTCTCATCAATATAATTGGATGTGATTTATACCATTTGTTGTTTGAGATAATACCGCATTGGATCTTAAGTAATCTCACAAAAAATTTAACATCTTAACTGGCCAAATTAAGAAGTAAATTAAGTTCATGGAATTAAATCTTCACAACGTATTCCAACTTTAAACACTTATACATTCCACAACAATCCTACATAATTTAATTACTTCTTTATTTAAGAAAGAAAAATATAAAGAAAACTACTCAGAATTCATGGAAAAAACACAAGAAAACATTGATTTGAAAATAGAAATCATAAAGAAAGCACAACAATAAAAACTAAATATAGAAAATAGAAGTAAACACTTATCTGAAAATCCTCTCCAAGAGACTCTAGAAGTTCCTTTCAAACTTGACTTTCCACAGGACAACACAACAAAGGTTGGCACCTAACTCTGTTGACTCCAACTTTGACTTTAGACTTTAATAAAAACTAGATAAATGGATGAAAGTAAATTGGTGGAAAGAAAGTTTCACACCAAACTAACTAACTTTAAACATTAAAAGATTGAAAGTAAATCTCTTTAAACTAGAAGATGAAACAGAAAACTAGAAGAGACTCTTGGAAACTAAACTAAAAGACTAACTCTCACTAAATACACACACTTATACACACTCATGACATAACTTTAATAATAATCCAAAAGGTGTCTTTGTGTCTCTTCAAATCATGTCCCGATTCAATATATCCACCAAAAGATGCATCCCTTCATTCAAATTTGCCGCCTATGGGAAGTTAAGGAAGTCGCCACAAAAATTTGCTTCAAACACCCCTTGAAATTAGCGCCAAAAATGAAGAAAATTTTATTTTTAACTGTGGCGGCTAAGCACCGACCAGGCGGTGCTTAGCAGACTAGGTCCAATTTTTCATTTTTTTATTTTTTTTTTTTTGCTCCAAATTTGATCTAATTTTTGTTCATTTCATCATAATCACTCACTTTCATTATACTTGCAAGAAAAACACAAAATACCTTCCATTACAGTGCAATATCATCAAAATAGGTATAAAAATGTGAATAAAAACACTATATATTTTAGGTGTATCAAAATCCCTCAAACTTAAATGTTACTTGTCCTCAAGTGACTCTTAATCATATAGAAAATTTTAGCATGTAAATTATGTAATGAGTTTCTTAGGAAGATAACAAAATTTTGTTCTAGAAATGAAATAGTCTAATTTAGAAAAAAAAATTCAGTAATTTAGACCAACTTAAAGTTTAGAAAGTTCTTAGGTAAAGGATAATGTAAAATATAGTTTATATCTAATTCAAAAATATTTGTAGATTCTTCAAAATATTGGATTCACACATTTGCTTTTCTTACTTAAAAATTTTTATTTGAAAATAATTTTACTTACTATAATATAACCTTATGCTTATAATTTTCTCAGAACTTATATTTTATACTTTAGGTACGGAACCAATTTTTGATTAGGCTTTTAAATCCTCAAGCTTCTCCTTCCTTTTTACATACCATTTTCCACTTTTTTCTCTTTTTTTCTTTTTCTCTTTCTTTTTATTTTCTTTTTCTTTTCTCCTTTTTCTTCTTCTTCTTTTTCTTTTTTGATAAGGCAAGGATTACTATATCTGGATAGACCTTTAATGATTTTTAATTCCACTCTTCCATTTAAAATAAAGGTTTGAAATACATCTTTCACTATAAAATCATAATAACAGTATTTGAAAATTACTCCTCAATAAGGAAATTTAAGCTTTGAAGAATAAAATTCAAATCTTCTATTTATCCAAAAATACAATATTTCTTACTAAAGATAGTTAAACTATATTTAACACTTCTTTACTAAGAAAGTTTTAACTTTAAATTTTTCATTATTACTAAAAATTTTAACTAAATTCTCTTATTGATTTCTATATTCAAAATTTTGTTTCCCTAATATAACTTCAAATACATAATTGTTTTCAATTAAAAATCAAATTAATTTTATGTTTTCATGAGAACAAATAAAATTTTAGGTTTTTGAAAATTTTCTGTTTTTAAAATTCCCCCCAAACTTTAATTTTTAGTTAGAATAAAACATTTAAGCATAAGAAATGATACATGGGTGAGAATTAAAAACTAAAATAACATGCTTGCAGGAATCTTATTATCCTAAATATGCACGTATAACAATTTAAACAATTTTTTTAGTTTTTCTTTAAATTGAAATTCAAAGTTTTGAATGACTTCTACAATAGTGGAGGTTTTCAAAGAGAATACACACCAACTGAAAATAACTGAAATCACACCAATACTAGATAACAAATGGTAGTAGTAGATTTTGAAAAGTTTTAAATATGTACTTTTAAATAATAGTTTTTAATAGTGCTCCAAATTCTCCTAAATAATTTGGAATTAAAGTACACACTATAAAAACTCTGACACAACATAACATTAAAACATTTACTACTACACATATATCACACAAAATAACATATAGAATATCAACCCAACACAAATACATCTGAATATGCAAAAATAGTCCAACTATAATCAACATACTATCAGAGTTCACACAACAAACACAATATCAAAATAAATTACAAGACATAACATCCATCAACTCATCAACAAAGACTCAATAACACATAAAACAAATCAACTAATCATCCTCATCATCATCATCATCTTTCTCATTCCAATCTTTGGATGGCACATAAGGTATGTAGAATGGATGAGAGGGCAACTCAACACTCATATCACTTCTGATCAATCTATCTAAATAATGCTGATAATTCTCCTCATATTCATCATGTTTAACAAAATATTTTTCCATATTATCCATTTTACCATCCATGTCTCTAACATGCTCACGAGTAAGACTCACCTTCTTCAGAATCTTTCTTAACAAACCAGTCTGTGAATCTCTAGATGATGAAGCTCTCGAAGTAGTAGCACGGGAAGTAGAAGCAGCAGAAGCAGAAGCAGAAGCAGTAGAAGCCCTACCAAATCCTCCTCTCCAGTCGAACTCTGAATGTATAGTGTAAGTTCCAAAGTTTACACTGGTAATTGGTTTCAAAGGCTGAAGGACCTCTTCTCAAGTTTTAAATTTCACTCCAGATCATTAACATAATGAATGTATCAAGGAAGGAAACCCCATACCTGCAGTAGTGATAGATCTGGCAATCATAAATGATTGCTGCAATATCTATAGGCATCTCTTGCTAAATGCAATAGTTCAGAACAGCTCTCTCCCTTGTAACTTCACTAGAATGTCTTGAAGGCAACAGCTTAGATGAGATAAAATAATGCCATGCATTAGAAATGGCATTTAATTTAGTGGCTTGAAAATTTACTCTTCTATCATTTGTAATCTTCCATAAACCTTTTCCATCAGTCAGAAATGCAATAATCTCATCTAACTCTCCCTCTGTAGGATGATAGTTAGGGTAAAAACAAAACATATCAGGAGGCAGTCAAAAAAAAACATTGATTACCGCAGATGTAAAATGTACTTCTTGCCTTCTCACCATCACCAAAATTTTCTTCTACTACAGGTAAGTTTGCATAAAATTCTCTGACCACAGAAACAACGACGAACAACGGAGAAGTAGTAGTAATTTTTCCTATTCCTTTTAGCAATCATCTTTTCAATAACCTCTCCTAGCTTACTAAACACACACTCATGAATCAATTTATGTGACTGTAAAGCATCAACGTAACGTTCCTCAGACCATGCACTAACAAATTTGTCATAATCGAATCTCGTCTTTTCTCTCGAGCGCTTTAACTTTGGAGCCATTTCTAAAAATTCACGAAAAATTCACCATAAATTCCAAAATCAAACTAAACTTGCTAAATTAACTTCCAAAAGTAATTTCCACTAAATCCAAGCAATTTCTCATCCTTTTCTTCAAATTTTCACCATGAATAGTGATTTTAGGATTTTCCAAAATGTACTCAAAATACATGCTGAAAATCTAATTTTTTTACTTAGGAGTAGTGCTCTTACCTTAAGGAATCCAAATCTAACAATTTTTTGTTGAAATCGGCCTTCAAATGATCCAAAATGTTGATGCCCTAGGCTCCTTTTCGCGAAAGTTAGAGGTTGAAGATGATAGATAAGTTAAAAAATGGAGATTTTTGGGTTTAAACTGCTAAAAACCAATTTTCATGAATCGATGCCTAAGCGCGAGGCTTTCAGCCCTTAGTTACGAAATTTGGCGCGTAAGCGCCGGCAATCTGGCGCTTAGCCGTCAGTGCCAAGATTTTCACAATTAAGAAAATGCACTAAACCACTTAGTTAATCACCCTTAATCTTCTCAAAATAATTGTCTCTGACTCAATAATCTCTAATACTCCAATTTCAAACTTTAATATCTATCAATTCTAATTAAGTTTCACACAAACACAAACTTATCTTCATTAAAATCAAACCACACTTAATACAAACTAAAAATTTCTATCCAAATACTTTGGATGAAATTCCCTAAATACAAACAGACTCAATAAGCATAATGATAAGTTTACATTACTAAGATGTATCAATCACACATTAAAGTGCTACAGATCACAAACATAAAACATTAAACATTTTAAAACATCAAACACATAAAACATAAAATACTCAAAACAAACCACAAGATAAAACCAACATTTAATTCCACTCTCCAGTAGGCGGAATATATCCAGAACCACTATTATTTCCATTTAACCCTTCTAGAATATAAATCTGATAGAAAAGATGATGATTGAACACTCTTACATCTTCTTCTTCTAACCACTTGTTCTTCAGGAACATCACCTTATTCGCTTCTTCCACATGACTTGTATGATTGAATTGCATCTTGAGTTGCCATCCCATATGCTCCAAATGTGCGTAAGTTTCATTGATCTTTACTTCGATTGAAGTCACTCAGGCTTCGATCATTGCAATCTTTTCTTAAATTCCCTGAATACTAACGAAAAGAAATCCATTGAATAACACTTTAGAATTATCACTAATAAACTTACTCTTGTTAGACTCCTCTTTCTTCTTAATCTCATTCACCCAGGAAGACATGATGCACTCAAAACAATCTTCTTAAGACTCATGAATGAAAATAGGACTTGGGGCAAGTGTTTCTCTTAATCCAGGGCCTTTTTATAGACTTTAGAAGTACATAATCCCACTCTATAACATTTTAAAACTCCAAAATAACTTTCAAAACCACTTCCCCACAATCTAGGCTTCTATAACCTTGTTTATCACATGTTTCATAACTCTGGCACCTAAGCGCCAACTAGGCAGCGCTTAGTCGCCAGTGCTCAATTTAGCACAGGTCCATGAAATGTCCAAAATTTCATTCTGACTCCTCTAAGTCAAAAAATAAGGTAAAATAAACACTACTATAACATAAAAACTCCAAAATACTACCACCAAAACATAAAAACAAACCAGACGAAGCACACAAAGCAAACACATAGCAAAGCACACCGATAACTATGGGTTGCCTCCCACAAAGCGCTTGGTTTAACGTCTTCAGCCTGACATAACCAGAACTCATTCTGAGTGATCCAACATCAGATTCTCATCAGATTTAATTTGATAGATTAAAAAATAATGTTTAAGTCTATGACAGTTAACGTTAAATATTTTTCCAGTCTTAGGATCTTGAATATTGACAGCTCCATAGGAATAAAATTTTACCATAATAAATGGACCCATCCACCTGGACTTAAGTTTTCCAGAAAAAATTCTCAATCTGGCATTTTACAACAAAACTTTCTGTTCTGGCACAAGATTTTTAGTAAGAATCTTCTGATCATGCCATAACTTCATCTTTTCCTTATAAATCTTAGCATTTTCATAAGATTCATTCCTTATCTCTTCAAGCTCATTAAATTGCAATAATCTCTTTTCAGCAGCATCTTTCAAATTATAATTGAACTCTTTAATAGCCCAATATGCTTTATGCTTAAGTTCAATAAGCAAATGACAAGCTTTTCCAAAAATTAGCCTATATGGGGACATTCCTATAGGGGTTCTGTAGGCAGTCCTGTAGGCCCACAAAGCATAATCCAGTTTTATTGACCAATCCTTTCTGTTCAGATTAAAAATCTTTTCCAATATTCTTTTAATTTCATGATTGGATAATTCAACCAAACTATTTATCTGAGGATGATAAGCAGTAACAATGTGATGATTTATATGATATTTCTTTGCTAACTTCTCAATAATCGCATTTTTAAAATGACTTCACCCATCTGTTATGATTAATATTGGTATTCCAAATCTGCAAAATATATTATTTCTTAAAAACTTTGTAGCACTTTGAGCATCACATCAAGATAAAGCAATAGCTTCAATCCATTTGGAAACATAATCTACTGCTATCAAAATGTAAACATTTTCGAAAGATGGTGTAAATGGACCCATGAAATCTAAACCTCAAACATCAAATATTTCAACTTTCAACATACAATTGAGGGGCATTTTATTTCTTCTAGAAATATTGCCTACACGCTGACATATATCACAATTTTTAATATAAGCATTCACATCCTTAAAAATGGTAGGCCAAGAAATTCCAAATTGTAAGATTTTATATGCAGTTCTTTGAACTCCAAAATGTCCCTCATAATCATAATCATGACATTTTTGAATAATTTCATAAGTCTCTTCCAAAGGTATACATCTTCGAATTATAAGATCCTTTTCTTGTTTATATAAAAATGGGTCATCCCAAAAATAAGTCTTAGCATCAGACAAAAATTTCTTCTTTTCCTGGTATGTCAAACCATAAGGTATAATATTACTGACAATAAAGTTTACTATGACGGCATACCACGGAACACGCCACTCATTAACAGTGAATATTTTTTCCTCAGGAAAATATTCATTAATTTCTTCAGCATCACAGAGAGATTTTCCATTTTCAAGCCTATACAAATGACAAGCAATTTGATTATCGGACCTATCTACTATCGCAAAATCAAATTCATGCAAAAGAAGAATCCATCTAATCAATCTCGGCTTCGCATCCTTCTTCTTCATTAAATATTTGATAGCAGAATGATAAGTATGCACCACACGTTTAGTTCTAATTAAATGTGATTGAAATTTATCAAAGGCAAATACTATAGCTAATAACTCTTTCTCAGGAGTGGTAAAATTAATTTGAGCATCATTAAGAGTTTTACTAGCATAATAAATAACTTTAAAAATTTTATCATATTTTAGACCCAAAACAGAACCAATAGCATAATCACTAGCATCACACATTAATTCAAAAGGTTTTTCCCAATTTGGTAAAATTATAACAGGTGCAGTGATTAATTTTTCTTTTAATGCTTCAAAAGTTTTTAGGCAATCATCATCAAAATCAAAAATTGCATCCTTTTATAATAATCGGCATAAAGGTTTTGTAATCTTTGAAAAGTCTTTGATGTAACACCTGTAGAATCCAGCATGTCCCAGAAAACTTCTAATTCCCCTTACATTGGTCAGGCAAGTTAAATTAGAGATAACTTGAATTTGTGTAGGATCTACCTCCAAACCTTTTTCTGAAATTCGATGTCCCAAATACAATTCCTCCTGCTACCATAAATTAACATTTTTCCCAGTTAAGGACTAAATTTGTTTCTTCACAGTGTTTTAGAGCTTTAGTCAAATGTTTTAAACACGATTCAAATGAAATTTCAAACACTAAAAAGTCATCCATAAAAACTTCAATCCCCTTTTTCAATTAAATCACAGAAAATAGCCATCATACATCTCTGAAATGTAGCAGGGGCATTACATAAACCAAAGGGCATTCTTCTAAATGCAATTATACCATAAGAACTGGTAAATGTAGTTTTCTCTTGATCTTCAGGAGCAATTTGAATTTGGTGCTAACCAGTATATCCATCCAGAAAACAAAAGTATTTATGCCCAGCCAGTCTATCCAGCATCTGATCTAGAAATGGGAGTGTAAAATGTTCTTTCCTTGTGGCAAGATTTAATTTTCTATAATCAATGCATATTCTTCATCTTGTAACTTGTCTTATTGGAATCATTTCATTCTTTTCATTAACAGTCATAGTTACTCCTCCTTTCTTAGGAACACGGTGAATAGGACTAACCCATGCACTATCTGAAATAGGGTAGATAATTACAGTATCTAACCACTTTAAAATTTCTTTCTTAACAACATCTTTTATGATAGGATTTAATCTTCTTTGGGGATCAGCCCAAGGTTTGCAGTTATCTTCCACAAGAATTTTGTGCATACAAATTGAAGGACTGATTCATTTAATATGAGCAATTGTCCATCCAACGGTTTTCTTATACTTCTTCAAAATTTCAAGCAAACTCACTTCTTCTTTTTCAGTCAATTGAGCTGAAATTATAACAGGCAAGGTTGAGGATTCACCCAGAAAAACATACTTCAAATGATCAGGAAGCATTTTTAACTCAATTTCAGGAGGTTTTTCTATTGATGGACAATAAGATTCATCTTTTTTAGTCATCTCCAACAATTCAAAATTTTCATGAACATAATATAATTATTCCTCCTGAAAATCTTCAGAATGATATAATTCCTCTTCTTGCTTATGTTCCAATTCTTCTCTTTCAGTTTTTTCTTCATATGTTGACTTGAAATGACATTCACTCAAATATCTAATAATATTCATCCTAAAACATTCATAATCTTTACCTATTACGGGATATTTCATTGATTTTGAAATATTGAATGTAACAGTTTGATCATTAACCCCCATCGTTAATTTTCCTTTTTGCACATCTATCATTGATCTGCTTGTGGCTAGGAAAGGTCTTCCCAAAATGATGGGTATCTCTTTATCTTCTTCCATATCAAGTACAATAAAATCAACAAGAAAGATAAATTGTTCCACTTTAACCAAAATATCTTCTATAACTCCTCTTGGATATGTGATCGAACGATCTGCTAATTGCAGAGTTACAGTAGTTGGGGTTATTTCTCCTAATCCTAGTCTTTTGAAAATTGTTAGAGGCATAAGGTTAATGCTTGCACCCAAATCACATAAAACTTTCCATAGATCTGTCTCTGATTGCACATGGAAATGTGAAACTACCAGGATCTTTATGTATTTCAGGAAGCTTCTTCTATGTTATTACACTGCACTCCTCACTGAGTGCAACTGTCTCATTATCTTCAAACTTCCTCTTCTTGTTGAGAAAATCCTTCATAAATTTCAAATAGCTCGAAATTTGTTCTAAGGCTTCCACAAATGGAATATTAATGGTAAGCCTCTTAAATATCTCTAAGAATTTTGAAAATTGCTTATCTAAATTTTCTTGTCGAAGTCTTTGAGGAAATGGAGGTGGTGGCTTTTCCAAATCAACCTTAGGTGGAGAAATTGATCTTTCTAAACCTTTCAGAGCATCCACTTTTGCTTCTTCAATCCCTTCTTTCTCTACTTTAGTTTCTTTCTGAACTCTACCATCCAACTCTCTTCCACTTCTCAGTTGAATTGCTTTTACATGCTTTTTATTTTTATCTCTTGGATTCACTTCAGTATTATTTGGACGCATTCCTTGGGATCTATTACTTAATGAATTGGCAATTTGCCTCAATTATTTTTGAATGTTTGTGATGGTTACTCCTTGAATTTGCAATTGATTTCCCATATGTGACACAACTTCTTCAATAGACAACTTCTTCTCCTTTAATTGTAAAGCATTGTTAAAACCTGGAGGATAGGTTAGTCTATAATCATTATTTCCTTAGTTGTTCCAGTTCCCTAATGGGTTCACTTGGTGGTTCCCCCATTGTTGATTAATACCACCCTGATTATTGGTATTCCAGTTAAAGTTTGGATGATTCTTCCAACCTGGGTTATAATAATTGGAATATGGTTATTAAGCTTACTTATAGCATTCAATGTTTCTGGTGAAGAATAAGAATCAACCATTTGGCCTAATGAATTTTCTTCAATCATGTAATTTGGCTGAGAAAAATTCATCCCAAATTGGTATATCTTTCTTGAAATTGCAGCAACCTGATTTGCTAATATTGCAAAAGCATCATTGTCATGAACACTGGCTACCTTTATAGGATTTAACCTTTCAGAAGGCTATTGACAATTATTAGTAGACATTTCTTCAATTAAAGCATAAGCATCAGAAAAATGTTTAGATATTATTGGTCCACCAGCAACATCATAGAGATCCAACTAATCCATTGTAAAAGGCTTGAATTATTAACCAATCTGGTATCAAATGGGTGGACACTTCCTGAGGAGATCTTTAAATCTTTCACATGCTTCATATAATGATTCACCCTCAAACTAACAAAAATATGTAATATAATAACTTATATTTAGCACAACACATTTTGGATACTTCCACAATGAAATTCCATAATTATTAATGATTAATTGAAATAGGAAAAAGATAGTTTATTCTCATTTGCTTTCATACAATTTTATAGCTGTGTTAACTTTAATTGTTGCTTTACTTTTTATTCAGAAAATATAAAAAACAAATTTGAAAAACTTTATATCTTAAAACATACTTTACAAAATCATTTTAAAAAGTAAAAAAGTTATTTATCTTATTTTTTTTAAATTTTAGACATTTTCCTGTGGGTTTGATATCTTGGCGCTTAATCAAAAAGTCTGATATTACTTAATAAACAATATGTATACTTGCTTAGTATCCCATATTATAAATAATTAAAGTACAATTTCATATTTAAATCGTAAACATAAATATTTGGTGGAGCTAAGTTTTTGGCGTCGTTAGAAAGAAAGAGATAATATAAATTGCAAAATGTAAGGCTAAATATTCGAGGATAAAGTTTTTAGTGTCATTGTCATGGAAGTTAATTAAAATATCATTTAAAGAAAATTCAAGAAAAATTAAGTTTTTTACTTTTCATTATTTTTGTTAGTGTGTTTTATTTTACTTAGTTAATTTTGTATGTGTAGTTCAGGTTATGAGGGACTTGTGTCTTACAATTCTGAATTATAGAGAACTATCAAAAAAATAAAAAAAATTAAAAATTCAGAAAAAGATAAAAATATTCAAGAAATGGCAAATCAAGATCATCAAAATATTGAAATCCATCAAGAATTTAGACTTTTAAGAGATTATGCTAACCCTAAAGTGGATGAACTACATGGTAGTATTCAACACCCTGTTGTAGCTGCTAATTAATTTGAACTTAAACTTGTTATTATCCAGATGGTATCTAATAATCAATTTGGGGGAGCACCGACTAAAAATCCTAATTTACTTCTTGTCAATTTTCTAGAATTGTGCGCTACTTTTAAATATGATGGTGTTTCGGATGATGTTATTAGACTTAGACTTATTCCTTTTTCACTGAGGGATAAAGCTAAGATTTGGTTAAATTCGTTAGCACATGGATCTATCAGAACTTGGGGTGATATAGTACAAACATTCTTTGCAAAATACTTTCCACCATCGAAGACTGCGAAGCTTAGAAATGATATCATATCTTTTTGTCAGTTTGAAAGGGAATCTATATATATATAACATGGGAACATTTTAAAGATCTCTTAAGAAAGTGTCCACATCATTCGACACCAGATTGGTTAATCATTCAAACCTTTTATAATGGATTAGTTGGATCTCTTAGATCTATTATCGATGTCATGATACATTTGCAAAAAGGGGAATTAACGATGTGAGTTAATGATCAAACTATTACATTTAATATTTCAAAGTTAATGAAATATCCTGCAAGAGATAAAGATAATGAATGTTATAGGATGGATGTTATCAAATATTTGAGTCAATGTCATTTCAAGTCAACTTATGAAGAAAATTTTGAAAGTAAATAATTGGAACACAAACAAGAAGAGGAATTACAAGATTCTGAAGATTTTCATGACGAAGATTTAAATTATGTTCATGAAAATTTTGAAATGTTGGACATGACTGAAAAAGATGAATCTTTTGGTCTATCAATTGAAAAACCACTTGAACTTGATTTAAAGATGCTTGCTAATCATTTAAAGTATGTATTTTTAGGTGATTCATCAACTTTGTCAGTTAGAAGAGAGTTTGCTTGAAATTTTGAAGAAATATAAGAAAGCCTTTGGATGGACAATAGCTGACATTAAAGGAATCAGTCCTTCAATTTCTTTGCATAGAATCCTTATTGAGGATAACTGCAAACCTCGGCTTGATCCTCAAAGGAGATTAAATCCTATCATGAAAGCAGTTGTTAAAAAAGAAATTTTAAAGTGGTTGGATGCTGGAATTATCTACCCTATTTCAGATAGTGCATGGGTTAGTCCTATTCACTGTGTTCCTAAGAAAGGAGGAGTTACTATGACTGTTAATGAAAAGAATGAAATAATACCAGTAAGATAAGTTACAGGATGGCGAATATGCATTGATTATAGAAAATTAAACCTTGCCACCAGAAAAGATCATTTTCCACTTCCCTTTCTAGATCAATTGTTGGATAGACTGGCTGAGCATAAATACTTTTGTTTTCTGGATGGATATACTGGTTACCACCAAATTCAAATTACTCATGAGGATCAAGAGAAAATAATGGAATGACCTTTGGTTTATGTAATGCTCCTGCTACATTTCAGAGATGTATGATGTTAATTTTCTGTGATTTAATAGAAAAAGGAATTGAAGTTTTCATGTTTCAGTGTTTGTAATTTCATTTGAATCATGTTTAAAACATCTATCTAAACTTCTAAAACACTATGAAGAAACTAATTTGGTTCTTAACTAAGAGAAATTCCAATTTATGGTAGCAGAAGGAATTGTTTTGGGACATCATAATTCAGAAAATGGTATGGAAGTAGATTCTATAAAAATTGAAGTGATCTCTAATTTACCTTGCCTAACTAATGTAAGGGGAATTAGAAGTTTTCTGGACATGTTGGATTTTACAGGTGTTATATTAAAGACTTTTCGAAAATTTTCAATTCTTTATGTCGTTTACTGGAAAAAGATGTAATTTTAAACTTTGATGATGATTGCTTAAAAGCTTTTGAAACTTTAAAAGAAAAAATAATCACTGCACCTATTATAGTTTCACCTAATTGGGGAAAGTCTTTTGAATTAATGTGTGATGCTAGTGATTATGCTATTGGAGTTATTTTAGGTCAGAAATATGATAAGATTTTCAAAGTGATTTATTATGATATTAAAACTCTTAATGTAGCTCAAATTAATTATACTACTACTGAGAAAGAGTTATTAGCTATAGTTTTGCCTTTGATAAATTCAGATCATATTTGATTGGGACTAAATGTGTGGTGCATACTGATCATTCTGCTATTAAGTATTTAATGATGAAGAAGGATGCAAAACCAAGATTGATTAGATGGATTCTTCTTTTCTAAGAATTGGATTTCGAGATAATAGATAGGAAGGGTTCTGATAATCAAATTGCTGATCATCTGTCCATACGTGAAACTAAAAAATCTCTCTGTGATGCTGAAGAAATTAATGAAAATTTTTTTGATGAAAAATTGTTCCCTGTTAATGAGTGGTGTGTTCTGTGGAATGCCGACATTGTAAACTTTATTGTCAGTGATATTATACCCTATGGTTTGACAAACTAGGAGAGGAAGAAATTTCTATCTAAAGCTAAGACTTATTTTTTGGATGACCCATTTTTATATAAATAAGGAAAGGATTTGATTATTTGAAGATGTGTGCCTTTAGAAGAAACTTATGAAATTATTTAAAAATGTCATAATTCTGATTATGAGGGACATTTTGGAGTTGATAAAAATGCATATAAAATCTTACAATCTTGATTTTATTGGCCTGCTATTTTTAAGGATGTTAATGTTTATATTAAAAATTGTGATCAATGGCAACGTGTAGGCAATATTTCTAGAAGAAATGAGATGCCCCTCAATTATATGTTGGAAGTTGAAATATTTGATGTTTGGGGATTAGATTTCATGGGACCATTTATACCATCTTTCGGAAATACATACATTTTGATAGCAGTAGACTATGTATCTAAATGGATAGAAGTTGTTGCTTTACCTTAATGTGATGCTCAAAGTGTTGCAAAGTATTTAAATAAGAATATATTTTGAAAATTTGGAATACCAAGAGTAATGATAACTGATGGGGGAAGTCATTTTAGAAATACGATTATGGAGAACTTGGTAAAGAAATATCATATTAATCATCGCATTGCTACTGCTGATCATCCGTAGACAAGTGGTTTGATTGAATTATTCAATCATGAAATTAAAAGAATATTGGAAAAGATTGTTAATCCAAATAGAAAGGATTGGTCAATCAAACTGGACTATGCTTTGTGGGCCTATAGGACTGCCTACTAGGACTTCTACAGGAATGTCCCCATAAAGGCTAATTTTTGGAAAATCTTGTCATTTACTAGTTGAACTTGAGCATAAAGCATATTGGGCTATTAAAGAGGTTAATTTTAATTTGAAAGATGCTAGAGAAAAGAGATTATTGCAATTAAATAAGCTTAAGAGATAAGGAATGAATCTTATGAAAATGCTAAGATTTATAAAGAAATGATGAAGTTATGGCATGATTGGAAGATTCTTACTAAAAATCTTGAGTCAGGGCAAAATATTTTTCTATACAATGCAAGATTGAAATTTTTTTGCTGGAAAACTTAAGTCCATGTGGACAGGCCCATTTATTGTGATGAAAGTTTATTCATATGGAGCTGTGGATATTCAAGATCCTAAGACTGGAAAAATTTTTAAAGTGAACGGTCATAGACTTAAGGCTTACTTTTCAGTCGATAAATCGAAACCTGATAAGAATATGATGTTGGGTCACTCAGAATAAGCTCAGGGTATGTCAGGTTGATGACGTTAAACCAAGCGCTTTGTGGGAGGCAACTCATATTTATTAGTATGCTTTGTTTTATGTTTGTTTTGTGTGCTTTTATTTGGTTTGATTTGTGAAATGTGGTAGCATTTAGAGTTTTATATTATAGTGGTGTTTATTTGACCTTATTTAATGACTTAGAGGAGTCATAATGAAGATTTTGACGTTTGGTAGAATTGTGCAAAAATGTGCATTGGCGGCTATGCGCTGCAGGTTGGCGCATAGCGCCACAGTTATAAAAAATGTGAAAAATGAGGTTCTAGAAGTCAAAATCGTGGGTGAGTAGCTTTTGGAGTTATTAAGGATTTTTAACACGTCTAGGGTCGATTTTGTGCCTTTCGAAGTCTATAAAAGGCCCTGAATTTATGAAATACTTGCCCCAGTTCTTATTTTCATTTCTAAGTCTTCTGAAAGAGTATTTTGAGTGCAAAAATATCTTCTTGGGAGAGCGAAGTTAAAAAGAAAGAGGAAGCCAATAAGAAGAAGTTTATTTGTGATAGTGCGCAAGAATTATATAATGGATTTCTGACTGTGAGTATCAAATGAATAGCAGAAAGGATTATGAAAATCGAGGCCAATGTGGAGTCTATTGATGCAAAGGTAAATGAAATTAATGCTATTTAGCGCACATTGGATGGCAACTCAACATGCAATTCAGTCATACAAGTCATGTGAAAGAAGCGAATAGAGCGATGTATCTGAAGAACAAATGGATATAAAAAGAAGAAAAAAGAGCTTTTAATCATCGCCCATTTTATTAGATTTACATTCCAGATTGTTCAAATTAACAAATGGTGGTTTTTGATACATTCCACCTAATGGAATTGGAATTAAATTATGTGTGGTCTTGTGGTTTGCTTATGTTTGTTTAGTGTTTTAAGTGTGTTTTTATTGTTAATGTTTGTGTTTGTTGCACTTTACATATGTTTGATAAATTTTAATGATGAAAGTTAGTGTTTAATTACATGTGTTTGAACTTATGTATTGGGTAACTTCATCCAAGATGTTTGGAAAGAAATTGTAGCTTGTATTAAGTGTGTTTAATATTTTAAGTAATATAAGTTTATGTTTGTGTGAAATTTGTGTGTGGAATCATTGGAAATTAATGTGTACTTTTGGAGTATTAGAAGAATTTATGGGGAGAAATAATTATTTGAAGATATTAAAGGTGATTAACCCAGATTTTTGATGGAATTAACTTAATTGTTAAAATTTGGGCACTGGCGCCTAAGCGCCAAACCTAAAGCGCATAAGCGTCAGATTTCACATCTATGCTCCGCATGCCTCGCGCATAGGTGCCAGTTCACAAAAATCAATTTTCTACAGTTAAAAACCTGAAATTTACCATTTTTAACACCCCCATCACTTTCAACCTCTCGATTTCGTGAAATTGGAGCCTAGGGCATCACTATTTGGATCATTTTAGAACTAATTTTGAAATTTGTTGGATTTGAATTCATTAAGGTATGATCACTAATCTTGAGTAAAAATTTTTTATTTTCACCATGTAATTTAAGTACATTATTGAAAAATTCAAGAATAACTATTCATGGTGAAAATTTTAGAAAAGAATGAGAAATTACTTGGATTTAGTGGAGTTTGCCTTTGGAAGTTGAGTTAACAAGTTTAGTTTAAATTTAGACTTTATGCTGATTTTTTTGTGAAATTTTAAAGATGGCTCCAAAGTTAAAAAGCTTGAAAGGAAAAGAAAAATTTGATTCCGACAAATTTGTTAGTTCTAAAGCAGAGAATTGTTACGTCAATGCACTCACATCATGGAAATTGATTCCAAAATGAGTTTTTAGTAAGCCAGGAGGAGAAACTGAGGAGATGATTGCTAGAAGGAATTGGGAAAGATATTGTTGCTTCTCCACTGTTGCAGTTGTTTCTGTGATGAGAGAGTTCTATGCTAACTTACCAGCAGCAAATGACAATTTGGTAATGTTAGAGGCAACAAGTGGATTTTTCATCTGCGGTAATTAATACTTTTTACCGATTATCTCCTGCAATGTTTTGTTTTTATGAAAATTTTCATCCTTTTGAGGGAGTGTTGGATGAGATTATGGCCTTTCTTATTGATGGAAGAGGTTTGTGGAAGATTATAAATGAAAGAAGAGTGAATTTTCAGCCTCTAAATTGAATGTCACTTCAAAGGCAGGCATTATTTTATCTCAACTAAGCTTTTGTCTTCAAGTTATGTCAGTGAAGTTACAAAGGAGAGAGCTGTTATGAACCATCGTATTCAGTAGGGAAAGCCTTTAGATATTGGGGCTATAATTTTTTATTATATTTTGAACTGTGCCAGAGCTGCTACTACTGCAAGTATGAGATTTTCATCTCTGATTTTTTCACTTTGTGAGTCGTTTGGTGTTAAGTCAGAAACATGGGAAGAGGTTCTTCAGCCACTTAGACCTATTACCAGTGTAAATGTGAACATTTACACTATATATTCAGTATTTGACTGGAAAAGAAGACCTGTTAGAGCTTCCAGTGCTTCTGCTTCTAATGCTTCTACTTCTCGTTCTTTTACTGCACATGCATCATCCTTCAGAGATTCACAAACTTGATTATTATAGAAGATTTTAAAGAAGGTGAGTCTTACTAAAGAGCATGTTAGAGATATGGATGGTAAGATTGAAAATATTGAAAGGTATATTGTAAAAGTGATTAGAGGAGATCACAATGCTGAGATGCCCTCTCATCCATTTTATATACCTTATGTGTCATCCAAAGACTGGAATGAAGATGATGATGATGAGGATGATGATTAGGATTGTTGAGTTGAGTTTGTGATGTTATGTGACTTTCTTATGTGTTGTGATGCTTTTATTTAATAATTTCATATGTGATGGGCTCTGATGTTGTGTAGATTATAGTTGGATTATTTCTATTTTCACATTCAGACGTTTATGTGTTGGATTGATGTTTTATGATGTAATAGGTGATGTATTTGTGGTAGTAAATATTTTTATGTGTTTCTAGTATTTAAGTTTTTAGTAGTGTCTAATTTAATTCCTATAAATAATACATAAATTTAGAACACTATTAGAAACCACTATTTATATAGCATGTTTAAACTTTTCAAAATTTGCTACCATTTATTTTCTAGTAAGTTGGGATTTGTGTTGGTGTGTATTTGCTTTGAAAACCTCAACTATTTGTAGAAGTCCTTTGTAATTTTAAAATTTCTATTTTACAAAAAAATGAAAAACTGAATTTGATTTCTTTTTAGTCCTTGTTTTTAAATGGTTATACTTGCATGTTTAGAATATTAAGATTCCTGCAAGCATGTTATTCTAGTTTTTATTTCTTACCCATGTATCATTTTTATGCTTAAATGTTTAATCCTAACTAAAAATTAAAGTGTGGGGGGAATTTAAAAACAATCATTTATACAACTAAAATTTTATTTGTTCTCAAGAATACTTAAATAAAATTTATTTTTTGATTGAAAATAATTATGTATATAAACTATATTAGGGAAGCAAAATTTTGAATATAGAAATGAGTAAGAGAATTTAGTTAAAAGTTATAGTAATGATGAAAATTTTAAAGTTAAAATTTTCTTAGTAAAGTAATGTTAAATATGGTTAAACTACTTTTAGTAAGAAATGTTGTATTTTTGGATAAATAGAATATTTGATTTTTTATTTTTCAAAGCTTAAATTTCTTTTATTGAGAAATAATTTTCAACATTGTTATTATGATTTTTAAGTGAAATATATATATATATATCAGACCTTTATTTTAAATGAAATGGTGGAATTCAAAATCATTAAAGGCATATCCAGATATAATAATCCTTGTCTTAAAACAAAAAGAAAAAGAAAAAGAAAAAAAAGAAAGAAAAAGAGAAAGAAAATAGTATGTAAAAAGGAAGGAGAAGCTTTAGGATTTAAGCTTTGAAATAAAAATTGGTTCCATACCTAAAGTTTAAAATATAAGTTTTGAGAAAATTTAAAGCTTAAGGTTATAATATAGTAAGTAAAATTATTTCCAAATAAAAACTTTTAAGTGAGGAAGATGAAATGTTTGAATCATATATTTTGAAAAATCTACAAGTATTTCTGAATTAGATAGGAACTAATATTTTTCATTATCCTTTACTTAAGAATCTTCTAAACTTTAAGTTGATCTCATTTACTAAAATTTTTTCTAAATTGTACTATTTCATTTCCAGAACAAAATTTTGAAACCTTATTAAAGAAACTCATTTACATAATTTGCATGTTAAGATTTTCTATGTAATTAAGTGTCACTTGAAGATAAGTAACATTTTAAGTATGGGGGATTTTGATATACCTAAAATATATAGTATTTTTAAATACATTTTTATACCAATTTTTGATGATAATGCACTTTAATGGAATGTATTTTTATGTTTTTCTTGTAGGAATGATTAAAATGAGTGACTATGATTAAAGGAGCAATAAAGGATCAAATTTGGAGCAAAAATTTAAAGATGTGCAAATTTGGCCTCTGGTGCCTATGCGTCGAATGGTTGGCACATAGGCGCCACAGTTAAAGTGACAAATTTTATTTGATTTTAGCGCAAATTTTAAGGGTTTTTTGAAGCATCCTTTGCTTTAAACTTCGTTAACTTCTCACCAGCGCCAAAACTCATTTAACATTTGAACGGATAGATGCATTTTTTATGGATACATTGAATATGGACATATTTTGAAGAGACACAAAGACACCTTTTGGAAAATTTTAAAAAGAAGACTTGAAGATCAGAAAAATGGTTGTTGTTGTAGGGTGGATTAGTGTTAAGAGTCAAGTTTATGTTAGAGAGAGCACACCTTTCCACTTCACCACTTTTATTATCAATTGTATCTAGTTTTTATTAAGAGAAGAATAAAGATTTGGAGTCAACAGAGTTGGGCGCCAACCTCTATTGTGTCTTATAAAGGGAAAGCAAAGTTTTAAAGAAATTTCAAGAGTCTTGTGGAGAGGATTTTTATATAAGTGTTTAAGTTTGTTTTACATTTGGTTTTAAAGTAAAACTTGTTGTGACTATGATTTCGACTTTCAAATCAAGTTGTGATTGTGTTTTCTCCATGGATTCTAGGTAGTTTTCTTTATCTTTTTTCTTTTTAAATGATGAAGTAAATAAATTATGGAAGGATGTTCTGTGAAGTATAAGATTTCAATGTTGGCAGAAGTTGTGATGATTCACTACCTTGCACTTCATTTACTTCTTGATTTAGCCAATTAAGATTTTAAAATTTGTTGGGAGATTATATAAGATCCATTGCAGTATTGTCTCAATGAAAAATTGGAAAGAATCACATGCAATTGCATGGATGAGAATTATAGTCCATATGGTTGAGTGAAATAAATAGGAAGATATGCTTATAATGAGGAGTAAAATTAGAGGACTTTAGAGTGACAAGCTAAAGCCCCCAAATTTAGTTTGATGTGAAAATTTTTATTATGAGATGTTAGCCCCCAGGTGGAGGGAATCGAGGGAACTCCAGAGTGAGAGCTAATATCTTCCCTGCCTAACTCATCTACAAGATTTCAAATCACTAAATTAACCAATGTTCTTTATAGAACCAAGTAAGGGTAAAGAATATAATAGCTTCTATTTGGCACAACATATTTTAGATACTTCCACAACGAAATTTCATAAGTATTACTGATTCATTGAAAGAGGAAAAATATTTTATTCTCATTTGCTTTCATACAATTTTATAGTTGTGTTAGCTTTAATTGTTGTTTTACTTTTTATTCAGAAATTACTAAAAACAATTTTGAAAAACTTTATATCTTAAAACATACTCTACAAAATCATTTTAAAAATTAAAAAGTTATTTTTCTTATTTCTTTAAAATTGTAGACATTTTCTTATGGGTTCGATATCTTGGGGCTTAATCAAAAAGTCTTATATTACTTGATAAACAATACGTATACTTGTGTAGTATCCCATATTATAAATAATTAAAGTATAATTTCATATCCAAATCGTAAGCATAAATATTCGGCTGAGTAAGTTTTTGGTGTTGCTGCAAAGAAAGAGATAATATAAATTGAAAACGTAAGGATAAATATTCAGGAATCAATATGCCTGAAGCCGACATGACCATGCCTGGGAACTTCCAGGCACGAATATGTCTGAATAGGGCTTGACCATGCTCGAAAACTTCCGACCATGGATACTCCCAAGTTGGTATGGTAATACCAATCCAAGGGACAAAACTATTTTTGTGTGCAAGTGTGGACGAGCATGCGGAGCACACGGGTGTGTGCGGGTGCGAGCTCACACTGGTGTGCACATGTGGGGGTACAGTGAGTGTGCTCTTTGAGTTTTGGAGGTGCTCTAGTGTGCTCTCACGGTGGCACGTGCATTAATGCTCATATTAATCTTCAAGGTTGTCTTTTGTTCACGTGTGCTCTCATATGTGTGTGTGTGAAGAGCATGTGTGCTCTCATGTAGATGGGACATGAACGCAGGTGATCTTGACCCAAAAGACAACTTTTACCCACCCTGACAAAGAAAAGGATTTCATAGGCAAGGTCAATCATGGCTCAGTTTGAAAAGGTTTCAGATTTGAGTTTGATTTGAGTTAGTTTTGAGTTTGAACAAAGGGTTGAAGGAAAGTGAAATTAACATAAGATGCATGATTTATATAACAGGCCACATCACTATGCTAAGTAGCACCAGCTGTAATATCAATACCAACACCAGTATATTACTACTCAGGAGATGTACTGCAGGCAGGTGTGGTTCACTATACTAGAATATGTGTTATACCCTACACTTCCATAGTTTTGGATGCATGAGTACAACATGAGAGGATAGAGGATGGAAATGATGAAGATGAGGGAGATGAGAGTTGAGTGATGACAAGTGATGAGTTGTGTTGTATAATTTAATGATTTTTATGGTTGTACATTAATATTTTGATGCTTTTGTTTTGAATTTCTTCTTGTATTTGATGTGTTTTTTATAATCATAATTTATGCTGATCAGAGTGTTTTTACATTCAGTTCTTTGTTTCCTATTTCTACTGCATGAATACGATGTTTACTCCTTAGTTTTATTATATCTTATTGTTATGATGTAAAATGCTATGTGGCATAGTAGGACTGAAAGTGAATCTGGGGGAGGGAATGTCACAATTTTGGCAGTCTAAAAATAATTCTATTACTATGCTCAGATTTGATTTTTAACATCATATGGATCTTTGTCGAAAGATATTGTAAGGCAAAAGTTTGTTAACCTAACATGAAATCTATCTAAAGTTGGAATTAGAGTGTTCGATAGTGGGCTAGTACTAGATTTTAATAACCCTTTTTCTTATCATAAAATTTTCAAATATTTAAAAAAGTGTGCCTATAAACTAACTATTAATCTACAAAGTTTTAAGTATTGATTTTTTTATTCAAGCAGTAGAATTAGACTGATTTTAACTTGATTTATAAGATAATCAAGATTCACATTCAATGGTAATTTAAAATTTTAACTTAGGGAGCACAACAAAATCAAAATTCTTATAAATGTTGCTCAACCAGATATAATAATTCTCGCAGAAAAAGAAGACAAAAAAGAAAAAGCAAAATAAAAATGGAAAGAAAGCTGAAATTTACTCAAAATTAAAAGTTTAAGGGGAAGAGAGAGAAAAATCAAAAAAGAAGAAGTCATGAGAGAAAAAGCTTGATGTTAAGTATGGGAGTAATTTAGCTTTAATTTTCTAATTATATTCCCATTTAAATGATTTGATCACAACTTTAATGAGATTCAAGAATCTTATAAACCTGGGAAAAAAAAGTGGATAACCTATTTCTTAAACAGAAATTAAGTACTTAAAAATACCAGAAGTAATCAAAGGAATTTTAATCACACTGGATTAAGTGATTTGAAAATATTTATGTTGAGAAAGATGACTATAGAAAGGTAAAGAAAATAATCAATTCATAAAAATTCCCAGTATTGATGGATATCACAAAACCTTAACTGATTTTTACTCCACATTATTAAAAAAGGTCACCCATAAGATAAAGTCAGCTAAGATTCTCTAAAAACCTTAGCTAAGTAATATGACTATATGAGGGAAAGTAATAGGCAAGAATGTGGGTTTTGATGTGAATGAAATAAGTGATGAAAACCGGCATGTTTAACCTTATTTTTGTATATTTTATGTTGTTATTGTGTGTGAGAAAGGTATTTATGTTTGTTTTATTTAGGTTACAAGTTTTAGGTTATTTATGAATGAAAAGCAGATAAATCAGAGCAAACAATGTGAATATTTGAGTAAGTGCACCCGTACTATCTACACACGCCATCTACACATCGTACCCGTGCCAACTACCTAGCCTGCTTGTTTGATCAAATGAAAGGTGAGAAACATCCACACCAACATCACGACAAACCTACACCTTCCATGTCATGATCTAGCGAACCAGCCATCCTCGCAGTGTACCCGTGCCCAGTTGCTGAATCAAATTTGGAAGAAAATCTATTGCCTTTTGTCGAGGTTCCTCTATATGTATGCTTATTGAGACAATCCTAGGGCATCTTGGGTCACTAGTGGCTAGATTTGGAGAGGTCTTTAGGTGAGAGAGAGTTCTCTCTTAAGATTTTCATCCTTTCTTTAGTTTGAGACCTTAAGAGCTTTTTTTTTTCCTTTCTCCTGTTATTTATTTACTGTTCTTGAGACAATATTGTATAAGAGAGGGAACTTCTACTGTTGTGGAGGGGAGAAGCCATTATTGTAAGTTTTACATTTTTTTGTTTATTGCAACAATAATTTGCATGGTTTTTTTTTCATGAATTTCTCTAAAATGTGTGGACAAAACTCTTTCTTTTCTCTATAATGTAGGGTTTTTTATTTTTCTATAATTTTGTTAGATATTTTTCATGTAATGTTTTTTGAGCTAACTTATCTTTATGTTGTTGGTTAACCTTCTTGATTTCATTTACTCCTAACCTGAATAAATATAATATTTAAATCTTTTGTGATATATGACTTATATCCATCGAATAGTGGAATGAATAGTTTAAACATAAAATTATTACAGAATAGGCATAATCTAATTAGGGATTTGCAACCTTGATGTGGTATCAAATAAATTCTAGGAAACTCCATGTGGTTAAGGAAAGCTTAGCTTCTTGGGTTACTAATTCCTTTTTTGTCCTAGGCATCAGCTTATAGGCGCCAGCGATGCCTCTGTAAGCTTATATTAACCGTTCGGCGCCTAAGCGCCATGGCGCAGGCTCTCTATTTTTATGTATTGTGGTTCGGTGCTTAAAGTACTGCATGATAAAATCTATGCGCAAGTTCAGTTTGTACTCTTGTGCTCCATTTGACCCTATTTTAGCTCATTTTTCTCTAAAACTCCATCTCTTGTACCTAAAACCAGAAAACACACAAAATACCTTCCATTAACGTGAAATATCATTAAAAATGAGCATAAAAAGTATCTAAAAATTGAACATTTTTAGGCGTGTCCAAATTCCAAGGTAAAATAAAGGTGAAATCACATAAAATTGACACATGTCAATACCCACAATCTTACACTATTACTCACCATCAAGTAATTTTACGGCTTAGTAGAAGTTTCATGAATTGAAGTGTACTCCTAGAGGTTTCTAACTATTCAACTTTTCTATTAGAAGCTTATAAAAAGTGTTTAAATTTCATTATAGTATCAATTAGTTTTGATGGTTAATTGACATTTCCTAAATTCCATTCATTCTATCCTTGACAAAATTCCATAGATCCCTAAATTAGTGTTATGCTAAGTTTTTTTCACTAACCTTGAATCCTTTAATATAGTTTCAATGAATTTTAGCTAATTTAATATTTCTTAACTCTTTCCCTTGAAGATAACTTTTAATGTGACTTTTATTAAAGAATCATGGACAAGCATTATCACTTATATCTCACTAGACACCCTTCTAGTACCTTTTCTTTTTTTGAATTTTTGTTATGCCAACCTCAGCTTCTCCTTACTTACTTTTCACTTTTAATTTTTTCATCTTTTTTTCTTCTTCTTCTTTTTTACATGAGAATTGCTATATTTGGTTGACAATTTTTTTTTAGTTTTTAAATGTAAAGAAGGGTAGCGTTCTTGAGAAATAAATACTCAACACTTGATATTTTAGTGCTCTACCTCCAAGTTTTTCTAGTTAAGACTTAAGATCACATTGGGATAGTTAAATTATATTGAAAAGATTAAAGATATTCTTGGTTTGCTACTTAACCCTTAAATTACACATATTTAATAGTCTAAGGGTTCTTTTATGAAAAGACTGAAGTTGTTAAGTTTTGACTCTCTATATTAACTTAATAAAGTTTATCTTTTCCAAAAAAAAATATCTAATTTCTCTTAAGAAGCTAAGATAAGCAGTCTGAATTAGTAAGCTTGCCTAACAAAAGTTGTTAAATGAGTATTAAGTCTTTTACTGAGCTATGTTAATTACCTTTCAGATTCATAACAAGCTACATTTTTCTCCCTCTAACTTGTTATTTTCCACATTATGTAAAACAAAAATAGTAGTAAATGAAAATATAAGTAAGCACAGAAAAAAAAGACAAATGTAGGAGCAATCATATGAATCTCAGAAAACGGATTGTGAAATATTTGTCGATGCATAAATCACTCCAAGGAATGACAAGACTCAAAACAAATTCAAATGAAAATTTAAAGCAAATTTCAAATTTCAAAGTAAATTTCAAAATAGTTTGAAATAAATATTAAAAATAAAAACATGATCAATATATTGGATAACATTTCGGTTCCGTACCAAGACAGTGTTTGGTTTAAGTCTTTAGATCAACAAAAAAGCCTTCCTCCGAGATCAAAATTTCCGGGATTTAGTAATCCCTGATTAATCGCCCAATATTTTTTCGGTTCTAAGTTTTTCTAAGTCCTCCAAATTTAATTCTTCTTGCAACATTTTCCTCTTAATTTGAAAGTATTCTTCTAGAGGGAATGTAAGGGGGTTTAGTGGGATTATCATTCCATAATGTATTTTCTAAACCAAAATTCTCCCAATTAATTCCCCTTTATGTAAATTATTATTTTCTCCAGTAGTTGTAACAAATGGTTTTATATAAGGTAAATAAGGGTATACAAAGTGTTTTCTCTAGGTTTTTCAGGTTCGGGGATTAGCTCTACCGAGTTACTCTCTTGCTCGGGGCTATCTTCATCTTCCTTCTCTTAATGCACTTCTATGGGTGGTACTATGCACTAACTATCTCACTCACATTTGTGCTAGAGTGCCTCAAAACAATGACAGCATTCTTCCTCAGTCATCCTCCAATAAAAATCATCCAACTCGCAAGATCTTTAGGCTCAACTCTTTTTTAATTCAAAGCTACGTGGGTCTCCATACCCCCGACAAATTTTCCTTGCCTATCAAGCCATCAGTTTTTTTAACCGTTCAACTTGATTTTCTATATTCCTAAGGGCATCAACTTCGTTTTGTACCTCACATTGGTTTATAATTAATTCTCAAAATACTCGCAGTAGTCACTATATTAATGCTATTCTAACCTCTAACAGAGTCGACTTGGGTGTTGTCCCATTTTTTATTGTCTACAATAGGGTTATTATTGTTCCAATTGAAGCGTGGGTAGTTTAACAAAATTTGGGTGTAGTTATTGGAATATTTCCTCAAATTCATTATCAATTCTTCTAATGATAGGTTATCCTCTCAAAATTAGGGGTTCGAGGTGATTTTATATGGTTGTTTTTGGAAAACGTGGTCTCTGCCCTAGTTGTTCAATTTTTCTACAAGGTTAGCTTGAGTTCTCCCCTAGGTTAGTTTTTATACTAATGTCATTAATGTTCAATTAGAGTTTAGGTAGGAGGCATATTTTTAGGTTGTGTGTTGTATTTTGAAAAGGGGGTCGCCTAAAAGAAATTGTCGGCGAATTTTTAATTTAATTTAAATAAATAATATGAAAAGTAGTATTTGATTTTAAAATAATTTTAATTTTAAAAATTTTAAGATAAGAAATCAAACTGGATTTCACATCCTAAATAGTTTATATAAACGAGCACCGTACTACTAAAAACCGTGTATCTATCCCTAAGGATGTACACGTCGATGGCTGGCTCGATTAAATAAACTAAAAGATTTCCGTGACATTCGGCTTCGTCCGCGAACCAATTTTATAAGCCGACAAATTCCCCGCTAATATAAATGCATTAAACTCGGCTTATATTACCTGCTCTAAATTCCCTATAAGGGCAAGCCCCTATAGCTAATTACATCTTAAGTGACTAGAATCACCTAAGAAAACTCTCGATAATAATCGCAATTTCGCTCTCTCAAGAATCTCAAAGCTTAAGTTTTCAAGGGATTGAATTTTGAATTTCAATAGGAATGGATCAAATTTGGAACATTTTGTTTTGGGAATTCAAAGGAAGAAAAGTAGAGAAGTCACGTAATCTCGAAGTGAACTTCTAAGTGATTTCCCGTACTATCCTAATGTTAGGATTTGAATTTAAGAAAGTCCTAATATTTATTTAATGTTTTCACTCACACTTGACATTCTGATTCTATATTTGTATGATAAAATCATACAACAATTTAAGATATGAGGGCTTATGTCGTACTTCAAACGAATGTATCTCTGAGTCCTAAGACCTGCTAGGGCTTAATTTACATGACATGATCATGCAAATGCTTAACGAAAAGTCGAGGATTTATGTTGCACTAGGCAAACTACCTCGAAATCCTAGCGGCTTAGTTATTTTAATTCTAAGAATGGTTTTGTTGAAGTGCATCAGTTTTGGCTGACGACGATGGCCGTGCCGCCCACCATGTTCCAAGCTCCTCGTTGGCCGCAGAAGAATATGGGTTACAAATCGTGAGATGAGAAAAGTGTTTTGGTTTAGAGAAATTCTTAAATCCAAGTGTTTTTTATGTTTTAATTAAAACAAATCTTAAAGTTGATTATAACAACACCTAAGATCCCACGTTCCATCCTTGCCCGCATCGTTATTTTTATCGCATTCACTACCCGTATGAATTTGCTAAACTCAATCGAATGAGTTCCACACTTTCATTTAGACCGTGGGAAATCCCCGTTGAAGAACACGTAGGTTACATCATTCGAGGTATTCCCGATCATCCAACAAGACGTTTTAATTTAGCTTCGTGATTGTAGTTTTCGTGTTCGTTTGTGATTAAATTTTGAGCTCGTTTTATATTTTGAAATGTCAGTGGCGGTGAATTTTATCTGCAAATGACTTTTAATTTAGTTTTGGTTTCAGCTTTAGGGACTATCCTAAAAGTGTGGTTTACAATGCTGTTTATCATGCAAGAAAAGTGAAAGTGCGATGCAATTAAATAAATTGCAATAAAAATAAAGCGTACCCGGAGGGTCTTCCTCAATATCCAAGCTACACTTACTCAATAATTTAGAATATTTAAGCAAATTCTAGGTAAAGCTAAGGAAGGGTTATGGTTTTCTACCAAGTTCTTAATCCTATAACAATATCTCCTACACGGTTGTGTTCTTTGTTTTTATTGAGACAATTTTCTCATCAAAGAACACTAATTAATTGTTCTTATAAATATCCTATCATATCGAGGAAGTGCTTAAGAAGACCCAACATCTTTTCAATATTGCTAGATTTATTTAAGTCCAAAATGAATTTAATCAATCGTGTGAAGTAATCGTCCAAGGTTTAGTTACGTTTTGTTGTTATCTTACTCGCAAACTAGGACATTCAATATCCTATAAGTGAAGTAACATTTCATTTAACATTCCGTTTAGGAGTTATGAACTACAAAGCTTTTTTTTTTTTTTTTTTTTTTTTTTTTTAAATTTCTATGTTCAAATTGGGTTGCAACATTTAATTTAAATTAGTGGGTTTAAATTTGGAATAGTGTTCAGTTGTTATTTTTGAATTTCTTTATGTCTTAGGTGATGTTATTTTTAATTCAATTTAATTTAACTTTAATTCTCTAATTTAATTCGTTTAGCTTTAATTTTAATTTTAATTTATTTAATTTAAATTTATTTTAATTTTAACTTGATTTTATTTTTAACTCGACATTCTATTTTTAGTTTAATTTAATTCAATTTAGTTTGATTCGATAAGACTTAATTAATTTTAATTTAATTTGATTTAATTTAATTTGATTTGATTTAATTTAATTTAATTTAATTTAATTTAATTTAATTTAATATGTTTTAATTTAATTTAATTTAATTAATTTAGTTTAATTTGATTTAATTTAATATGTTGACTTAATTTTATTTAATTTTTATTCAATTTAAATTTTAATTAAATTTTACTTTTAATTTTAATTTAATTGAAATTTTAAAAGGGTTTAATTTAAATAATTTAACTTTAATTTAATTTAATGATTAAATCTTTTAACATTTTAAATCTTAAACTTGGATTATCATTTAAATTAGAATTAAATATTATTGAGATGATTAATTTAGGATTCTTAAATTAAAGAAATAAATATCTTCCTAATAATATCCCTATTTTAATAATTCCACTTTTATTATTCTTCCAAATTTAATCAATTATTTAATTAAGGTTTATTTTAATTATTTTTAAATTATTTAATGGATTTCTACCCTTTAATTATTTAAATTTCAATCATCCAAATCAGATTAAGATCAAATATTTTACTCTTTAATTTTTATTAAGCCTAAAGTTTTGATTAAAGGTTAAAATTTAATTACCATTTTGCCTTCAAGCTTATTAATTTCATAACTCACTAAATTGAGCTTAAATGAACTTGAAATTTTATGTGACTTCACTCATATCCCAATAAAGACATGAGAGGAGAAAATGTGATTTTTCTGTATTTAATTTATTTATGTACTTATTTTTGGAGGAAAATAAAGGATTTCCAAGGAAATTTAGTAATATGACCAAGGGAAAGTTTCTGTCCTTAAGAAAATTATGGGACATTCCTAATGACCAGAGGACCACTTGGACCAATTTTGGTGATTATTTGAATTATATTATTTTTATTATAATTATTTCAAATTTTGGAGTATTAATTAATTTAAAAATAAAATAAAGGTTGAAAAATGAATTTTATATTTTTCAAAATCCCTCGATATTTAAGGAAATCAGAAAATCAATTTTTACAATTTTTAGCCAGGTTCTCTGTTAGTAGTGTAGCCTAGGTAAGACTTATATATTAACCAAAATAAGTGACTACGTGAATGAATAAATTTCTTTCTCGAAACGTATGATTTTGTAGCCTTAGACTTTTGAGTATTTAAGTCTTGGATCATCTTAATTTAATAATTCACGTAGAAGATATGTTTGTATCTCACAAACATTTGAATGATAAAATTACATAAGAAAATTCAAAATTTGCATGAAAAGTGTATTTTCATTATTTAAACAAGAAAATGAGTAATTCTTAAATATGAGGACTTTAATTTAAGAGATTTAATCTTATTTGTTTAGAATGTAATATCTTGATCAGAATTAAAACCTTAGGAAGAAAACACAACTTTGAGATGAGAATAGAAGACATTGTGATGGACAATTTGCCAAAAATACACTTAGAATTGCAAAACACTCAAACAAAACATATAAAAACCTTTAGTTGTCTCCTTAACATATAAAACTAGAAGAAAAAAAAACACGTAAAAATTATCGAACCCGTGGAAACCTAAAAGCGACCAACTCTAATTTTTTTTTACACACCCTAGGATAGCTCAAAACTGTGACCATAAAATATCTAACATAGGTGAATATCTAGTATCATATGCACCCAAGATTACTCTAGTCTGAAAGCTCTAGGTTATTATACTAAGCTCTCAATAAATAGATTAAGGTCTAGGATATATAAAACAATTTGACCTACCCCCTCGGACTACAAGAGTATCCTAGAATAAAATTTCCCATGTTATGGACAAAGATACTCAAAAAACATTTTATAGCGAGAAGAACTACCTCAAGTGATTGATATGGTGATAAGAGAGAAGTCTAATTATTCTATTGGTTAATAGTCCTGAGGTTACCAATGAACTCAAGATGATGGAAAGCTACAAGCATCTTGATCGGGTGTGTTACTTCTAAATTTAAGTTAGTTCACCTAAAACCTACCATTTAGACATTATTAAGTTAGGATATCCTTAATTCAATTTACCTTAATTAAATCAAAACCTAATGTAGTCTGACCCACTTTTAATATGTATGTAATTTATGTTTATAGCAACGTCACCAAAAACTTGATCCCGCTTTAAATATAGATATATGATTTAATGTATAATGTGGATTCTACGCAAGTATACATATCGTATCAAGTAATATAGGGCTCTAGTGGAGTCCTGGTTATCGATCCCACAGGGAAGTTTTTAACAGATTTGGTATCAGCTAAATTAAAAGGAATTACTTACTAATATAGTAAACGGAAATTAAAAGTAACTATCGCAAACTAACGTAAACTAATGCTTGAAATAAGTTGATTTAAATAATTCAGAAAAAGTATCCTTCTCCTTGTTTTGAGAAAATTAAGTGAATGGTGAATTTAAATAGAATTTTTAAATTGTATTGTGACAAATAGGAGCATTCATATTCTTTACCCTTTGGTCCAGGTGCAAAGAACATTGACTAATCCTATGTTTAATTACTGAATCTGCGGCTAGGCTGGGAGGATACTGGCTGCCACTTCGTAGCTCCCACGTTCCCCTCACCTCGAGGGCTAACATCTACACTTCGACTCTCAAACAGTAGGACCGAATTGAATATTTTAGTCTGTCACACTAAAATATCCAATTCTACGTCCGATAATTAAAATTTCCCTATTTATTTGCACCCGCCTTCCAAGGCTTTTGACTTCCCTGAATATTTGATGTAATTTTTACTATAGTTGATAATTCAACATATTTTAACAACTCAATTGGCCATATTGAAAGTAAATTAAGTTTTAAGTAAAAATTATCACAATTTATTTTAATATATTAGGTGCTTCTATTTAATTTCATCAATCCGCATAATTTTCATAAACAAGGAGAAAGACTAAGAAAACTACTCGTAATGCATGGGAATAAAACAAAGCATGGATTTCATTTAAAGTTAACAACAATAAACAAAGATACTTATCTTAATTTCCTTCCTGACGGACTCCTTGAAGTTCCTTTGACTTTTCCTTCTAAGTACAGCAACCTTCTAAATAAGACTCAAATAAACTAAAGAAACTCACTAAACACACTCGGACTTACTAAAATAGACACATAAAAGACTCTAGAGAAACTTTTCGAAGACTCAAAAGACACACTAAGACACTAGAATTCGGCCTCTATTTATGAGTTAAGCAAAGGTCCAAGGGGTGCTTAAACACCTCTTTAAAAAGTGTCCAGGGTTCAATGTATTTGCATTTCAAGCTGGCTCGCCGTCGGCGGAAACGACTGAGCCGTCAGCGGGGCTTCTAGAAGGTCTTCAAACCGCGCGATCTCGCTGTCAGCGGGCTCGGGCTCGCTGTCGGCGATGTAGTTATAATTCCTTCAGAAATTCTCTTCACGATCTCGCCGTCGGCGGCCTCGATCTCGCCATCGGCGAAGTAGTTATATTTGCATGAATTTCCTCCTTTTTGATCCAAATTCGCTCCATTTCATGCTTTTTGCTTCCATCACTTATAAATCTTCATTTCTGCAATAAAATAAAGAAAATACATTTCTTTAAAGTGCAATTTTATCAAAAATAGATATGAATTTCTTAATGAATTTTTCTGTGATCAAAATCCCCCAAACTTAATTATTACTTGTCCTCAAGTAATTTTGATACTAAATAAAAATAATGATTTCTATAATAGAATTTTTCAATTCAGATAATATGAATTAAATTTAAATAACATTATAATAAAGTTAAATATAAATATTTTTGAGTAATTAAATTAACTTTATAGATATAAGATTATTTAGTTATCAGGTCTAAGATTTCTAGCTTCCTATTTATTTCAGGAATGACTATATTTAAAATAGTAAATTACTTTAGATATTTGTATGATAGGAAGTTCAAGAAAACACTATTTAGTAAAGTACCAATCCATAAATGTAAGTTTAGAAATATAATTAAGCTTTACTCTTTAGGTTGATTCCATTGAAGCCAATTTTTGATGAGGCATCTCCTCAAGCTTCTCCTCACTTATATTTTTCTTTTCTTTTCTCTCTTCTTTTCTTTTCTTTTCTTTTCTCTTTTTTTTTTCTTTTCTCTTTTCTTTCTTTTTCAAGTGAGGATTACTGTATCTGGATAGCCTGTTAATAATTTTGAACTTCAATTTCTCTTCCTAAATTTGAAACTTAAAATATTTTTTTTGCTTATATATATTTCATAGCCTTTACTTCATTGAGTTTCTTTCCTTTCTTTTTCACTTAAATACTTAAGAATTTTCAATTTTTAGAATATAGTTTCTCTTACTTTAAATAGTTTACTATATTCTTATTCCTTTTAACCAAATATCTTATTTCATTAACTAATTGAATTACTAGAAATATTTTCTTTAACTTTATATAATAATTAAATAAAGTAACTCATGTTTATTGAATTGAAAAACTAATATAGAAAATCATTTAATAATAATTTTTGAAAGTATAAATTGAGAACAATTTTAATAATTAAAATCATATTTTTACCCTCCCCCAAACTTAAATTTTTCTATCTATACTATATAGTGAAAAAGGGAAAGTATATAATAAAATTCATCATACCTTTGAGCTTTAGGTATTTCTTTTCTTTGAAATTTTTTTGCAGGCTTTTTCATTACTTACAGAACCTGTACTATTAGTATTCTTCCATATATAATATTTAAAAGAAAGTGCAGGGATGAAAATTTTAAAATAAGTATCAAACATAACAATTGAAAATTTAATCTATTACTACATATACAATCAACTAATCTATTTTAAAACATATTAAAACATCCTAAACAATGTTTAACATTTATAACTTATACAAACTTTAAATTAACATCCTAAAAAAAATTGCAAACTAATTTAACACACATAAGAAATCTAATATCACAGCTCAAGAAAACAAATAAATATACCAAGTCCAAAGTCCACAGAAAGTACTAAAATATTACACACAGAATAATAAAGTTTGCAAAACAATAAATCTAAATAAACTAAATAAACTGAACAAAGATTCTAATCTTTTGCATTAAAATCCCAAGCTATGTCATCTCCCTGATCTCCAGGCTGAGAAGGCTAAGCAGGCTGGTACTGTGAATATCGAGGGCACTCAGGAAAGACAACATCTAAATCACCACTCCTATATCGACGTTCAGCTTCATAGTATGCAATTTTGTACTCTGAATGTTGCTGGAGATATTCGCTATCATAATCGTGTATTTTTTCCAAGCCTCCAATCCTTTGGTCTATATGCTCAAATCTTCTTTCCATATTTTCTCCAAATAATTCAAAACTCTTTCTACTCAGCGTTAATTCATTCATCAGATCTTGAAGGGTAGGAGTAGTGTACTGAGGGGGTTGATCATAACTAGTAGAGGGTATATCTCTAGTTGAAGAAGGTACATAATCCCTTGTTCCGGATCTCCATCCTTCGTGGGATTCATATTTCTTTATATTAGCTCGAGTAAGGGGTTTCATAGGTTCAATCCATTCTTCATCATCTCTTGCCTCTACCCGCGATAATTGACAAAGTGCATAGATAATACCAGGATGTCTTAGTCCTCCTCCACTTTCATTTCTAGCAGTGGCTAATTGTTTTTATAAATAACATTTCCCACATTAATACTCTTCTGGTTCTGAATACAGAAATTTAGAACTGCTATATCTCCTGTTACCTCACTATGGTGGTAGCTAGGTAACAAAGAGAACAATAAAATAATGCCAGGCTTTAGATGTTGCATTTAGCATAGAAAGAGGGAAGTTTACCTGTTCCCGTTGCTTTATCTTCCAGACTCCTTTCCCATCAGTGAGAAAGTCGATCACCTCTTCCAGTGGTCCTTCCATAGTTCCAAAAGTTTCATACTCGCTGGTGTAGGTGTCTCGTACTTCATAATAAGCGTTTATTCTTGCAACATTGAAATCTACAAAAAAATCCTCTAAACTTAACCAGTGCATCTTCAGCCTGTGTTAAATTTGTATAAAGTTCCTTCACCACTTCCACAGTGGCTCTATTGGTCACGTAACAGAAGTTTTCCCATCCTCGCTCCTTTATAACTCGCTCCACTTCTCCTCCAGGATTTTTGAAAACTCGATCTTGTATGCACTTACTTGCTTGAATGTTTTGAAAATATTGAGTTTGTGCTCTTGCATTAATGAATCTGGTTTTGTCATAATCTATTCATCGCTTTTGTCGTGGAGCCATATCTCGATCTGTGAAATTTGCAAAAATTTTAACCAAACTCCAAAATATTACTAAGAAGGCTTTCTACAACATCTAAATTCCATTTAAATCAACTTTCATGAAATTCTTCCAAGTATTTTCTCCACATTTCGGATTTTTTCAAAATTCCCCAATGTAGAAGAAATCCATGGTGAAAATAAAAATTTTTTGCATAGGAGTAAAGCTCTTACCAAGGGAAGATGAAATTCGGTGTCAAAAAGTGTTGAAATCTCCTCAAATCCGAGATCTCTCAAGCCCTAGGTCGGTTTTTTCGAAGTTTTGAGGAAGGGGATGATGAATAGTGTCGGTTGACTGGTCAAATATAGGTCTTTTCGCGATCTCGCTGTCGGCAAGATTTTTCTCGCCTTCGGTGAGCTAATTAATTTCATAAGGCAAAAGTTTCGGAAAAAATCTGCCGTCGGCGAGCTCGGTCTCGCTGTCAGCGGGTTTTCTAGCTGTCGGTGAGATAATTCTCGCCGTCGGCGAGGTTCCAAAAAATTTTAAATTTTTGAAATTCGTCAATCATTTTCAACCTCGAATTGTCTTTAATCAATCTTTTGATCACTTAATTTAATAATAATACAAAGATTAGATACTTATACTCACAAAAAGTCACACAACACAAACAATATAACTTTAGATATGAAATCCATGAAACTTACAATTTTCACACTAATAACTTTAACACATACTTAACTTAAATGTTCAAATTCATAATACTCAGCATCGCAATCCACACCACAACACTCTAAATGCTGAGACATAACAATTTACATAAAATCTCATCAAATCTGAGATGATCAAATCAAACTTCGACTCATAATAAAATCTAATTCCAAAACACACACATATATATATACAAATATAACATAAATATAGAAATCTTTCCTACTCTTCAGTGTCTGTACTAACATCTTCTCTGATATTTTCGATGCGACGCAGGTACACAAATAAATTGTAGAAAGGCCTAAAATGGAATTCTGCAGTAGATTCTTCATTAATCCATCCTTTCTGTCTTAGTAGATGAATAAAACTGGCCTCCAGATGTCCAGTATGATCAAAGTGCTCCTTCATTCTCCAATCAATATGATCAAACATATCATAGATATTGTCAATGGAATTCATCACATTTTGCAATTCTTTCTCCAATCCTTTAATCTTCTTCAGAATGAAATTAGTCTTATCGATAAAGGGTCTTGCTAAAGGATTGTTACGTGATGCTCGTCGAAATAATGGTAATTTCATCATTGTTATCCAAAGTGGGAAACATATCGGTAGGATCCGAGTGGTTTCCATGGTAAAAGTAATTTTTCCCAAGCCTCATAAGAAACTTGGTACTCGATCGCATAAAGCAAATATAGTAGATGGGTGTCCAAGTCCATGCACAACTAATCCCGACACAGACTTTACTATTATTGATCCAACATCGATAGGTAATCCAATTTGAATACAATAGTTTAAAATAGCGCATTCCTTCGAAACTTTATTTACTCTCATGGTAGGTAATAATTTTGATGATATAAAGAAATGCCAGTGCTTCGAGATAGGGTTTAGAAGTGATGCACAAAAACTGACATACCCGTCTTCTTGTAACCTTCAGTTGAAAACTTCAGTTTTTGTGGTTTCTAAGAATTTGTTGGACATTTCAGATCAAAAGGATTGGTCTCTAGTCGTTTCTAAGGAAGAAAATGGTGTAAAATCGGATTTGTAATAATTTCTTACGAAGGAATGGCTTAGATCCGTCAAAAACCGCACGAAAAATCTTTAAGAAACCGAATTTTCAACTGCCTCGCCGTCGGCAGGAAGTTCCTCGCCGTCGGCGACTTAGTTATAAAACTGACTCAGGTCATGGCACACAATCTCGCTGTCAACGGGCTCGGGCTCGCTGTTGGCGAGATTAGTAAAAATCGCCTAATTTCGCTCTGATCCGAATATTTTCTGATCTCATCATATAAGTTCAACTTTGTGATGATTCTAATAAAAGAAATTGAGTAGTAAGATTTGTTTTAATAATATAAATTCACTAATTTGCAGATAATTAAAATAAAAGACTATTATGGGTTGCCTCCCATAAAATGCTTGGTTTAACGTCGTCAGCCCGACCTAATTTAGTTAGTGTTCAGGTTGACTAAGCATTAAAACCTCTTTAAAATTTGATCTTCTACCTTTGAAATATGGTTTTAATCTATGTCCGTTTACTTTAAATCTATGTCTTGTTTTTGGATCTTCAATTTCTATAGTTCCATATGAAAATATTTGAGTTATGGTGAAAGGACCTAACCATCGAGATTTCAATTTCCCAGGAAATAATTTCAATCTAGTATTATAAAGCAATACTTCTTGTCCTGGTTCAAAATTTCTCTGATTAATCTTCCTATCATGCCATAATTTCATTCTTTCTTTATAAATCCTATTATTATCATATGATTCATTTCTTAATTCTTCCAATTCATTTAATTGCAACAATCTCTTCTCATCATCTTCTTTCATATTATAATTAAATTCTTTAATCGCTCAATATGCTTTATGTTCTAATTCAACTGGTAAGTGGCAAGTTTTTCCATATATAAGCTTGTAAGGAGTCATTCCAATCGGAGTTTTATAAGCAGTCCTGTATGCCCATAATGCATTATCTAGTCTTATAGACCGATCTAATCTATTAGGGTTTACTGATTTTTCTAATATACGTTTAATCTCTCGATTAGAAACTTCAGCTAATCCACTAGTTTGTGGATGATAAGCAGTTGATATCTTATGCATAATATTATATTTTTCTACTAGTTTGTGAATATATTTGTTTCTAAAATGAGTTCCTCCGTCTGTGATAATCACTCTCGGCATTCCAAATCTAGTAAAAATATTTTTTATTTAAAAATTCAAAACACTTTTAGCATCACACCTAGGTAAAGCTTGTGCTTCAATCCATTTGGAAACATAATCAACAGCTACTAATATATAAGAGTTTCCAAATGAAGAAATAAACGGTCCCATGAAATCTAATCCCCAAACATCAAAAATTTCTACTTCTAATATAAAATTCAGAGGCATTTCATTTTTCCTTGATATGTCTCCTACTCTTTGGCATTTATCGCAGGTTTTTATATATCAATAAACATCTCTAAATAGAGTAGGCCAGTAGAATCCAGATTGTAGAATTTTATATGCAGTTTTATCTGTCCCAAAATGTCCTCCAAAATCAGAATCATGACATTTTTAAATAATTGGTTCAGTTTCTTCATAAGGCACACATCTTCTAATGATTAGATCCTTACATTGCTTATATAAGTATGGTTCATCCCAAAAGTATGTTTTTGTATGGTGAATGAATTTTTTTCTGTTGTTGCAAAGTTATCATAGGTTGTATAATGTCACTTACAATATAATTTACTATATCATCATACCAAGGTATTTTCAACTCATTTATATTATAAAGTTGTTCATAAGGAAAACTGTCTAAAATTTCATTATCAATTTTAGATAATTCATGATTTTCTAATCTTGATAAATGATCAGCAATTTGATTATCGGTTCCTTTTTGTTAATGATCTCAAAATCAAATTCTTGCATTAATAATATCCATCTGATTAATCTTGGTTTAGAATCTTTCTTTTGCATTAAATATTTAATAGCGAGAATGATCGATATTTACAATACATTTAGTTCCTATTAGATAATGCCAAAATTTATTAAAAGCATATACAACTCGCAAATAATTCTCTTTCGATAGAATCGTATAATTTATTTCGAGCATCATTTAGAGTTTTACTAGCGTAGTATATAACTTTGAAAATCTTATCATATCTTTGCCCAAGAATTGCTCCTATAGCATAATCACTAGCATCACACATAAGCTCAAATGGTTTCTCCCAATTAGGTGAAACTATTATAGGTGCTGTAATTAAATTATCTTTTAATAATTCGAAAGCATTCAGGCATTCAGTTGTAAATTCATATTTCTTGTCCTTTTCAAGAAGTTGGCATAGAGGTTTAGTAATTTTTGAAAAATCTTTAATATAACGTCTGTAGAATCCAGCATGTCCAAGAAAACTTCTTACTCCTTTCACCATAGTTGGAGGTGGTAATTTACTATAACTTAAATTTTTGCAGGGTCTACTTTCATGCCTTTTTCCGAAATTTTATGCCGTAATACAATGCCGCCTGTAACCATAAATTGACATTTCTCCCAATTAAGAACTAAGTTAGTTTTCTCACATTCTTCAAATACTTTTTCAAGATGATTTAAGCATGTGTCGAATGTTGTTCCAAATACAGATAAATCATCCATAAATATTTCTATTCCATTATCAATTAATTTACTAAATATAGACATCATACATCTTTGGAATGTTGCGGTGTGCATTACATAATCCAAAAGGCATTCTTCGAAAAGCGAAAGTTCCATAAGGACTAGTAAATGTAGTTTTATCTTGATCCTCGGGAGCAATTTGTATTTGATGATAACCTAGGTATATCCATCTAAGAAACAAAAATACTTATGTTCGGCTAATCTACCTAACATCTGGTCTAGAAATGGTAAAGGGAAGTGATCTTTTCTGGTGGCTGTGTTTAATTTTCTATAATCAATACATATTCGCCATCCAGTAATGACACACTTTTAATATGTATGCAATTTATGTTTATAGCAACGGTACCAAAAACTTGATCCCGCTTTAAATATAGATATATGATTTAATGTATAATGTGGATTCTATGCAAGTATACATATCGCATCAAGTAATACAGGGCTCTAGTGGAGTCCTGGTTATCGACCCCACAGGGAAGTTTTTAACAGATTTGTTATCAGCTAAATTTAAAGGAATTACTTACGAATAAAGTGAACGGAAATTCAAAGTAACTAAAATAAACTAAAGTAAACTAATGCTTGAAATAAGTTGATTTAAATAATTCAGAAAAAGTATCCTTCTCCTTGTTTTTAGAAAATTAAGTGAATGATGAATTTAAATAGAATTTAAATTGTATTGTGACAAATAGGAGCATTCCTTTTCTTTACCCTTTTAGTCCAGGTGCAAAGAACATTGACTAATCCTATGTTTGATTACTGAATCTGCAGCTTAGGTCGGGAGGATACTGGTCGCCACTTCGTAGCTCCCACGTTCCCCTCACTCGAGGGCTAACATCTACACTTCAGCTCTCAAACAGTAGGACCGAATTGAATATTTTAGTCTGTCACACTAAAATGTCCAATTCTACGTCTGATAATTAATATTTGCCTATTTATTTGCACCCGCCTTCCAAGGCTTTTGACTTCCCTGAATATTGGATGTAATTTTTACTATAGTTGATAATTCAACATATTTTAACTAATCAATTGGCCAGCTTGAAAGTAAATTAAGTTTTAAGTAAAAATTATCACAATTTATTTATATTTTATTAGGTGCTTCTATTTAATTTCATCAATCCGCATAATTTTCATAAACAAGGAGAAATACTAAGAAAACTACTCAGAATGCATGAGAATAAAACAAAGCATGGATTTCATTTAAAGTAACAACAATAAACAAAGATACTTATCTTAATTTTCTCCCCAAGCAGACTCCTTAAAGTTCCTTTGACTTTTCCTTCTAAGTACGACGAAACTAAATAAGCACTCAACTAATGAACTCACTAAACACACTCAAACTCACTAAATTAGACACACACAAATGACACTTAAGATAATAGAAAGAGACACTAAAAAGAGACTCTGACTCTCTAAAATAGACACAGCTAGACACTAGAATTCAGCCTCTATTTATAGAGGTAAGTAAGGTAAGTAAAGGTCCAAGGGGTGCTTAAACACCTCTTCAAAAAGTGTCCAGGTTCAATGTATATGCATTTTGAACTGTCTCACCGTCGGCGGGAAACGACCTCGCCGTCAGCAGGGCTTCTAGAAGGTCTTCAAACCGCGCGATCTTGCTGTCGGCGAGCTCGGGCTCGCTGTCGGCGAGATAGTTATAATTCCTTCAGAAATTCTCCTCATGATCTCGCCTTCGGCGGTCTCGATCTCGCCATCGGCGACTTAGTTTAATTTGCATGAATTTCCTCCTTTTTGATCCAAATTTGCTCCATTTCATGCTTTTTGCTTCCATCACTTATAAATCTTCATTCCTGCAATAAAATAAAGAAAATACCTTTCTTTAAAGTGTAATTTCATCAAAAATAGATATGAATTTCTTGATGTATTTTTCTGTGATCAAAATCTCCCAAACTTAATTATTACTTGTCCTCAAGTAATTTTAATACTAAATAAAAATAATGGTTTCTATAATAGAAATTTTCAACTCGGATAATATGACTTAAATTTAAATAATATTATAATAAAGTTAAATATAAATATTTACGAGTAATTAAATTAACTTTATAGATATAAGATTACTTAGTTATCAGGTCTAAGATTTCTAGCTTTCTATTTATTTCAGGAATGACTATATTAAAAATAGTAAATTTCTTAAGATATTTAGATGATAGGAATTTCAAGAAAACACTATTTAGTAAAATACTAATACATAAATATAAGTTTAGAAATATAATTAAGTTTTACTTTTTAGGTTGATTCCATTGAAGCCAATTTTTGATACGGCATCTCCTCAAGCTTCTCCTCACTTATATTTTTCTTTTCTTTTCTTTTTTTTTCTTTTATTTTCTCTTTTCTTTCTTTTTCAAGTGAGGATTATTGTATCTGGATAGCCTGTTAATAATTTTGAACTTCAATTTCTCTTCCTAAGTTTGAACTTAAAATATTTCTTTGCTTATATATATTACATAGCCTTTACTTCATTAAGTTTCTATCTTTTCTTTTACACTTAAACACTTAAGAATTATCAATTTTTAGAATATAGTTTCCCTTACTTTAAATAGTTTACTATATTCTTATTCCTTTTAACCAAATATCTTATTTCATTAATTAATTGAATTACTAGAAATATTTTCTTTAACTTAATATAATAATTAAATAAAGTAATTCATGTTTATTGAATTGAAAATTACTATAGAAAATCATTTAATAATAATTTTTGAAAATAGAAATTGAGAACAATTTTAATAATTAAATTTGTATTTTTACCTTCCCCCAAACTTAAATTTTTCTATCTATACTATATAGTGAAAAAGGGAAAGTATATAAATAAAATTCATCATACCTTTGAGCGTTAGGTATTTCTTTTCTGTGAAGTTTTTGCAGACTTTTCCATTACTTACAGAACCTATACTATTAGTATTCTTCCACATATAATATTTAAAAGAAAGTGCAGGGATGGAAATTTTAAAATAAGTATCAAACATAACAATTGAAAAACATAATCTATTACTACACATACATTTAAAACTTAAACAATACATTAAAGAAAGACTAACATCCTATATATATAAAAATTTGCAACTAATTAACACACATAAGAAATCTAATATCATAGCTCAAGCAAACAAACAAACATACCAAGTCCAAAGTCCACAGAAAGTACGGATTAATCACATCCAAAATAATAAAGTTTGCAAAACAATAAATCTAAACAAACTAAATAAACTGAACAAAAGCTCTAATCTTCTACATTAAAATCCCAAACTAAGTCATCTCCCTGATCTCCGAGCCGAGAAGGCCGAGCAGCTGGTACTTGTGAATAATCTGGGGCACTCGGGAAAGACAACATCTAAATCACCACTCCTATATCAACGCTCGCCTTCATAGTATGCAATCTCGTACTCTGAATGTCGCTGGAGATATTCGCTATCATAATCGTGTCTTCTCTCCAAGCCTCCGATCCTTTAATCTATATGCTCAAATATTCTTTCCATATTTTCTCCAAATAACTCAAAACTCTTTCTACTCAGGGTTAATTCATTCATCAGATCTTGAAGGGTAGGAGTGGTATACTGAGGGGGTGGTTCATAACTAGTAGATGGTATATCTCTACTTGAAGAAGGTACATAATCCCTTGTCCTGCATCTCCATCCTTCGTGGGATTCATATTTCTTTATATTAGCCTGAGTAAGGGGTTTCATAGGTTCAATCCATTCTTCATCATCTCTTGCCTCTACCCCAAATAATTGGCAAAGTACGTAGATAAGATCAGGATGTCCTAGTCCTCCTCCACTTTCATTTCTAGCAGTGGCTAATATGTTTTTATATATAATATTTCCCACATTAATACTCTTCGGCTCCGAATACGAAATTCAAAATCGCTCTATCTCTTGTTACCTCACTATGGTGGTAGGTAGGTAACAAAGTAGAACAAATAAAATAATGTCGGGCTTTAGATGTTGCATTTAGCATTGAAAGAGGGAAGTTTACCCGTTCCCGTCGCTTTATCTTCCAGACTCCTTTCCCATCAGTGAGAAAGTCGATCACCTCTTCCAGTGGTCCTTCCATAGTTCCAAAAGTTTCATACTAGCTGGTGTAGGTGTCTCGTACTTCATAATAAGCGTTTATTCTAGGAGCGTTGAAATCTACAAAAAATCCTCTAACCTTAACCGGTGCATCTTCAGCCTATGTTAAATTTGTATAAAATTCCTTTACTACTTCTACAGCTGCTCTGTTGGTCACATAGCAGAAGTTTTCCCATCCTCGCTCCTTTATAACTCGTTCCACTTCTCCTCCTGGATTCTTGAAAACTCGATCTTGAATGCATTTTCTTGCTTGAATGTTTTGAAAAAATCGAGTTTCTGCTCTTGCATTAATGAATCGAGTTTCGTCATAATCTATTCGTCGCTTTTGTCGTGGAGCCATTTCTCGATCTGTGAAATTTGCAAAAATTTTAACTAAACTCCAAAATATTACTAAGAAGGCTCCCTACAACAACTAAAATCCATTTAAATCAATTTCTATGAAATTCTTCCAAGTATTTTCTTCACATTTCAAAATTTTTCAAAATATCCCAATGTAGAAGAAATTCATGGTGAAAATCAAAAATTTTTGCATAGGAGTGAAGCTCTTACCAAGGGAAGATGAAATCCGGTGTCAAAAAGTGTTGAAATGGCTTCAAATCCGAGATCTCTCAAGCCCTAGGTCGGTTTTTTTGACAATTTCAGGAAAGGGATGATGAATAGTGTCGGTTGACTGGTCAAATATAGGTCTTTTCGCGTTCTCGCTGTCAGCGAGATTTTTCTCGCCGTCAGCGAGCTAATTAATTTCATAAGGTAAACGTTTCGGGAAAAATCCACCGTCGGCGAGCTAGGTTTCGCTGTCAGCGGGTTTTCTAGCCGTCGGCGAACTCCCAAAAAATTTTAAATTTTTGAAATTCGTCAATCATTTTCAACCTCGAATTTCCCTTAATCAATCTTCCGATCACTTAATTTAATAATAATACGAAGATTAGATACTTATACTCACAAAAAGTCACACAACACAAACAATATAACTTTATATATGAAATCCATAAGACTTACAAATTCCACACTAATAACTTAACACATACTTAACTTAAATGTTCAAACCCATAGTACTCAGCATCGCAATCCAATCCACAATACTCTAAATGCTGAGACATAACAATTTACATAAAATCTCATCAAATTTTAGATGATCAAATCAAACTTCGACTCATAATAAAACCTAACTCTAAATCAAACACACATATATATATACAAATATAACAAAAACATAGAAATCTTTCCTACTCTTCAGTGTCTGAACTAACATCTTCTCTGATAATTTCGATGTGACGCAGGTGCACAAATAAATTATAGAAAGGCCTGAAAGGGAATTCTCGATAGAATTCTTCATTAATCCATCCTTTCGTCTTAGTAGATGAATAAAACTGGCCTCCGGATGTCCAGTATGTTCAAAGTGCTCCTTCATTCTTCAATCAATATGATCAAACATATCAGAGATATTGTCAATGGAATTCATCAAATTTATCAATTCTTTCTCCAATTCTTTAATCTTCTTTAGAATGAAATTAGTCTTATCAGTAAAGGGCCTTGCTAAAGGATTGTTCTGTGATGCTCTGTCAAAAATAACGGTAATATCATCATTGTTATCCAATGTGGGAAACATATCAGTAGGATCCAGGGGTTTCCGTGGTAAAAGTACTTTTTCTCAAGCCTCATAAGAAACTTGGTATCGATCGCATAAAGCAAATATAGTAGATGGGTGTCCAAGTCCATGCACTGACCCATGCACAATTAATCCCAATGCAGACTTTACTATTATTGATCCAACATCGATAGGTAATCCAATTTGAATACAGTAGTTTAAAATAGTGCATTCCTTTGAAACTTTATTTACTCTAATGGTAGGTAATAATTTTGATGATATAAAGAAATGCCAGTGCTTTGAGACAGGGTTAAGAAGTGATGTAGAAAAACTGACATACCCGTCTTCTCGTAACTCCCAATCATCTGGTTCGTTGGTTAGGTATCTATAGTATTCGTTCATATTGTATCTTGAAGGCACAAAGTTGGAATAATGACAAACAGAGGTATTTTCTATAGAAAACAATTCATTTACCCTTGCAGGAGTAAATGTTACCCATCTTCCTCTGACGTAGACATTTCCATTGTTGATCGCATGTAAATTAGAGTAAAACTCTTTAACTACTGGTATAACTACAACGGATGTCGTATAACAAAATACCTCCCAATGCCGCTGTGCGATCATTTTTTTGATTTTTGTAGTAGAATTCTCTACTCCTCTATTGATGAATCCTCTTTCTTTAATAAGTCTTTTCTTCATCAAGCCTTTGTTGAAGATTCGTTGTGCCTCCGAACTGACGAATTTTCTCTGGTTGAAAACTTCAATTTTTGTGCTTTCTAAGAATTTGGAGGCCATTTTGGATGGAAAGGATTGGTCTCTAGTCGTTCCTAAGGAAGAAAATGGTGTGAAATCAGATTTGGAATAATTTGTTACGAAGGAATGGCTTAGATCCGTCCAAAACCCCACGAAAAATCTTTAAGAAACCAAAATTTCAACTGCCTCGCCATCGGCGACTTAGTTATTAAACTGAATGAAGTAATGGTCCACGATCCCGCTGTCAGTGAGCTCGAGCTCGCTGTCGGCGAGATTCGTAAAAATCTCCCATTTTCGCTCTAGTCCGAATATTTTCTGATCTCGTCCAATAGGTTCAATTTTGTGATGATTCTAATAAAAATTTGAGTAGTAAGATTTGTTTTAATAATATAAACTCACTAATTTGCAGATAATTAAAATAAAAGACTATTATGGGTTGCCTCCCATAAAGCGCTTGGTTTAGCGTCGTCAGCCCGACCTAATTTAGTAAGTGTTCAGGTTGACTAGGCATTAAAACCTCTTTAAAATTTGGTCTTCTACCTTCGAAATATGGTTTTAATCTATTTCCATTTACTTTAAATCTATCTCCTATTTTTGGATCTTCAATTTCTATAGTTCCATATGAAAATATTTGAGTTATGGTGAAAGGTCCTAACCATCGAGATTTCAATTTCACTGGAAATAATTTCAATCTAGTATTATAAAGCAAAACTTCTCGTCCTGGTTCAAAATTTCTCTGATTAATCTTCTGATCATGCCATAATTTCATTCTTTCTTTATAAATCCTATCATTATCATATGATTCATTTCTTAGTTCTTCCAATTCATTTAATTGGAACAATCTCTTCTCACCAGCTTCTTTCATATTATAATTAAATTCTTTATGTTCTAATTCAACTGGTAAGTGGCAAGTTTTTCCATATATAAGCCGATAAGGAGTCATTCCAATCGGAGTTTTATAAGCAGTTCTGTATGCCCATAATGCAGTGTCTAGTCTTATAGACCAGTCTGATCTATTAGGATTTACAGACTTTTCTAATATACGCTTAATCTCTCGATTAGAAACTTCAGCTAATCCATTAGTTTGTGGATGATAAGCAGTTGATATCTTATGCATAATATTATACTTTTCTACTAGTTTGTGAATATATTTGTTTCTAAAATGAGTTCCTCCGTTAGTGATAATCACTCTCGGCATTCCAAATCTAGTAAAAATATTTTTCATTAAAAATTTTGAAACACTTTTAGCATCACACCTAGATAAAGCTTGTGCTTCAATCAATTTGGAAACATAATCAACAGCTACTAATATATATGAGTTTCCAAATGAAGGAATAAAAGGTCCCATGAAATCTAATCCCCAAACATCAAAAATTTCAACTTCTAATATAAAATTCATAGGCATTTCATTTTTTCTTGATATGTTTCCTACTCTTTGGCATATATCGCAGGTTTTTATATATCTATATACATCTCTAAATAGAGTAGGCCAGTAGAATCCGATTGTAGAATTTTATATGCGTTTTATCCGTCCTAAAATGTCCTCCAAAATTAGAGTCATGACATTTTTGAATAATTGGTTCGGTTTCTTCATAAGGCACGCATCTTCTAATAATTAGATCCTTACATTGCTTATATAAGTATGGTTCATCCCAAAAGTATGATTTAGTATCGTGAATGAATTTTTTCACGTTATTGCAAAGTTAACATAGGTGGTAAAATGTCACTTACAATATAATTTACTATATCAGCATACCAAGGTATTTTCAACTCATTTATATTATAAAGTTGTTCATCAAGAAAACTGTCTAAAATTTCATTATCAATATCAGATAATTAATGATTTTCTAATCTTGATAAATGATCAGCAATTTGATTATCAATTTTCTTTTTGTTAACGATCTCAAAAACAAATGCTTGCATTAATAATATTCATCTAATTAATCTTGGTTTAGAATCATTCTTTTGCATTAAATGTTTTATAGCAGAATGATCAGTATGCACAATACATTTAGTTCCTATTAGATAATGCTGAAATTTATTAAAAGCATATACAACTGCTAATAATTCTCTTTCGATAATCGTATAATTTATTTCAGACATCATTTAGAGTTTTACTAAGCATAATATATAACTTTGAAAATCTTATCATATCTTTGCCTAAGAACTGCTCCTATAGCATAATCACTAGCATCACACATAAGCTCAAATGGTTTCTCCTAATTAGGTGAAACTATTATAGGTGTTGTCATTAATTTATCTTTGAATAATTCAAAAGCATTCAGGCATTCAGTTGTAAATTCAAATTTCTTGTCCTTTTCAAGAAGTTGGCATAGAGGTTTAGCAATTTTTGAAAAATCTTTAATATAACGCCTGTAAAATCCAGCATGTCCAAGAAAACTTCTTACCCCTTTTACTGTAGTTGGAGGTGGTAATTTAGCTATTACTTGAATATTTGCAGGGTCTACTTCCATGCCTTTTTCCGAAATTTTATGCCCTAATACAATGCCGCCTGTAACCATAAATTGACATTTCTCCCAATTATGAACTAAATTAGTTTTCTCACATACTTCAAATACTTTTTCAAGATGATTTAAGCATGTGTCAAATGTTGTTCTAAATACAGATAAATCATCCATAAATACTTATATTCCATTATCAATTAATTTACTAAATATAGACATCATACATCTTTGGAATGTTGCAGGTGCATTACATAATCCAAAAGGCATTCTTCGAAAAGTGAGAGTTCCATAAGGACTAGTAAATGTAGTTTTATCTTGATCCTCAAGAGCAATTTGTATTTGATGATAACCGGTATATCCATCTAAGAAACAAAAATATTTATGTCCGGTTAATCTATCTAACATCTGGTCTAGAAATGGTAAAGGGAAGTGATCTTTTCTAGTGGCTGTGTTTAATTTTCTATAATTAATACATATTCGCCATCCAGTAACTTGTCTTATAGAGATAAGATCATTATTTTCATTAGCTTTGTCAGTCACCCCTCCTTTTTTAGGTACACAATGAATTGGGCTTACCCAAGCACTGTCAGAAATAGGATATATGATACCATTATCTAACCATTTTAAAATTTCTTTCTTGACTACTTCTTTCATTATCGATTTAATCTCCTTTGTGGATCTCGCTTTAGGTTTATGTTCATTATCTAAAATAATTCTGTGCATACAGATTGAAGGACTAATTCCTTTAATATCTGGTAAAGTCCAACCAAAAATTTTCTTATATTTTTTTAACGTATCTAAAAGTTTTTGTTCTTGAGATTCATTTAATTCAGATGAAATAATAACTGGTAGAGTTGAAGAATTACCTAAGTAAGCATACTTTAAATGATTAGGTAACATTTTTAACTCAAGTTCAGGAGGTTTAATAATTGATGGAACTATATTTTTTTCAGTGTTTTCTGTGTTATCCAAAAATTCAAATTTCTCTTGAATATAATCTAATTCTTCATTTATCTCAGATTTTTCAATTAATTATATATTTTCTTTTTCTAATTTTTCTTCATACTATTCTTTAAAATGTTCTTTTTGTAAATGATCGAGTACTTCCATTCGAAAACACTCATCATCTTTTTCTAGCACAGGATATTTCATTGATTTAACAATATTAAAAGTTACTTTTTGGTCATTTACTCTCATAGTTAATTCTCATTTCTGAACATCAATCATAGTTTTTCCCGTGGCTAAAAATGGTCTTCCAAAAATGATAGGAATTTCTTTATCTTCTTCCATATCTAGAACAATAAAATCTACAGGGAAGATAAATTTATCCACTTTTACTAATACATCTTCAATAACTCCCTTAGGATATGTAACGAACGATCGACTAATCGAAGAGTTAATGAAGTAGGTGAAATTTCTCCCAATCCTAATCTCTTAAAAATTGATAGAGGCATTAGATTGATGCTTGCTCCTAAGTCGCACAAAGCTTTTCCATAGAATTTTTCTCTAATAGCGCGGGGTATAGTGAAACTACCGGGATCTTTTAATTTTTCGGGAAGTTTTTTCGAATAATAGCACTACACTCTTCACTAAGTGCAAACATTTCATTATCGGTAAATTTTCTTTTTTTATTTAGAATATCTTTCATAAATTTTACATAGTTTGGCATCTGTTCTAAAGCTTCTACGAAAGGAATATTTATCGTTAATTTCTTTAAAATTTCAAGGAATTTAGCGAATTGTTTATTTTTTTTATATTGAATAAGTCGTTGAGGAAATGGTGGTGGAGGTTTTTCCACAGAAATTTTCATAGGTATTAAAGGATTTTCCAAGTTTGGATCTTGTTGATTCTTTTCCTTTTCAATTTTCACTTCCTCTTTTTGACTTTCAAGTTCTTTCTGAATTTGAGGTTCTAATTCTTTTCCACTTCGTAATTTTATCGCTTTAATTTGTTCATTTCCCTTGTCTTTAGGATTTATTTCCATATTACTAGGAAATATTCCAGGTATTCTATTATTAAGTGCAGTAGCGATATGTCCAAGTTGAGTTTCAATATTTTTGATAGCTGTTCCTTGATTTTGTAATTGGTTTCCTTGTATTTGAAATTGATTTCCTTGATTTTGTAAATGTTGACCCATATTTAATATTAATTCTTTTATAGATAATTTCTTATCTTTAAATTAAGGGTTATTATTATTAAATCCAGGTGGATAATTAGGTTTATAATTAGGATTTCATTGATTAGATGGATTTCCTAATTGTTGTGTCATATTACTCATCCATGGTTGATTAGTTGTGTTATTATTCCAATTAAAATTTGGATGATTTTTCCTTCCAGGATTATAATAATTTGCATAAGGATTATTGGGTCTGTTGTTAATTGCATTAATTGTTTCATATTGAGATTGGGATTTTATAAGTTGTCCAGATGAATTTTCTTTTGATAGAGTTGGAGAGTAATTCATTCCAAAATGATCTAATTTTTTAGATACAGCAGTAATTTGTGAAGCTAACATAGATATTGCATCATTTTCATGAATACTAGCTATTTTTTTCGGATTCATTCTATCGACGAGTCATTGAAAATTATTAGTTGTCATTTCTTCGATTAGTGCATAGGCTTCATCAAATGGTTTTGACATTAATGATCCTCCACAGATGAGCATCGATGATTGATCTTAAAGATCCTACTAATCCATTATAGAAAGTTTGGATAATTAACCAATCCGGTAACGCATGATGTGGGCATTTCCTAAGAAGTTCTTTAAATCTCTCCCAAGATTCATATATTGACTCTCCATCAAACTGAGTAAAAGAAGTTATATCGTTTCTAAGCTTAGCAGTTTTAGATGGCGGAAAATATTTGGATAGAAATTTTTTTGATAATTCTCCCCAAGTTTTAATAGATCCAGGTGCTAATGAATTTGACCACATTTTAGCCTTATCCCTTAAAGAAAAAGGAAAAAGTCTAAGTCTAATAGAATCGTTAGATACTCCTTCATATTTGAAAGTAGCACCTAGTTCTAAAAAACTAACAAGATGTAAATTAGGATCTTCAGTAGGTGAACCACTAAATTGATTATTTTGTACTATTTGGATAATTGCAGGTTTAAGTTCGAATGAATTAGCAGCTATATCAGGGTTTTGAATAGTTAAATGAATTTCATCTAATGTAGGGTTGGCATAATCTCGTAATGGTCTTGGTTGATTGATATTTTCATTTTCAGGTATATTTGCCATTTGTGTTAAATTTATAATTTCTTTTTTTTGTTTCTAATTCTTTTAATTGTACGCTCTAATTCTGAATCATAAGGTATTTCCAAATTTTCGCATACAATTTTATAAAATAAAATAGTCCGTTACTTTAGTAAATAATTTCTTTATCTCCCCGGCAACGTCGCCAAAAACTTGACCCACTTTTAATATGTATGCAATTTATGTTTATAGCAATGAAACCAAAAACTTGATCCCGCTTTAAATATAGATATATGATTTAATGTATAATGTGGATTCTACGCAAGTATACGTATCGTATCAAGTAATACAGGGCTACGAGTGGAGTCCTAGTTATCGATCCCACGGGGAAGTTTTTAACGATTTGTTATCGACCTAAATTTAAAGGAATTACTTACGAATAAAGTTAACGGAAATTCAAAGTAACTAAAATAAACTGAAGTAAACTAATGCTTGAAATAAGTTGATTTAAATAATTCAGAAAAAGTATCCTTCTCCTTATTTTTAGAAAATTAAGTGAATGATGAATTTAAATATAATTTAAATTGTATTGTGATAAATAGGAGCATTCCTATTCTTTACCCTTTGGTCCAGGTGCAAAGAACATTGACTAATCCTATGTTTGATTACTGAATCTGCGGCTAGGCTGGGAGGATACCTGTCGCCACTTCGTAGCTCCCACGTTCCCCTCACTCGAGGGCTAACATCTACACTTCGGCTCTCGAACAAGTAGGACCGAATTGAATATTTTAGTTCGTCACACTAAAATGTCCAATTCTACGTCCGATAATTAATATTTCCCTATTTATTTGCACCTGCCTTCCAAGGCTTTTGACTTCCCTGAATATTGGATGTAATTTTTACTATAGTTGATAATTCAACATATTTTAACTACTCAATTGGCCAGATTGAAAGTAAATTAAGTTTTAAGTAAAAATTATCACAATTTATTTATATTATATTAGGTGCTTCTATTTAATTTCATCAATCCGCATAATTTTCATAAACAAGGAGAAAGACTAAGAAAACTACTCAGAATCCATGGGAATAAAATAAAGCATGGATTTCATTTAAAGTAACAACAATAAACAAAGATACTTATCTTAATTTCCTCCCCAAGCAGACTCCTTGAAGTTCCTTTGACTTTTCCTTCTAGTACAGCAAACTAAATAGCACTCAACTAATGAACTCACTAAACACACTCAAACTCACTAAATTAGACACACACAAATGACACTTAAGACAATATAAAGAGACACTAAAAAGAGACTTTGACTCTCTAAAATAGACACACCTAGACACTATAATTCGGCCTCTATTTATAGAGGTAAGTAAAGGTCCAAAGGGTGCTTAAACACCTCTTCAAAAAGTGTTCAAGTTCAATGTATATGCATTTTGAACTGTCTCGCCGTCGGCAGGAAACGACCTCGCCGTCAGCGGGGCTTCTAGAAGGTCTTCAAACCGCGCGATCTAGCTGTCGGCGGGCTCGGGCTCGCTGTCGGCGAGGTAGTTATAATTCCTTCAGAAATTCTTCTCACGATCTCGCCATCGGCGGTCTCGATCTCGCCGTCGGCGACTTAGTTTAATTTGCATGAATTTCCTCCTTTTTGATCCAAATTTGCTCCATTTCATGTTTTTTGCTTCCATCACTTATAAATCTTCCTTCCTGCAATAAAATAACGAAAATACCTTTCTTTAAAGTACAATTTCATCAAAAATAGATATGAATTTCTTGATTTATTTTTCTGTGATCAAGTAACTTGTCTTATAGGGATAAGATCATTATTTTCATTGGCTTTGACAATCACCCCTTCTTTTTTAGGTACACAGTGAATTGGGCTTACCGAAGCACTCTCAGAAATAGGATATATAATACCATTATCTAACCATTTTAAAATTTCTTTCTTGACTACTTCTTTCATTATCGGATTTAATCTCCTTTGTGGATCTGCTTTAGGTTTATGTTCATTATCTAAAATAATTATGTGCATACAAATTGAAGGACTAATTCCTTTAATATCTGCTAAAGTCCAACCAAAAATTTTTTTATATTTTTTTAATATATCTAAGAGTTTTTGTTCTTGAGATTCATTTAATTCAGATGAAATAATAACTGGTAGAGTTGAAGAATTACCTAAGTAAGCATACTTTAAATGATTAGGTAACATTTTTAATTCAAGTTCAGGAGGTTTAATAATTGATGGAACTATACTTTTTTTTATTATTTTCTGTGTTATCCAAAAATTTAAATTTCTCTTAAATATAATCTAGTTCTTCATTTATTTCAGATTTTTCAATTAATTCAATATTTTCTTTTTCTAATTTTTCTTCATAATATTCCTTAAAATATTCTTTTTGTAAATTATCGAGTACTTCCATTTGAAAACACTCATCATCTTTTTCTAGCGCAGGATATTTCATTAATTTAGCAATATTAAAAGTAACATTTTGGTCATTTACTCTCATAGTTAATTCTCCTTTCTGAACATCAATCATAGCTTTTCCCGTGGCTAAAAATGGTCTTCCTAAAATGATAGGTATTTCTTTATCTTCTTCCATATCTAGAACAATAAAATCTACATGGAAGATAAATTTGTGTACTTTTACCAATACATCTTCAATAACTCCCTTAGGATATGTAACAAAACGATCAGCTAACTGAAGAGTTACTGAAGTAGGTGAAATTTCTCCCAATCCTAATCTTTTAAAAATTGATAGAGGCATTAGATTGATGCTTGCTCCTAAGTCACACAAAGCTTTTCCATATAATTTTTCTCCAATAGCGCAGGGTATAGTGAAACTACCAAGATCTTTTAATTTTTCAGGAAGTTTTTTCTGAATAATAGCACTACACTCTTCATTAAGTGCGACCATTTCATTATCGGTAAATTTTCTTTTTTTATTTAGAATATCTTTCATGAATTTTACATAGTTTGGCATCTGTTCTAAAGCTTCTACGAAAGGAATATTTATTGTTAATTTCTTTAAAATTTCAAGGAATTTAGCAAATTGTTTATCTTTTTTATGTTGAATTAGTCGTTGAGGAAATGGTGGTGGGGGTTTTTCAACTGAAATATTCATAGGTATTGAAGGATTTTCTAAGTTTGAATCTTATTGATTCTTTTCCTTTTCAATTTCCACTTCCTCTTTTTGACTTTTAAGTTCTTTCTGAATTTGAGGTTCTAATTCTTTTCCACTTCGTAATTGTATCACTTTAATTTGTTCATTTCCCTTGTCTTTGGGATTTATTTCTACATTACTAGGAAATGTTACATGTATTCTATTATTAAGTGCAGTAGCGATACGTCCAAGTTGAGTTTCAATATTTTTGATAGCTGTTCCTTGATTTTGTAATTGGTTTCCTTGTATTTGAAATTGATTTCCTTGATTTTGTAAATGTTGACCCATATTTAATATTAATTCTTTTATAGGTAATTTCTTACCTTTAAATTGTGGGTTATTAAATCCAGGTGGAAAATTAGATTTATAATTAGGATTTCCTTGATTAGATGGATTTCCTAATGGTTGTGTCATATTATTCATCCATGGTTGATTAGTTGTGTTATTATTCCAATTAAAGTTAGGATGATTTTTCTATCCAGGATTATAATAATTTGCATAAGGATTATTGGTCTGCGTTGTTAATTGCATTAATAGTTTCATATTGAGATCGGGATTCTAAAAGTTGTCCAGATGAATTTTCTTCGATATAGTTGGAGAGTAATTCATTCCAAAATGATCTAATTTTTTAGATACAGCAGCAATTTGTGAGGCTAACATAGATATTGCATCATTGTCATGAATACTAGCTATTTTTTTCGGATTCATTCTATCAGCAGACCATTGAAAATTATTGGTTGACGTTTCTTCAATTAGTGCATAGGCATCATCAAATGGTTTTGACATGAATGATCCTCCAGCAGCAGCATCAATGATTGATCTTAAAGATCCTACTAATCTATTATAGAAAGTTTGGATAATTAACCAATCAGGTAACGCATGATGTGGGCATTTCCTAAGAAGTTCTTTAAATCTCTCCCAAAATTCATATATCGACTCTCCATCAAACTGACTAAAAGAAGTTATATCATTTCTAAGCTTAGCAGTCTTTGATGGTGGAAAATATTTGGATTGAAATTTTTGTGATAATTCTCCCAAAGTTTTAATAGATTCAGGTGCTAATGAATTTAACCACATTTTAGCCTTATCCCTTAAAGAAAAAGGAAAAAGTCCAAGTCTAATATCATCGTTAGATACTCCTTCATATTTGAAAGTAGCACATAGTTCTAAAAAACTAGCAAGATGTAAATTAGGATCTTCAGTAGGTGAACCACTAAATCGATTATTTTGTACCATTTGGATAATTGCAGTTCGAATGAATTAGCAGCTACATCAGAGTTTTGAATAGTTAAATGAATTTCATCTAATGTAGGGTTGGCATAATCTCGTAATGGTCTTGGTTGATTGATATTTTCATTTTCAGGAATATTTGTCATTTGTGTTAAATTTATAATTTCTCTTTTTTGTTTTCTAATTCTTTTAATTGTACGCTCTAATTCTGAATCGTAAGGTATTAAATTTTCGTTTCCAAATTTTCGCATACAATTTTATAAAATAGTCTGTTACTCTAGTAAATAATTTCTTCACTTCCCCGGCAACGGCGCCAAAAACTTGACCCACTTTTAATATGTATGTAATTTATGTTTATAGCAACGACACCAAAAACTTGATCCCGCTTTAAATATAGATATATGATTTAATGTATAATGTGGATTCTACGCAAGTATACGTATCGTATCAAGTAATACAGGGCTCTAGTGGAGTCCTGGTTATCGATCCCACAGGGAAGTTTTTAACAGATTTGTTATCAGCTAAATTAAAAGGAATTACTTACTAATATAGTAAACGGAAATTAAAAGTAACTATCGCAAACTAACGTAAACTAATGCTTGAAATAAGTTGATTTAAATAATTCAGAAAAAGTATCATTCTCCTTGTTTTTAGAAAATTAAGTGAATGATGAATTTAAATAGAATTTTTAAATTGTATTGTGACAAATAGAGAGCATTCCTATTCTTTACCCTTTGGTACGAGTGCAAAAAACATTGACTAATCCTATGTTTGATTACGAATCATGCGGTAGGCTTGGAGGATACCGGTTGCCACTTCGTAGCTCTCACGTTCCCCTCACCTGAGGGCTAACATCTACACTTCAGCTCTCAAACAGTAAGACCGAATTGAATATTTTAGTCTCTCACACTAAAATGTTCAATTCTACATCCAATAATTAATATTTCCCTATTTATTTGCACCCGCCTTCCAAGGCTTTTGACTTCCCTGAATATTGGATGTAATTTTTACTATAGTTGATAATTCAACATATTTTAACAACTCAATTGACCAGATTGAAAGTAAATTAAGTTTTAAGTAAAAATTATCACAATTTATTTTAATATATTAGGTGCTTCTATTTAATTTCATCAATCCGCATAATTTTCATAAACAAGGAGAAAGACTGAGAAAACTACTCGTAATGCATGGGAATAAAACAAATCATGGATTTCATTTAAAGTTAACAACAATAAACAAAGATACTTATCTTAATTTCCTTCCCACGAGTACTCTTGAAGTTCCTTTGACTTTCCTTCTAGTACAGCAACCTTCTAAATAGCACTCAAAAAAACTAAAGAAACTCACTAAACACACTCAGACTTACTAAAATAGACACATAAAAGACTCTAGAGAAACTTTTTGAAGGCTCAAAAGATACACTAAGACACTAGAATTCGGCCTCTATTTATAGAGTTAAGCAAAGGTCCAAGAGGTGCTTAAACACCTCTTTAAAAAGTGTCCAGGTTCAATGTATTTGCATTTTGAACTGGCTCGCCGTCGGCGGGAAACTACCTCGCCGTCAGCGGGGCTTCTAGAAGGTCTTCAAACCGTGTGATCTCGCTGTTAGCGGGCTCGGGCTCGCTGTCAGCAAGGTAGTTATAATTCATTCAGAAATTCTCTTCACGATCTCGCCATCGGCGGCCTCGATCTCGCCGTCGGCGAAGTAGTTATATTTGCATGAATTTCCTCCTTTTTGATCCAAATTTGCTCCATTTCATGTTTTTTGCTTCCATCACTTATAAATCTTCATTCCTGCAATAAAATAAAGAAAATACATTTCTTTAAAGTGCAATTTTATCAAAAATAGATATGAATTTCTTAATGAATTTTTCTGTGATCATAGTCCTATCAAATTTAACCCAATCCCACTCCTATCAAATTTAACCCACTCCTATCAAACTTAACCCAATCCTTTAAAAATCATATTATGACCAAATCCATTCAAATCAAAGTACTCCATATCCAAACTTATTTTTCATATTTGATCTATTGATTTAAGCTCTATATGATCACTCTAATTGTCAGCTGTTGAACATAACCCTAAGGGTAAAGTGTTTTTAAAACTCAAGTGAAGTAGTCCAGACTCAGTCTATAGACATTCATAACGAATTAGAGATATATAAGGCATAACATAAATAGAGAGTATTCTCAGGAGTAACTCATGAGTTATAATTAACTATGAGAGAGATTCTTCGTAGGGATACCTGGCTCCAGAAGAAAATAAACCTTATCTTACACCCATAAGGCAAGGGCAAGATCTTAATTCAGCAGATCCATAAATCACAAAGATTTTCCTTATCTGAATGATTTGATCCATTCCACGGTAGTATTTTAATTATTTATGATAGTATATTATTCTTTGAATGTCGTATCTGATCATTTAGATATAAAACTTTCAAGGTCTATGGTGGCTACCAATAACAAATAAAATTCCCACCATCACTCTTCTGCTTAACTGAATAGGACATTAAATCATCAACTAAACAACAACATCCTTAAGCTCGTAATTAGAAAACAATAGTCATATGATAATAATTGAGATATAACAACCACCGGTGGTTGTTGATATATTTTGGTGGTCATTAAGGTCAAGCTCTTTGAGTTCAAATTATGCCAAGAGCTCATTTTTTGCCACCATCATATAAAGAATATGATCTATTTATAATTGTTGAGAGAAGCATTAAGGTGAATTTGGCCAAAATCTCAATATGCCCATCTTGCCATCAATGTTAATTCCTTTGAATTTAAGCTTTTATTTTATCATTTAAGTGTCTTAACGACCACAAAATTTAACGACCATGTTTTTTGTATTTCTCTCAATAAGCTGATCAATTCAACTATATACGTGCCAAATTCAAAAGCATTTGGCATTCCATTTAATATATTGAAACTCGTGATTATGCTTTCAAATGCTCAAATTAGACTGAATTGACTCAGATCGAATCAATTTTCGCATTGTTGGGCTTGTATTTTCAATGCCTTAATAATTTTTTTTTAAATTGGTGCTCAAATAATTTTAAATTTAACTCAAGAATTTATGTAATAAAAAATTCATCGAAACCTGTGCCTAATCAAATGAATCATATATCTAAAATTAAGAATGTTTCAGGCCAAAAGAAACGTTTGTTTCATGTCAGTAAACAATTGAGATGGCTCTTTTACTCTATTATTTTGTTTGATTGGATGTTGGATTCTTCAAATTATAGGACGTTTTAATTTCTAGTTTTACATGACAGTGTTAAATGTTCTTGGAGGACAATAAATTACTTCTGTCACTACCTAATAGGAAATATAGAACATCAAAAGATGGTTCAAAATGTTACCAAAATTTACGAACATTCACCACAATTCTTTTGTATTTACTCATCTAAAACCCATAATTTGATATTTATAACACTTTGAGGGTAGAAACCTATGTATAAAGAGGAGAATTTCATTTTCAAAAAGATAAAGATAATGATATTTTTTCTGTGATCTTAATGATTTGAGTGACATGCACTGTAAATATAAATATTTAGGTGTTAAATATGAAAATACATAAAAAATGTAGCATAGATTTTTTATTTTATATTAATAGACCTTAACTTTTATTATTATTATTATTATTATTTTAGAGGCGAGGAGGTGAAATAATCATGTGAAAATTATTCATCTCAAATCTAAAATATAATCATTAATTAGAAATTACCGCATAAATCACCCATGGACACATCGCCTCATGTAAGTTAGTGCTTAATTAAACCGGTAGACGAGCAGCAACTCCCTCCCTACCACTTTTATCGTTTCATTTCCACCCTCCATTTATCCCCTCTGCTCACCTCAGAATCCCTCTTTCTTTTCCGCTTTGACTGACCACGGCTAAAATTATAAAATTATAACGCCCTCTTCCATCAAGAGCTCCTTCAACCGCTCGGTCTGACCTTATCCCAGAATAGATGGCGGGTCGTTATTGCCTTCCCCTTCCCTTACAGGCATATAATCGAACAGTTTGTGGACATGGATGATGGAGCAGAACGGACGCTTCGCATAGGAGGAAGGAAGGAAGGAAGGAAGGAAGGAAGGAAGGGGTCTGTGCGAGGGGCGAAGAGTGGAATTATATTTTCTTTTCCCTGTCCGAAAATTCTCCTTCCATTCCGATATTATTTCTTTCCCTGTCCTGAAATTCTCCTTCCATTCCAATTTCTTCTTGTTGGTTTCTTGTGATTTTCGGAGCTGAGAAATCCATTCCGACATGGACAACGGTCTGCCCTCGTCTCCCGGAAAATTCAAGTCGGATAAGCCTCCCCACCATCATTTGCGCCTCCTCCTCCTTCGATGGTACTGCTCTTCTCTCCGCAAGTTTCTGTTCTGGAGCGTCGTGGCAGCCACCGTTCTCCTTGTTCTGTTTATTGCTTTCCCTAGTTTGTCTTCGTCTTCCTCCGCTTCGGTGCATTCTTACTCCATGAGTGAACGCCGCTCACTCCGCACCTCCTCATCCTTCCCCGCCTGGGGTGATCCCGAATGGGAGAAACGCGTTCTCGCCTCCGCGCGCATCCGGCGTCGCCCATTCGGCATTTCCGTTCTTGTTACAGGCGCCGCTGGTTTCATCGGCTCGCATGCCAGTAACGCACTCAAGCGCCGCGGCGACGGCGTTGTTGGCCTTGATAACTTCAACGACTATTACGACCCCTCCCTGAAGCGCGCCCGTCAGGCTCTTCTTTCCCGCTCGGGCGTCTTCGTGGTCGAGGGCGACATCAACGACCGCCTTCTTCTCCGCAAGCTCTTTGACCTCGTCGCTTTCACTCACATCCTCCATCTGGCGGCCCAGGCCGGTGTCCGCTACGCGATGAAGAATCCCGGGTCGTACATCCACAGCAATGTAGCCGGTTTCGTCTCCATTCTCGAAGCCGCCCGCTCTGCTGATCCGCAGCCGGCGATTGTCTGGGCTTCTTCCTCTTCCGTTTACGGCCTCAATACCCAAGTTCCTTTCTCGGAGTCCCATCTAACCGACCGCCCTGCCTCTCTTTACGCCGCTACAAAGAAAGCCGATGAGGAGATTGCTCACGTCTACAATCACATTTATGGTCTCTCGATTACCGGCCTCCGGTTCTTTACTGTATACGGTCCTTGGGGCCGGCCGGACATGGCCTGCTTCTTTTTCACAAGAGACATTCTTGCAGGCAAAACCATCACTATCTTCCAAGGTCCCGACGACTCCACCGTTGCTCGAGATTTCACTTATATTGACGACATTGTACAGGGCTCCATTGCATCTCTGGACACCGCACAGAAGAGCACGGGCAGCGGCGGTACGAAGCAGGGACCTGCCCAGCTCCGCATATTCAACCTCGGCAACACCTCCCCCGTACCCGTTGTTGAGCTCGTCTCCATCCTGGAGCGCCATCTGAAGGTGAAGGCCAGGCGCAAGTTTGTTAAGATGCCAAGGAATGGAGACGTACTCTTCACCCATGCCAACATTAATTTGGCCAAAAAGGAACTTGGCTACCATCCCACCACCAACCTCCAGACGGGGCTGAAAAGGTTCGTCAAATGGTATCTAGAATACTACGCTCCTCCTTCTCGATCATACGTGACCAGGAAGGGAAGTGGTGGCAGCAGTAGCACCAGCTGAGTGGCGAAAGAGTAGTTGTTATAATTGGAAATTGTTTTGCTCCAAAACTTTCGTCTTTATCGGCAAATGCTTTTATGGCGTTATAGAAATCGTTTTTTTTTTTTTTAATATAAATTTTTCCTTTAATTGGTCTTCTTGATTCGTCTGGCTTCGTGGTCCGAGGAGAGAGGCTGTTGGATTTTCGTAGGCGTGCGTTGTTAGGAGATATCCGTTGTTTGCAGGACATTGTGATTTTATCAATGCTCCCAGTATATAAGGAAGAACTTAATTATGTCTGTTGGCCCCCACCCCCGCCTTTTTTTCTTCTTATATCAGCACCACGAATTTGCTTGGCTGTTCGTTTTTTCTTTAATGGTTTTAGTTGTATGTGTAAATAAAAAATGAGGAACTTCTCAATTTTCAGTGTTTGAATTTCTATTAATTATGCTTCGGTGGAGAAGTGGAGCAGTAACTGTGGTTATCCATCTCCCACTTTTTCCTTTTTCTTTGAAAATTTGTATTTTTTTTTCCAATCAATATTGAAGAGAATTGATTACTTGTTGGTGTCATAATGTTTCAGTTTTATATTGAGGTGCAAAGTGCCGAAACCGGAATGGTCCTTGGCGAAATGATGTCATAAAAGAAGCTCCGAAGCCATCTTCTTACATATTCTCTGCGGCTCTCTGCTCACCACCTATTATATTTTTTTTTTTGGCCCCTGTAATTAATGTGTTTATTTTATTTTAATAGTATTTAATTATTTATGTAATAAATTTGGCCCCTATTTTGTTAATTGATAACCCCGTTGGAGAGCTAGATGACCGCGGTGTTCCCACCTTGTTTTGCAGCCATGAAAGTACTTTCAGGTACCGTTTGAGAATGCAGTCCCTGCTGTCCAATGAGGTGTGGTTCGGTGTTATTTTAGTGGTATATATGATAATATCACTAAAATATCAACAAATTCGCACCCATCTCATAGGCACAACATTTTTCCTGGTCAAGATGAAGATTTTACAACCAGCCCACCAACATGCACAGCTCTGCTAACAAAGATTCAGGGCAGTTCAAGACTAATTTTGAAAATTTATATAACACCTATATAAAAGCATAGCTAACAATGATTGTTCAAGTCTATTTAAGATATTTTTTTTTAGTATTGTTTTATAAAACTAATATTTTGGGCTTGTTTAAGATTATTTTTATTTATTTACTTTTTTTTTAAATATATTTATTTGGTGCATTTTTTATGTATTTTTATTTTATTTCTAAAAATAAGTTAATTTATTTTTAAATACACTCAAAATAATATTGAGATGTTTAGAGCATGTTTAAAAATAATCATCACTAACAAATATATTTTATTTCAAAGTAAACATAACATAACAAAACAAAAAATAAAAAATAATGCAAAAATAAATAAATAATAATAAATAAAAGTGATCCAAAGCAACCCCTTTGTGTGTTTTAACTATTTTATGTTCTATTTTTACAAAAAAGATCAAGTTACTGCAAAAAAATATTGTTTTTTTTTTTAAACTAACTATCATCATTAGCAGATTAGCGTTTAACACCCCGCCTTGTATAGTCGGCCATCTCCATTATCTTGTCGGCAATTGCTAACATCATTATAAAACATAAGTAAAATAATACATTTCAGAATATGAAATATAGTTTATTTCATTTAAAAATGTAAACTAGAATAAAAAAAATTAATATAAAAAAAACTTTTACTAATCTAGAACAACCGCTAAATGTTTATTCAGTTTTCTTTAAAGCAAAAATTTTCACAAACATTCTCTCAATATTGATATAACTTTTTGAGCATGCTATATGATGTGTTTTGTAATCGGTTAAGAAGGTGTTCTCAAAAGTCTTGGTCCCACTAAAGTTGATATTGATGCCCAATACCGAAGGCACTTAGTGCCATTTTAGAAGCTTACGTAAGTTAATTTTTCCAATGACAGAACACTAATGTTGAATTCCCTTAAGATGTAAGATCTCATATAGTTTGTGCACTCACATATTCTATTAAACATGTGTAAAAGAAATGGTGGAAGGAAATGAATCTATGCTTAAAGAACTTGACCTTCTTGTTAGAGAAAAGAACGAACGATCATCTGCTTCCAAAAGGCGGGATATCATCTTAGTTTAAAGCGTCCATGATGTGTTGATTAAAGAATATTAAATTATTTTAGCATAGTAAAAATCCATCCACGAGGTGTTGATTAGAGACCTTGTTGATGTGGATGTCAAGAAGTTCCAAAATAGAGGCACACATACAACCTCTTCATGTTATTCGTTACGACCTTATAGCAGAGTTCAACGATTGGTACTTGATTAGAGAGTTTGAGCTAACTAAGTTGTGGGTACTCGACAGTTAGTACTAAATAAAGTTTAGCCAACTAAGGGAAGAAGGTATATACTGGTAATTGGAATTGTAAATTTTATGAAAAAAGTTTATTTTTGGATTTCAAAAAGGTAGATTAGGCTTGAATAGGTTTGCATAGATTTGATTTGGTTTAAAAGAATTTGTTTGGTTTTGGGGATTCACCTTACTTGAAAATTTTAGTTGGTTGTATTTGATTTGAATTTTAAAATGTTTATTTTAAGGTTGTTGAAGCTTGCCTGAAGATATTTGTTGTTCATTTGAAGGTTTAAATGTTTGAACTTTTATTGAAATTTGTTGGATTTAATTAAAGTTTACTTAAGGTTTATTGATATCTTTTGAAATTTATTCGAAGCTTGTTTGAAGTTGGTTAAGTTTTTTTGAAGTTTAAAACTTACTTGAAGTTAGTTGAAGTTTTAAAATATTTTAACTTATGAGACGGTTCTAAGATTTTATGTTTTGAGATGGTTTTAATTTCTAAGTTTTGAAGTTTTAAGATGCTTTAGAGTTTAAAAGGTTTTAAGACGTTATCATTTTAAGTTTTTAAAAGATTTTGATGATTTAATAGCCTATGTTTTGAAGTTTTAAGGATTAAAAAATTTTTGTTTTGCTTTTTAAAAAAATTTTGATTGTTTTGTTCTTGAAAAAGGTTTTGAAGTTTTGAAAGTGATTTTGGGTTAAAGAGGTTCAATTATGGTTTAAATTGAGATGATTGACTTGGCCTGAGAACTTAGGTTGGTTGGATTTAATTTTATTTGAAGAAATTTTGTTGAATTTGATTGGGTTTGACTTGAGATTAAATATTTGATTGGATTTTATGGTATGATTGATAGTGAAGGTCTGACTAAAATCATACCCTATATTAAGGGATAGGGTAGGCTAGAAGAATTTATAGATAAAAGTGAAGCCCTAACTCTAAAATAAAATAAGACTCTACAAGGAGATTAAATTAGTGGACTAAATTATTTTTTTGGTATAACAAACCTGGTCAAGATGATGATAACTTCTTATAACTTCAGGTGCATTCGTATCCTTAAACTATTAACTAAATGGACAATATGAGGTCTCGACCATAACGATGATGAATGTAGAAATTCTTACCATTAGTTGGTTCAAGGTGCCTTCATAAGTAAAAATGTGTTACTTCATCTTGGAGAACATACACAAACCAAGGGTGTAAGACTATTTTTTTTATGTATCCTAGTCCTTATCACAAACTAGGGTATCTACAATTCTAACAAAGGCTTCTTGATTGGACTATTCTAGGATATGTGTGATCCTGAGTTTTAGTTAACCTAGGGTTCACATTTAATTCACCTAATAATGGTTTGACCTCTCGTATTGTACTTGCGTCATGAATACCTTCTTTAATTTCAGTCCTTAGTAGAGGCAAAAAGAAATAGATAGCTCTTTCCACAATGATAATGTAATTTGGTATTTTTATAGTGGATACTCTTAGTAACGAAGGTATTAATAGTTATGATTTCAAGAATTCACTAGGATTGAAATGCAAGTGCATGTATAGGTCAAGTAATATATGATTTTCTCATAAAACCTCAGTATCGATCTTACAGGGAATGTTTAAACTATTTTTATCTACTTAGAAAAACTCTACTTGAACTGCAAACAAAATATATAGGAAATATGGTCGAAATTATAAGAGTAAAAAGAAGTAACAAATTCCTACTAATTCTATTTCAAAGCTTAAAGAAAATGATAAGTGTTTCTAAACTAGTTTAATGCAGAAGAGTTCAAATTATGTGAATGTCTTTCCACTTGCAATGAGATCATAAACAGTGTAGGAAACAAAAGTTTAATGGTCTAAATGTAGTTTTGTAAAAAATATGAACATACATATTCTTTACCCTCTTTCGAGTGCATAAAGTACATTGGCTAAGCTTCACTTAAGTTCATAAATCCTTGTTTATGCTGGGTAGGTTCTAGTCTGTCACTCTAGATTGCCTACTGCGCCCATCATTTTTTAACTAACCTAGCCTTAAGTTCCAAACTCTAGATCAAATTGGTTAAGGTTCTATTATGTTAGAATCACTAATTTACACTTATTAAAACTTATCTCTCTATCTATTTGCACTAACCTATGGGTGATGCACCAAAAATATGTTTGATTTTTCATATATATTTTATACTCATTTTTTGTGATATTGCACTTTAAAAGAAGGTATATTTCACATTTTGTTGCATGTATGATGATTTTAGACAATTGGAGCAAAAAGAAGAAAAAATGAATGAATTTTGAGCGAATAAAGGCAAAAATCTAGATTTTGATGTTTTGGCGCCGTTGGCCCCAGAATGGGTGCCCACTGTGCATTTTTCTTGAGAGCCCTGATATTTAAGCACAATAGGACGCCAATGGTGGCCAATGTTAGTTTAGGCAAAATTCAATGTATTTGGATGACGTTTAGAGGGATTCTTGAAGTAACTCTTGGGAAAATCATCCCTTAACTTATTTGATTTGATTTTTGCGCCAAAATTAAAGAGAAGAGTCTAGAGAAGAAGCGGTGTAAATGTTTGAAAAGAGTTTTGGAGTCTAGGGTTTGGTGTAAAGTGTTGTTTTATGAGGGATTATTCTCAAAAGAGTTGTAGGAGGAGAGGGAAAGTGAGTGATTTCTTGTTCCCTACTATTCCAAGACAGAATTATGTGTTGTTATGAAGAGAGAAGTAGATTCAAAGGAACTTCAAGGGATTGCTTGGGGAAGAAATTGAGATAGGTTATATTTACTTCTTATTGTTTGCATGACTTTGATTATATATATATAATCTTTGTTTTTTTGTATCTTCCTCATGAATTATGAGTAGATTTCTTAGTCTTTCTCCTTGCAATGGTATATGGTGAAGGGATGATTTAGAATGGATGTGCCATATAAATCTTAAGAATTTGTGACGATTTTTTGCTTCGTACGTCATTTATTTTTTGATTTGGCCAATTGAATTGTTAAAATATGTTGTGAAACATACGATCCTAAAGGACTATACTTTCTATAACAAAAGTGATTATTACATTCAATGTTCATGAATGAGTGATGTAGTTCATGTGGGTGGGTGCAAAAAATTAAGAAAATATGTTTATTGGGAATAGAATTAGAGATTTTAGGGCAACAGACTAAAGTTCCAAAATTGGTCATAGTGTTTGAAACTAAAGAGAAAGATAGCCTTCAAACGAAGGGAAGTGGGAGCTCTAGAGTGAGAGCCAGTATCCTCCCAGCCTAACCATGAATTTAGGGACTAAACCTAAGATTTACCAATGTTCTTTATAGCACTCGAAAGTTGGTATAGAGTAGATATGCTCCTATTTGGCACAATGCAAGAATCTTACTAATCTTTATCATTCACTCATCATAACATCATTGTATGGGGGAGGACACTTTCTCTAAATTTAAACTTTGCATTACAAATCTTATAGTAGTAGTAGTTAACTTTAATTTGAAGTATAAAAAGTACTTTAGTGATTCTAAAATCTTTAGCATCGTTAAATAATGCACTCTGGTGTGTGCTATTTTTTTGCATCCTTTTATGTTTGTATGTATGTGCACACACTAGAGGTTCTGTGCAAGTATACATATTGTTCAAGTAATAATGGGCTCTAGTGGAGTTCTGTTTCTTGATCCCACAGGGAAGTGAGGTAAGAGGTACTTAGTCAAATTGTATTCTACTACTATCAGACTTTAATTTGGAAGGTCGGTTTATATGGATACTTCTAAAGTTAAGTCTTATGTTTAAAATGACTAATAACTACTCCTAAAGGAAAATATTAATTCTAAAGATAAACCTTTCTGTATGAATTGGTTTGGAGAATTTTGAGATAATAAAATCAACTATTCTTATGTATTGAGTTGGATAATATATAGGAATGAGATGCATTAAATATTGCATATGCCAAAAAGGAGCAATCATATTATTTACCCTCTTTCGAGTGCATAAAGAATATTGGCTAATCCAAGGTTTAGTCCCTAAATCCATGGTTAGGCTGGGAGGATACTGGCTTTCACTCCAGAGCTCCCACTTCCCTTCGCCTGAAGGCTAACTCTCGCTTTAGTTTCCAAACACTAGGACCGAATTGGGGATTTTAGTTTGTCACCCTAAAATCTTCAATTCTACGCCCACTAAACTATATTTACCTATTTATTTGCACTCAACCCCCATGAACTTTACCATCTATGGAATTTGAATGTGGTTCCACTTTGTTAAGAATTACACCGCCCTCTCGGGTCTTAATGCAATTATAATGAATTTTAACACTACAATGAGCACTTATTGTAACGTAAATTAAGTGCAAGTAAACACCATCACATTTATAATTAAAACTTATTCTAGAATTTATCCCAATATCCTAAACATGAATCATACTCATTACAAAATAAAAGTAGAATGAAAACAATGGAATAATGTTTTTATGCCACTATTTCAAAACAAGAAGAAAGAGTAAGAGAAAGACATCACAAAGCACAAAAAAAAACACAACGAAAAACCTTATTTCATCAAAGAAAATCAACTACATAAGTGTTTAAAAAATCATAAGATAATGAAGAACATAATACTTAGCTTTTCCATTTGAAGGACAGATGAAAATCTCTCCCACAAAGTCTTCCACTGATTCTTGCAATGCTAGAACATTCCCTTACAAATTCTCTCAAAATCCCCTCTCCAATCTCTCCAAAATTATAGAAATCTACATTTCTACTCTTATTATAAGATATCTAATCATTCTCCATGTTTTCCCTAACATCTACCCTTTTTTTACTTCAAATTCACTTTAAAATAGTGTAGGAACAAATTTCCTAAGAGGTGCTTCAAGAAACCTTTCAAAAACTGTCTAGATTTAATGTATATGGCTAATAACTGCTCCTAGCACCGTCGACACCATTTTTGGGCACTGTCGGTGCCCAAATTCTGTGCTCTCGGGTTTCTGGCACCGCCGGTGCCTCCATTTCACCCTATTTCATTTGTGTTGTGTTCCTAACAGATAAACTTACAAAATAAGCATGAAAACAACTTTTCTTTAAAGTGTAATCTCATTCAAAAATATGTAAGAAGTGTACAAGATATTAAGCATAGAAAGACTTATCGAAATGTGTCAGACCAAAATTTACTTTCTTGATCGTTTATGCTTCAAATTGCATCGTTTTTGCTTCTTTTTCTCTAATAGTCTATTTCTTGTACCTAACAATAAAAAGACATACAAAATACATTTCTTTAAAGTGCAATATCATTAGAATTAAGCATAAATGTATATGTAAAATCAAGCATTTTTTAGGTTCATCATTAAACTTTAGTAACTTTAGTATTTACTCTAAGTGCATTGCAAATTTAAATATTGGATTTTTTTGCTATGTTTGAGGGTTTGCTTCCTTCCTGTGGGATTGATAATTAGGACTCCACTAGATCCCTGTATTACTTGAACGATACGTATACTTGTGTATAGATTAGCCACTTTCTTATTAAATTGATTATACATTATGACTGAACAAAAAATACCTTTAAATATTTATTCCAAATTTACAGCCACGCCATCAAGTTTTTGGCGATGTTGTCGGGGAGACAATAGGAAATTGAGTAGTAACTGAAAACTTTTATTTTATAATTAGTATTTGTGTGTGTTTGCTTTTAAGTGTGCTTATTATAATTGTGTATGCGTAGTTTTGGATCTGAAGGTTTAGAACCTTACAATTCAGAGTTAAAACGTGTTGTTAGAAAAATTAAAAAATAATAAAGAGAAACTAAGAATTTGAACAAAATGGTGAACAATTTAGATAATCAACGAAATGAAAATGAGCATCAACCTAGATCTTTAAGAGATTATGCTAACCCTATAGTAGATGAAATTCACTTAATTATTCAAAATCTTGATGCAACTACTAATTCATTGGAGCTTAAACTTGTTATTATCAAAATGAAACAAAATAATCAATTTGGTGGAACACTGAATGAAGATCCTAAATTACATCTTACTAATTTTCTAGAATTGTGTGCTACATTTTAATATGGTGGAGTGTCGAACGACATTGTCAGGCTTACACTTTTTCCTTTTTCATTAAGGGTTAAAGCTAAGGCATGGTTAAATTTTTTAGCACCTGGATCTATCAGAACTTGAGAAGAACTATCACAAAAATTATTGTTAAAATATTTTCCTCCATAAAAAAATACTAAGCTTAGAAATGATATTACATCTTTATGTCAGTTTGAAGGGGAATCAATATATGAAGCTTAGGAGGGATTTAAAGATCTCTTTAGGAAATGACCACATTATACTTTACCAGATTAGTTAATAATTCAAGTATTTCATAATGGATTAGTAGGATCTCTTAGATCAATCATTGACGCTGCTGCTGGTGAATCATTAATGTCAAAACCTTTTGATGAGGCATATTTTTTAATTTAAGAAATGACTACTAATAATTTTCAATGGCCCTTTGAATGGGTAAATCCAAAAAGAGTAGCTAGTATTCATGACTTTGATGCAATATCTATGTTGGCTTCTCAAATTGCTACGATTTCAAAGAAAAAAAATCAATTCAGAATGAACTATCCTCAAACGCCTCAAGAGTTAGAGGAAAATTTATTGGGACAAATAGTAGATTCTCAATCATCATATGAGACTTTGATTGCTATAAATAATAGGCCCAAAAATTCTTATTGTAATTATTATAATCCTGGTTGGAAAAACCACCCAAACTTAAATTGGAAGAATAACACCGCTACTGTTAATCCACAGTGGGGAAACAATTCTGTGAACCCATTGGGAAATTTGAACAACCAAAGAAACATTAGTTATAGACCTTCTTATCCTCCAGGTTCCAATAGTAACCTGCAATTTAAGAAAAAGAATTTTTCTATGGAAGAATTAATATTAAACATGGGTGATCAATTACAAAGTCAAGGGAACCAATTACAAAGTCAGGCAGCTGCTATTAAAAATATTGAAAATCAATTAGGACATATTTCTACTGCACTTAGTATTAGACCTTTAGGAACTTTCCCTAGTAATGTTGAAACAAAACCCAAATGATTAAAATAAAGAACAAATTAAGGCTATACAATTAAGAAGTGGAAAAGAAGTGGAATTAAGAGTGCAAAAGGATGTTGAAGTTGAAAATGAGAAGGTGGAAACTGAAAAAGGGCAATGATAATATATATCCTAATTTAGAATATCTACTTAAACCGATGAAAATTATAGTTGAAAGACCACCACCTCCATTTTCTCAAAGATTAAAGCACCAAAAGAGAGATAAACAGTTCTCAAAATTCTTAGAAATCCTTAAAAGATTAGCAGTAAACATACCTTTTGTTGAAGCCTTAGAACAAATGCCTAATTATGTGAATTTTATGAAGGATATATTAAATAAGAAAAGAAAGTTTATAAATAATGAGACTGTTGTGCTTAGTGAAGAGTGTTGCACAATTATTCAGAAAAAGTTTCCTGAAAAACTCAAAGATCCTGGTAGCTTCACTATACCTTTTGCTATTGGAGAAAATTTTTTTGGAAGAGCCTTATGTGATTTTGGAGCCAGTATTAATCTCATGGCTCTATCAACTTTTAAAAGGTTGGGAATAGAAGAAATTCTCCTATTTCAGTAACTCTTGAGTTAATTGATTTATTACGTATCCAAAATGAGTTGTTGAAGTCGTTTTAGTAAAGGTTGATAAATTTATATTCCATGTGGATTTTATTATTGTAGATATGGAGGAAGATAAAGAAATTCCTATTGTTTTGGGAAGACCATTCCTTGCAACTGGAAGAGTATGATAGATGTTCAAAAAGGAGGATCAACTATGAGGGTTAATGATCAAGAAGTGTTATTTAATATATCAAAAGCTATGAAATATCCTGCAACTAAAAAAGATGATGAATGTTTTTGAATGGATATTTGTGACAATTTAAAAGATGAGCATTTTAAGGAAAAGTTTGAAGAGAAAAAGGAACAAGAAGATTTGAAATGTGAGGATGAAAATGAAATGGAAGATAAATATGATGAGATAGATAATAAGGAACTAGATTATGTTCAGGAAAGATTTGAGATGTTGTATATTACAGAAAATGATAACAAAAGTTTAATCTCATCAATCATAAAACTTCCTAAACTTGAGATGAAAATACTTTCTAACCATATGAATTATTCTTTCTTAGGAGAATTATCTACATTATCTATTATTATGTCCTCAGATTTAAATGATTTGCAAGAGCAGAAATTACTAGTTACATTGAAAAGATATAAAAAAGCTTTTGGTTAGATGTTAGCTAATATTAAAGGAATATGTCCTTCTATTGTATGTATAGAATTCTATTGGATGAACAACATAAACCTAAAGCTGATTCACAAAGGAGATTAAATCCATTGATGAAGGAAGTAGTAAAGAAAGAAATTTTAAAATTGTTGGATGCTGGAATTATATCCTATTTCAGAGAGTGCATGGGTAAGTCTGATCCATTGTGTTCCTAAGAAAGGAGGAGTGACAGTTGAGACAAATGAAAGAAATAAATTAACAACTATGAGGGAAGTCACTAGTTGACGAATCTGTATTTGTACGACTTATTTTTAGGTTGTGTTGTATTTTGAAAAGGGGTCGCCAACAGAAATTGTCGGCGAATTTTTAATTTAATTTAAATAAATAATTTGAAAAGTTGTATTTGATTTTGAAAATAATTTTAAATTTGAAGATTTTAAGATATGAAATCAAACCGACCTCACATCCCAAATAGTTTATATAAACGAGCACCGCACCATAAACCGTGTATCTATCCCTAAGGATAGACACACTGCTTGATGGTGGGGCTTGATTAAATAAACTAGAAGATTTGTGACATCCGTTTGGTCTGCGAACCAATTTTATAAGCCGACAAATTCCCCTGTTTAATATGAAAGCATTAAACAGAGTTTATATTACCTGGGTTCTTTAAAATTTCCTATAAGGGAAAGCCCCTATAGTTAATTACATCTTAAGTGACGGGAATCATCTAAGAAAACTCTGGATAATAATCAGTAGTTCTACTCTCAAGAATCTCAAAGTTTAAGTTTTCAAGGGATTGAATTTTGGAATTTCAATAGGGAATGGATCAAATTTGGAACATTTTGTTTTGTGAATTCAGAGGAAGAAAGGTAGGAGAAATTACAGATTCGAAGCGAACTTCGGTAATTTCCCGACTATCCTATTGTTTGGCTTGAATTTAGGAAAGTCCTAATATTTATTTAATGTTTTGATCTTGCCAATTTTAATTAATTTGGACTTATATTTGTATGATAAAATCATACAAATAGCCTTGAAGATATGAGGGTTTATGTCGTACTAAACGACTACCTCGGAGTCCTAAGACCGGTTAGGGCTTAATTTACATGACATGATCATGCAAATGCCTAACAAAAAAGTTGAGAATTTATGTTGCACTAGGCAGACTACCTCGAAGTCCAATGGCTTAGTTGTTTAATTCTATGAAAGTTTTGCTGAAGTAGACTCGGGTTTTGCTGATGACGATGGCCGTGTTGCCCACCATGCTCCGAGCTCCTTGTTGTTGTAGAGGTTTAGTTATAGAAGTCATAAATTAGGAGATGAGAAAAGTGTTTTGGTTTAGAGAGATTCTTAATTTCCAAGTGTTTTTTATGTTTTAATTAAAACAAATCTTAAAGTTGATTATAACAACACCGGTTAAGATCCCACGGTTCCATCCTTCCGGCATCGTTATTTTTATCTGATTCACTTAGTCCAGATGAATTTGCTAAACTCAACTGAATGAGTTCCACACTTTCATTTAGACCGTGGGAAATCCCGTTAGCAACACGTAGGTTACATCATCTGAGGTATTCCCGATCATCCAACAAGACGTTTTAATTTAGTTGTAATTGCAGTTTTGTGTTCTGTTTGTGATTAAATTTTGAGTTGTTTTATATTTTGAAATGTTGTGGCGGTGAATTTTATCTTGCGATGACTTTTAAATTTAGTTTTGGTTTCAGTTTTAGGGGCTACCCTAGAGGTGTGGGTTTTCATGCAACAGTTGTTTATCATGCAAGAAAAGTAAGTGCGATGCGATTAAATAAATTGCAATAAGGTAAATTGCAATAAAATAAAAGCATACCTGGAGGGTCTTCCCGTCATCCCAAGCTGCACTTAAAACACAATTAGAATATTTAAGCAAGTTCCTAGGTAAAGCTAAGGGAAGGGTTATGGTTTTCTACCAAATTCCTAATCCTATACTGAGTCATTTCATATGACGTCTAGGTTCTTGTGTTTTGGTTTGAGGACGATTTTCTTCATCAAAGACTAATTAAGTTCAATTGTTTTTATAAGTATCCTATCATATTGAGGAAGTGCTTAAGAAGAATCTTAAACATCTTTTCAATACTGATAGGATTGTTTTAAGTCCAAATGGATTTAATTAATCAGGTGAAGTAATCGTCCGAGAATTCAAGTTTTGTTATCTTGCTCAGTGAACTAGGACATTTGAATATCCTATAAGCGGAGTAATATTTCATTTAATGTTCTATTTAAGAGTTATGATAACCAAAGTTTTCGAGGGCAAATTGGTGTTCAAATGGTTTGTGATTTAATTTCAGTTATCGGATTTAAATTTGGAATAGTGTTCAAGTTGCTTTATATTTAATTTCTTTATGTCTTAGGTGATGTTATTTAATTCAATTTAACTTTAATTTAATTTAATTTAATTTAATTTAATTCAATTTAGTTTGATTTGATGTTAAATTAATTTAGTTTAATTTGATTTAATTTCCTTTAATTTAATTTAATTTGATTTAATTTTAATTTAATTTAATTTATTTAATTTATTTAATTTATTTAATTTGTTTGATTTAATTTAATTTAATCTTTAATTTAATTTTATTTTTAATTTTAATTTAATTGAAGATTTAAAAAGAGTTTAATAATTTAATTTTAATTTAATTTAATGATTAAGTCCTTTTAACATTTTAAAACTTAAATTTGAATTATCATTTTAATTAGGAATTAAATATTATTGAGATGATTAATTTAGGGATCTTTAAATTAAAGAACAAATCACTTCTTAATAATATCCCTATTTTAATAATTCTAATTTTATTATTCTTCCAAATTTAATCAATTATTTAATTAAGGTTTATTTCAATTATTTTAAATTGTTTAATAGGTTTCTACCCTTTAATTATTTAAATTTCAATCATCCAAATCAGATTAAGATCAAATATTTTACTCTTTAATTTTATTAAACCTAAAGTTTTAATTAAGGGTTAAAATTTTAATTACCATTTTGCCCTTCAAGCTTAATAATTTCATAACTCATTAAATTAAGCTTAAATGAACTTGAAATTTTTATGTGACTTCACTCATATGCCAATAAAGACATGAGAGGAGAAAATGTGATTTTTCTGTATTTAATTTATTTATGTAATTATTTTTGGTGGAAAATAGAGATTTCCAAGGAAAATTTAATAATATGACCAAGGGAAAGTTTATGTCCTTAAGAAAATTATGGGACATCTCTAATGACTAGAGGACCACTTGGACCAATTTTAGTGATTTTTTAAATTATATTATTTTTATTATAATTATTTTAAATTTTGGAGTATTAATTAATTTAAAAATAAAATAAAGGTTGAAAAATGAAATTTATATTTTTAAAAAATCTCTCTGATATCAAGGAAATCAGAGAATCAATTTTTGCAATTTTTTGATTTTTCTTTGATTTATTATAATTATTTTAGTGAAAATGCTAGAAAATATATTTTTTTAATTTTAAAATTACCCTAGGGCTTTAAAATTTAATATCTCATTAAATAGACCTAAGAAAAATATGGGATTTGATCCTAAGTGATTAAAATTCAAAATATGACATTTTGGTGAATTTTAATATTTTTATGATTTTTATTATTTTTTAATTATTAAAATATTAAAATAATGCAAAAAATTAAATTTTTTAGAAAATTAAAATTTTAATTTTATTAAATTCCCCTGATATCAGAGAGGCTCCAAAACCAATTTGGTGAATTTTTGAAAGGTATTTTGAAAGTTATGAATTTTTAAAGTTTAAAATGGCTAAATGGCTTAATCAACCCATTTAGTAGTGCTAACCAAGTCCAATTGACTTAAAATTTTTATGGTGGGTTCGTCTGATCCTAAAGGTCAGTGGAGAATTGATTTCAAGTCAATTTGATGTATGGTTAGCTCTAATTAATTAAGGAGCTATTTTGGGTGTTTAAGCCAATTAAGGTTATTTTAAATGAACTAATTCAAAACCTATTTTTCCTAGGGTCCTCTGGTCATAAGAGATATCACCAAAATTTTCTAGAATTTATTTCACAACATGCTAATTATTAGATTTAAAATACTCAAAACATCAACATGAATTTGAAAAATCAATAACTTCTCATAGGGATGGCCTCTAACTTTGGAAAATTCAGGGAATGTTCCCAAATTCAGAGGCTTCAAAAGCCCTATGGTCTCATGCCATGGTGAATTTCCTATATGCATGGAGAATTAAAACAATGCAGAAGGGAAATAAATCATTAAAAATAAAATACTTGATGAAATTAAATGATTTCTTTTCTACATTATTCTCCTCTGTTCACTGAGCAAGAGGATATTTTTATTTTATTTTTCTGATTTTTCTACACAAAGTTATGGATTTTTGAAGTTTAGGGAATTAAATAAATAGAAAAATACCCTAATTTTCTATTTATCCATGCGGCGCCGCGTCAACCTTGGTAGCACCGAAACGCCACGTGGCGCTCTCCGATTCGGCGCCACCATCTGACTCAGTGCTCCGGGGGCCCGCTGTGTCGTTCCATCTCCTGATTCGGCGCGATCCCGGCCGTCCGTCCGCGCGTGTATTAAATGAACGGCATCCGTTCATCGTCCCTGAGCATCCTTACCCGAGAGCCGTCCGTCTTCTGTGTCTAAGATCTCACTCGATACTCGACCAAATATAACGTTCTTATGCTCTATGGATTCGTCTCGAGAAGACGAACACATCCATACGGTTTATGTGGCATGAAATCGACTCAATGAAAATGGAGAATGTTAGAAGCTCGGGAAGAAGAGTGAGGCCATACCTTTGCTCAGAGAAGTGTGGCTTCGATCTGAGGGTTGTGTCACCTTCGATTGGATCCCAGCAAGCTCCAGATGAAGTCTCCTGGTCTGGTGAATTACCTAGCTATGAAAGTGACCACAGCCGATCACAAAGCTTGGAGGCTGGAGCAACTGGGTGGCCTGGAGATGGGGCTTTCAGTGGAAACTTCTCATCTTTGTCCAGTGAAGGTGTAGGACCAGTCAATTTGAGGATTGACTCACTGTGGCAAAAGTGTCCTGGTTTTGGGTGAAATTTCAGTTGAGAAATTGGATTCTGTTAGTGGGGATTAGGGCAAATTGACACTGGGGATCAACTGCTCTAAAGATGGAGAAGGGTTTGGAACAATTTTGCAGAGTTTCGGCAAGGTTTGTGCAACTCTCCTCTCATGGCCGCGAGGGGTCGGGTTTAAATAGAGGTGGCTGGAGAGCCTCACAGGGATGGCCAAGGGCTGGGATCAGCTGCTTTGGTCATGGGAAGAACAGCCATGGTGGCCATTGGGCATGGGGCAGCTCAGCAAGGTGGAATTCCAATGTTGGCTCACCTGTGAGCTCTCGGGTGTGGTGTTTTCTGGCGACCCAGGTGGCTGGCCGGCAGGCATGGGTCACCCTCAGGGTCAGTGAGGTCAGAGCTTGATTCCTGTGAGTTCAATTGATGGTTTCCATGTGTAAAGGTGGTGAATTGAAATGGAATGGGAAAGGGGTGATTTTGGCTTGGTTTAGGTCAACCCAAGTATTTGTGCTTGGTTCACCATCCAAGGCTTGACCTCGGGCGAGGGGAATCATTTGGGTCAGCTGAATTGTGGTAGTGAAGTCCCCATCCATGGTGAGGTGGCTAAACATGGTTTAGAGTGTATCATGCTTATGGTAAAAAGGGCTTAAAAAAGGTTTAAGAAAGAGACCCTCTCTCTTACTATTAATGGTTTGGTGAGGTAGAAAGTGGATTCAATGGCTCTCATGGCTCCTATGGGGCTCATGCATGGCTTCATGGCTTGTCTTTGGCTTGGGGAAAAGCTTGGTCAATTTCATGAAAATGGATCTTAGAAATTTTGGTAATTTGATGGGAATTTGTATGGGACTCAAATTGGAATCATTTAATGATTGATTTTAACTTAGGGATGATTTTAATTAAGGGTATGATGAGAAGAATTTGTCATATGGGCTTTAGCATGAAATTTGGGCTTTTAGGAAGGTTTCATGTAAGTGGGCTTTTGGTTTAAAAATAGATTTATGGATGGGAATTTTGTAGAATTTTGGGCCAAACAATTGTTTGGTTTATCTCATAGATGTGTCATGAGTGACTTGAAGCAAATTGGGAGTGATTTGGGCTTGAATTGGGTTGAATTTGGGCTTCTTTGGTGAATGGGCCAATATAGGTCAAATTGGGCTAACTTGGGCCAATGTTTAGCTAGGGTTGAAATTGATGTAAAATGAATGTTGGGAAATGTTTATGGGAGTGTTTCAAAGAGGTTTTGGCTTTGGTTGGGCTTTGATTTTGGGGTTTGGGCTTATTTGGGTTAGGTTTGGGTTTAGGTCAAAATTGGGCTTATTGGTTTTGGGTTGAATTTAAGTGGGGTTTCTATCTAAATGTTGGGCAAATCATGTTAGTGTTTTGTTTGTAGGGATGTTAAGGAAGGTTTAGAAAAGATATGGGGTTAATTGGAGTTGAATTGGGTGAGTTTGGGTTAGGTTTGGGTCATGGGTCCAAATTGGGCCTTAAGGCCAAAAGTGGAATTGGATCCAAATGTCAATCAAATTGAACTTGGATTTGGTCTAGATTGGTGTTGAGAATGTTGAATTGAAGTTTAGAATTGAATTGGACCAGAATTTGGGTCAATTGGGTAGGTTTGGTTTGACATTGGGTTCACTTTGGGTTAAAATGGGTCAAATTGGGTGTTTTGACAAAAGTAGGGTAAATTGACAAAATTGGCCCATGGTGTAGTTGAACAAAATGAAATTGGGAATATTTGGGATTCTCTGGAATTTTCTAGGAATTTTTTGAATTTTTGGATTTTTGGGTCAAGAGGGGTATTTTGGGTATTTGGAGAGTATTGGAAGGTAATGTGGGAATGCTTGGGGTTAATTTTGAGGAATTTTGGGTAATTTAGGTGATTTTGGAGGATTTCAAGGGTTTTGGGTAGGCTAGGCGGGTGTAGGATCCCGGGGGTCAAAAATTGAAAATTTGGGAAATTGAAGATTGGGTGAATGTAAGTGGAATAAAATCATTTTGGTTGAGCCATGAAGCCATATCAAGCCCACATGAGCCATGAAGGGACTCATTTGAGGCATCCACTATGTTGTTCCTAACCCTCTTAGCCAAGGGCTTAGGGGTTAAGGACCATCCATGTGAATCACTCTACATGAGTCGGGAGGTCAAGTTGGTTATGGGTGTGTGAAAGTGTAGTGTATGTGTAAGTCAGCCCCTTCACCAGACCAGGCCACCCAGGGCAGTCCTAAGTCCAAAGAGTCCTATAGGAACTCATCCTTTAAACTTCCACATTTGATTTCAACCCTCTAGGTGATTAGGGGTCTATATTTAAGTTTGTAGAGTTTGCAGGGAGTTAGGAAGTGGTTTGAATTTCTAAAAGGTGGGTCCTAATTCTATTCCTCTAAGATAGTCAAAGGAAAACCCTAAGGCTAGATCCTAAGTACTAAAGGGAAGAAGAGAAGACCTCATCATAAATGAGGTCAACAAATGGACCCCCAATAGGTGTGGTGTGCTAACCAAGCACACCGCGCGTATCAGCGTTGACCGAAAAGATCAACAAAACCAACACAGATGTCCAAGTGACAAACTTAGGACAAAGTAGAAGAATTTCTGCTGGGGAGTGTCAAGTATATCTCTGAGACTGGAGATTCCTGAACTCTCGATGGGGAAAGGAAAAGGAGGCGAATCCCAAATCACTTGACCTGGGGGAATTTCAATTTAGATTTTATTTTTTTTCCGTTTAAGTTTTGATGTGTGAGCTTAAATTTCAATTTGGAGTTTTAATTTAGATTGAAGTTTTGTCAAAATTAATTTGAAGGGATTTGAACTTGAAATGAAAATTGGAATTTTGTGGTTTTAGATGTAACATCTTCAACCTCAAAAGAAAATTGAATTGATTGGATTGAATCATTACATTGAGGAGAGATCTCAGAGCAATGCGGTGTTGGATGTAAAATCCTTAACCTCAAGAGTTTGATTTTTTTTTTTGATGTACCTCATCGCAATAGGGAAAGAATCCTAAAGCAATGCAGTTTCGGATGTAAAATCCTCAACCCCAAGAATTTGGTTTTGATGTATTTCATTGCGATAGGGAAAGAATCCTAAATCAATGCAGTTTTAGATGTAAAATCCTCAACTCCAAAAGTTTGAATTTGATGTATTTCATTGCGATAGGGAAATGATCCTAAAGCAATGCAGTCTCGGATGTAAAATCCTCAACTCCAAAAGTTTGAATTTGATGTATTTCATTGCGATAGGGAAAGGATCCTAAAGCAATGCAGTCTCGGATGTAAAATCCTCAACCCAAAAGTTTGAATTCGATGTATTTCATTGCGATAGAGAAAGGATCCTAAAGCAATGCAGTTTTGGATGTAAAATCCTCAACTCCAAAAGTTTGAATTTGATGTATTTCATTGCGATAGGGAAAAGATCCTAAAGCAATGCAGTTTCGGATGTAAAATCCTCAACTCCAAAAGTTTGAATTTGATGTATTTCATTGTGATAGGGAAATGATCCTAAATCAATGCAGTCTCGGATGTAAAATTCTCAACCCAAAAGTTTAAATTTGATGTATTTCATTGCGATAGGGAAAGGATCCTAAAGCAATGCAGTTTCGGATGTAAAATCCTCAACTCCAAAAGTTTGAATTTGATGCATTTCATTGCGATAGGGAAAGGATCCTAAAGCAATGCAGTCTCGGATGTAAAATCCTCAACCCAAAAGTTTGAATTTGATGTATTTCATTGCGATAGGGAAAGGATCCTAAAGCAATGCAGTTCCAGATGTAAAATCCTTAACTCCAAAAGTTTGAATTTGAATAGTCATTGACTTTGCAAAGATTTGTAGTGTTGATTTGAAAAGTGTGGAATTTTGGTGTTTCGAGAATTTCATGAAAGTTGTAAAAGACTTTCATGGAAGGAAATAGATTAGGAGGGAATATGTAGATGCTACATGTCTCATTCAAAAGAGCTGATCGGAAGTCACTGATTTGGATTGGATATAATTCCTCGCCATCAGATTTGATCCGTGTCAATGGAATCAACCGCTTCCATCCCAGACAAGGGAAAGAGTAGAACGGATTGGATTTCAGATTTGGGAGATTGAATTTGAATTTTCGATTGAGATTTGATTTGAGATCTGGAAGATCGAATTTGAGATTTGATTGAGATTTGGAATCTGGAATGATTGAATTTGAATTTGATTGAGATTTGGAATCTAGAAAGATTGAATTTGAAATTGATTGAGATTTGGAATCTGGAAAGATTGAATTTGAAATTGATTTTGATTTGATTTGAAATTTATGTTCATTTTGTTTGTCCTTTAACGATTCAAATTTATTTTATTTATTTAATGTCCATGTGAGTTTGGTGGTTATCATTTTTAGATTTTTAAGGAAAGTTTTCTTTTATTCTCTTTTTTTTATTTCTTTTCGTTCTTTGTTCGAAGTTCATTTAACTTTAATGGCGTTTCCCGATCAATTTGCACAAAAGAGGTGAAGGCCAAAAATGTGAAATGGTCACTTTCATTCCAATCATGTTGAAGATACATCATACAACTCGATCTGGAATACATCTCATACAATCCATGTAGACTCAAAACGGACTATGTATGATCTTTGTCGATCCATCCAAAAAGGTATCCGTCGAAAATCCATGATCGAATAGTGGGGTACATGGTCAATAACATCACCTTCCAAGCCATCCTTGGCAAGGATGCCGTATTGATGTACATTGGAGGTGTGATATTTTCCATGTAACTCACAGCTCGTTAAGCCGGAGGCTCTCTAGGTCCGGGTCTGGCTGGAAGTGGTAAAGTGTCTTCCTGTCGTCCATCCTTCGAAAGTAACCGAGATCCGCTTCACTGGTACTCACGGTATGCAATGTTTAGCGATATCCGCTCCGTTGCCCTTCGGTATCATGACGGAACCTACCGGTAATGGTATCTTCACCGGCCCTCGGAACTCACCTTGGCTCGCTATCCGGAGGTCGGATCCGAACATGATGTTACACTCGTTCGGGAAAGAAACCGTGCGAAAGGTCCGACAAAGTCGTGGTGATCTATGTGCGGGGGTATGCGATCACCACTGCTTGTAAATATTAATGATGCAACCGGTTGGGTATGCAATCTGCCGGCAGTACCCTCCATGTTATCAATCTTTTTACCATTCTTTTGATGACCAATGGCATCGGATCCACCTGGCCATGACGGATTATTCCCGGTGGGTTTCCCTTCCTATCTTCTGCGAAGTTGTAGCAGCATCCACATTGTATTGTAATTCTTCCTTTCCCTGGCATCCATCTCCGGGGTTCTGAGTAGGTGTTTTCTCTTAGGCGGCCCGCTCGGCCCATTCTTTTCAAATCCCAGATGCAATCCACGATTTGTTGTTGTTCATATTCTGAGAATACGTCTGTATGTAGCTCGAGGCCTTCTAGTATATTGATCCTTCTGCCTCTGATTCTCTCGAAGTATTCAAAAGTTTTCTTTTTGACATTCTGCATTCTTTCCAGCTCGTAATCTGGAATAATCTGCAAATGGCGGGGCTCAGTGACGTATTGTGGGATATACGGCTCAATCCCTTCACGTTCTCCTGCATACCTCGGCTCCTCGGTGATGATGTCCGTCGGGACATCCTCCCGGGTTGCTTCTGCAACAAGGTTATGCATTACTGGTGGTTCTATCTGGTGGCGTGGTAGCCTTCTTTCTTCTGATCTTCGTGAGATTTCCCTGGTCCCTTCCGTTATCCTAGGAGTCGGCCTCCTTTCTTCCGTACCCAGTGAACCGGCGTCCTTAAAGTGTATGTATCGGCGCAGCAAGCTCGCCTCGTCGCGCCGGTCCGTCGCTAGTTTGGTTAACATCTTACGGATACGGTGATTCTTATTTCTTCGTTGAGTTGTCGTGAGAGTAGCTCTTCGTACTTCCCGAATCTCCGTGGGCGCGGCGCCGACAAGCTCGCCCTCTCGCCGTAGCGACTACGGACTTGATTTTCTTATCTTCTTTAGTGTTTGTTTTCCTTTTCTTCTGCTTGGATTGGTGACTTGGGCCACCCACTTTCATTACTCGTCTGACTGGCGAGTTCCTCTCGGTCAACCCGGGACCCGGTCACTTTCCTCATATTGCGGGCCTCGTCGGTGTGAAGTCCGAGTCAATCTCGATTATCGCTCCATCTTTCACCCTCTTTTCGTCGAGTGCAAGGCTTACGCCATTTCTAAAGTTCAGGACCAACCGCCCGTTCGACATTTCCCTGCGAAAAGACAAGGAAAAGGATCAGAGCTGTACTAAGAACAAGAAAATTAAGAAAATGTTTATTAAAGACATTCCTTTTTTTTATATTATATATATATATATATATATTTTATTTAACAGGAATGAAGTGGGATAAGATCAGGAAAGAGATTTTGATATGGAAAAGAAAACAAGGAAAACTTTATTATCATGATTTTATTATTTTAGCACATTTTTTATTATTTTTGGGTTCGGACCCAGTCATAAGTAATTACTTTGCCCGTGCTTCTAAGGATGAAGAATTCATTATTTCGAAACATCAGGTAGCGTAATACTTTTTCAAGTATCGTCCGTTGATCAGAAGCATATGTCGTTCTCCTTGGCAGTTCACCAGCTGGTAGGAGCCTCCCGAGTAGACTGCCTCAACCACAAACGGCCCTTCCCAAGTGAGTTCAAATTTTCCTCCTATCTTGCGGTGTGCAAGGATAGGTCTCTTGAGAATGAGAACTAAGTCACCAACTTTGAAGGTTCTTGGGCGGACTCGATCTGTCATGGGCTCGAACCATCTTAGCTTGGTATAGTTCTAAATTCCATCGCGGTGCAAGTCTTTTCCTTCCGTGCTTTCCAATTCCTCTAGTCGTAATTTGGCATTCTCTTCTCGTTGTGATTTTGTTTGCAACTCGCAATTCGAGTGAAGGAAGCCGAACCTCTAAAGGTAACACTCGCCTCGGACCCATACACCGGAGCGTAAGGTGTAGCTTGAGTAGGAGTTCGAAGGTTGTCCGGTAGGCCCATAAGGCTTCTAATAACTTCTCGTGCCAATTTCTCTTATTATCGTCCAAGGTTTTCTTTAAGATTTGAACGAGAGTTTTATTAAAAGCCTCGACCAGCTCGTTTGCTCTTGGGTAGTAAATTGTTGAATATCGCCGCCGATTCCGTGTCTCCCGACAAAATTTTTGATTTGTGTGCTTCGAATGCCGACCCATTATCCGAGATGATCTCGCGCGGCACTCCGTAACGGTAGACAACTTGGTTCTGAAAACCTGTAGCACATGGTGTGCTTTCACTTCTCCGAGTGGAACCGCCTCGCCCACTTTGAAAAGTAATCCGTAGCCGCAAGAATGAAGCGATGTCCTTTTGAAGATGGTGGTTCTATTGGACCCACTATATCCGTGCCCCAACATTCAAATGGCCACGACGCAATTGTCGGATGTAGCACATTTGGAGGTTGGTGTAGAACCACTCCGTGCACTCGGCATTGGTGACGGCTCTTGGCGATTTTCATGCGGTCGGTCATCATCGAGGGCCGATAGTACCCTAATATTTTAATTTTCATTTTCATCTTCGGACCCGATCGGTGAGCTCCACGAGTCCCGAATGCACCTCTTTAACAATTTCACGGGCCTCGAACCCGCATAGGCACCTTAGCCACATTTGATCAAAAGACCTTCGTATAACGTGTTGTTTATTAATGCGTAGGACGCAGTTCTTTTCTGATCCGATGGGCTAGCGACCTATCGTCCGGCGGTTTTCCTATTTGCGGTTAGTTCATTAATGGCCGTCGCCAATCTTCTCTCGTTTTCCGTCACTATTGCAACTCGATTCTTCTTCTTTCTCCGATTTGTGTATTGTGTCCATGTCGAGCTGTGATAGGACCTGACGTCCGTGAACTGACACTTCCACTGATTCATCTTGCAAACAGGCAAATTCTTTTGCGAGGCGAGCTAACGCATCTGCTAAGGCATTTTCTTTTCTGGGAATTTTTAGATTGTCACATTCGGAATTTGTTCCAACAGTTGTATGACATACTGGAAGTATTGCTCGAGTCTTGGTTTTAAAATTCCGTACTCGTCCAGTGATCCGTTGAATGATTAACCGCGAATCCCCATAGATGTTGATGTCCGTTATTCTCATTTGAATAGTTAATTCCGGCTCCGTTATGAGGGCTTCGTATTCCGCTTCGTTGTTTGTACACGGTTCTGTCAAGTGGTAGGAGTATCTTAACATCCCCCGCTCCGGTCTTATAAAGATTAATCCGATTCCTGCCTTACCGGGCACTATCACTTGTGATTCTTCGTCTTTGTGTGCTGAAGATGCTCCATCGAAATATAATTCCCAACGTCGATCATCAGGGTCTTCTAGATTCAGTATTTGTTCATCTGGCAAGTCATCATTGAGAGGAGATTCTGCCGGCAGAGGGTGTGCTGCGAGGAAGTGTGCTAAGACTTGTCCCTTTACGGCACGAAGAGGCACGAAAGTTATATCAAATTGCAATAATATCATTGACCATCCGGCAAGTCCGCTCGGAAAGTGTTGGACGGGTCATCAAGTATTGCAATGGATTAAATTTCGAGATCGAGTTGACCTTATGAGAAAGCATGTAGTGCACCGAGCTTTTGAGCGGCGAAGATCGTGGCCAAACAATGCTTTTCAATTGCGGCATACCTTATTTCCGTCGGAAGTAAACGACTGCTTAAGTAGTAAAGAGCATTTTCTTTTCCCTCATCATTGAACTGGGCTAACAGGGCTCCGAGAGAGTCGTCTAAAGCCGCAGTATAAAGTATCAGCGGTCTACCTGAGACTAGGGCTGCTAAGACAGGAGGTGTCATTAAATATTTTTTAATGTCTTCGAAGGCCTTCTGGCATTTCTCTTCCCAAATAAATTTGGCGTCCTTTTTAACTAGTGCCGAGAAAGGCTGACACCTACCTGACAAGTTTGAGATAAAGCGTCGAAGATATGCCAACTTCCCTTGAAAAGATCGTAGTTGTTTTAAGGTTTTGGGAGGCGGCATTTCTAAGATAGCTTTAATTATTTCCGGGTCGATTTCAATTCCATGATGTCGGACAACGAATCCTAAGAATTTCCCGGAGGTGACGCCGAAGGCGCATTTTAAGGGATTCATCTTAAGGTTAAATTGTCTTAATCGTTCGAAAACAATTCTCAAATCATACAGGTGGTTTTCCTTTGCTTTTGATGACCACATCGTCCACGTAGCATTCGACTTGATTGTGGATGAGATCATCAAAAATTATTGTCATCGCTCTCTGGTATGTTACTCCTGCGTTCTTCAGTTTGAATGGCATCACTGTGTAGCAATATACTCCGATCGGCGTTCTGAATGCTGTAAGCTTTTCATCTTCTAGAACCATTTTTATCTGGTTGTATCCTGAAGATCCATCCATGAATGAGAATATCTCATGTGTCGAAGCAATGTCGATCATTAATTCTGGGATCGGTAGAGGGAATTCATCTTTTGGACATGCCTTGTTTAAATCTCTCGAAATCCACACAAATTCCGATCCGTCCATTCTTCTTCTCGATCGGCACTACATTGGCTAGCCAAGTTGGGTATTGTTCTTCACGGACAAATTTGGCATCTATTAGCTATTTAACTTCGGCTTTGACTTGTTGTTCGATTTCTAGACGCATTCTTCTGGGACCTTGTCTGACTGGGACAGAAGTAGGATCCACTCCTAGCTTATGGACTGTGACCTCTGGAGCTAGTCCTGGCATCTCATCGTAGCTCCAAGCAAAACAGTCTTTAAATTCCATTAATAACTTGATTATTTCTTCGGAGTCTTCTTTATCGAGCAAGGAGCTAACAAAGGTAGGTCTAGGCTCTTCGCTAGTACCTAAGTTAACTTCCGTTAACTCATCTATTGTAGATTTGATCTCTTCTTCGAACTCTGGTGGAGCGTCTCCAATTTGTAAATCTTCAAATTCTTCTGTAGTTTCCATGCAGCTTTCATTAGACTCACAAGTGACAACCAAGCAAAATTCAGTATCGTCAACTGATCCTACTGTGCCGAATCCGAGACCATGCTTTGAATTGGGTGGACGACCGGAGTTATTCCATAATTTTTCAAAATGTTGTGATTGACCTTTTGTCCATTTTCGAGGTAAGAAACCACGCTGAATTAAATTTTGAACACGGGGAGAGTACCACTCAAAAGGTAATTCCATTAATTCGATGAAGTGACATCTTCAAATTGTACATTATTTTCAGTTTTGGAGGAAGGAGCACCACGGTAGAATTTGATTAGCTTTGCACCGTCGCTATGTACCTCTTTGACCACCATACCCTCGACCTTATTAGAATGGATTGGGGTTAGGGTCATAGTATGTACATAGTGGTTAATCTTCTCGTACATTGATTTATATTCTTCATTCTTCTCATCTTCGAGAGAGATCTTGAATTGCGGCTTCTTCCGACTTATTGTCGCTGCTTCTTGCTTGATTTCTTTTTCTTCTTCGAATCGTCTTCCCAATCAACAATGATAGCCGGCTTCCTCTCGTCCAACTGTCCTAACGTCTCTACCGCGACCTCGTCCCCAGCCTCGACCTCGGATGCGAGTTGTGGAGAAACCTTCACCATCTCACCGTAAGGGAGTGGTGAGTGACTGTTGGACTAGAACTTCAGTTTCTTCATTGTCCCAAAATTTCTTTGCTTCATTTGTTATGGTATCTCTGGAGAAGATTGTTTTCTTCAGAGGTGCATAATAAGCTGCATCTTCATGGATTCCAATTTCGTGTACGGAGAATGGTTGTAAGTCACCTTTGATGCACTGTTCCCCTCCATCATAGTATTTGATGCACTGATGTAGAGATGATGGTACCATCCTGTTTTCATGTATCCATGGTCGGCCCAGTAGAGCGTTGAATGACGTTTCTGAATCAATTATGTAAAATTTCGTGATTATCTTTGCTAAGTCACTGGTCTTCATTAGCAGCTTTATTGACCCTAGGGCTCTTTCTCCTTTCTGGTTGAATCCTCTTAATAACATTTTGTCGGCTTTGAGCTCGCGAGCATCAAGCGTTCGAAGACTCATTATATTGATTGATGCTCCTGGATCCACCAATACTCTGGAGAGTGTAAATTTTTCGATTGTAACTGAAATGTACAACGGTCGGTTGTGGTCTCGTCGTCCCAAGTAAGTAGGTCATTGTCCGTGAAGGTAACACCTCGTCGTTCCTTTAACGAACAAACCTCATCTAAGGAATCTCCGACCATTCGAGCTAAGCAAATTTCTGGATCAAGTAAGGCCTCGATCGAGCTTCTCTCATCTCCTTTGATAAGATGAGAGCGTCGTAGATGCTCGCTTGGTCGGTAGTTTCCTAAGATGGGCTAGCACGTTGTAGTCCACTTTATTTTCATGTGTCTCGGCTTCTTCTCGAATGGGTATTTCTTCTGCCGGGGTTGGTTCTTCTTGAACAACCACCTACTTTCCTTTGTCCTTTGGACCCATTCTCGGAGGTAGAACTCTTCCACTTCTTAAGTTAACCTCTATAATTTCTTCTGAATCTAGTATTGAGTTTGTTGGTGTTTCCTCCTGAATCGGAATGACAGGTCCTTCTAGATTAGCTTCAGAGTCTGAAGGCTCTAACTCTATTGTGACTGGAGCTCCTCGAAACTCGCAGATAGATTCGTTGCTTGTTGAACTCTCATAACCTCCTTGATGGATGTCTTCTTCGTCATTGTGATTGTCGAGATTGTGTATGATTTGAGAATTGTCATTGGTATCGAAATCGATGTTCGGATTGTCGCTAGTTACGTAATCGTTAGAAACGAATCAAAACGTAGCCAACGCCATCACCCTTATCATTATAAGATCCCACCGGAGTGAGCGGATAATCATACAGCAGTCGAGGTTCGAGGGATTTCTCCCCCGAATCCGAAATAACTATCCTAGGATAAGCAGCCCCTAGGCTAGCCTTAGGAGCCTCGGTCTTCTCTTCTTCGTCGATTTTCTTCTTCTCTTCAATCGTCTCCTGTTGAGGTGGTTCTTCTATCGCAAGTGATAGTGCCGACTTGACGAGTTTCGAACTCCGAATTGAAGCTCGCACCGAAGCGGCTTGGATGTCGTCTAAAATCTTTTCGAAGACCTTGTCCAAGCGGTAGTCCATCCATCATCGGCAGTATAGGGATCTATCGGAACGATGAGATCGACGAGACAACATCGACGGAACCTCCTTTCGGGGTTCCTTCATGTACTCCTTCGAGATTGTTATATTCCCTTTCCGAAGATTGTCGTTGAGCCAACTTTTAAAGGTAATGCAATCTTCTATCTTGTGCCCAAGCATCCGGTGGTAAGGGAAAAAGTTGGGATCACCTTTCTTGTTGACTTCTTCTGGTCTCTTAGGCTTCGGCACTGGAAATCTGGAGTCTTCATCGACTCGCGGAACATTTTTGGTACCGCCTCATTCTTGAATGGATATTCCCCGCTCGAAGCTCCCTTAATGTACGTTGCGGACGAGGCGGTTGTTCATACCGTCGAGATGACCGATAGCCGGGTCGGGGTTGTTGATAATTCCGTCGAGGTTGCCGCGGCCGTTCGGACGATATTTGTATCGGCTGTTCGCCTTGTCGACCGCCGCAACAATCCCGCATTTCTTTTCAAAAGTCTTCACAGTGCTTTTGCTTGTCCGTCTTGTCGGCGAAACTTAATTGCTTCGCCTCCTCTTGCAAGCTCCCGGCCTTGCTTAACAACTTCTCGAAAGTCTTAATGGTAAATCCCTTGAGGAGAAGTACTATCGGGCCATGAATTCTTTTAAGTAAGATGCTGATTACATGTTGTGCTTGTAGTTGTGGTTCACACTTCATACTTAGGTTCCTCCATCGAAGTATGTAATCCACCAAAGTTTCGTTCGGCTTCTGCTTCTCTACCACTAAATCACCTATAGTGATGTGGTGCTGAGCTCCGGCAAATCGCTTGATGAAGAGGTTTTCTAGTTCTGAGAATGTCTTCACCGAACCATTCGGTAATTATGCATAACAATCGAAGGCGATCCCGGATGTGCCGCCGACGAATTGTCGGAAGAGTAATGCATCGCTCCCGCCGCATTGCAACAACCGGCACGAAAGTGTGCAACATGCCGTCTGGGATTCCTGCTCCATCAAAGGTCTCGAACAGCAGGTGGTACAAAGCCTTTTGGGTATTCGACAACGTCGAATTCTTCGTGGTAAGGTCTACCCGTCCGAATGGATGCCCCACTCTTCGATTATGCTAAGGCTTCTCGCACTCGCCGTTCTACCAAGCTCTTGATATCCTTTTCCGGAATCATGCTTTGTGTCGCATCTTTCTTTAACTGATCATCCCCGTTGACGGATGTAATCTCCTTTCCTCCGTCTACAATGTGAATGACCTCTGGGGGTGTCTCTCTTTGGGGTTGCACTTGACTCTGGAGAGTGGCTAGGGCTACGCCCATCTCTTCCATCCTCTTCGCCATTCGGGCGATCGTATCATCTTTCTCTCGAAGCCGCCTCCTCATTACTTCCGGCTCCTCTCTTTCGCGGCCGCAGAGCACCATGTGAAGCTGACGAAGCTCGCTTTTCGACCATGTTGATTTCTGCATACTCATCGTCCATGAATTCCGACGAATCAATCTCGTCTCTGAATTTCTCTTTTCTTTCTTTTGCTAATCGTCGAATATCGCTTCTCAACTTTTCCATAGCATCCTCTAGCCGGTCCTTTCGTGCATCCTCGCAGCTTGTCGTGTGATAGCCGCCGGGTTCCCTTCTCACGAGTTCCCTTTATCGCAAGAAGCACTTTCTTCGGATTCAAGTCTCCCGACGAGACTTTCCTTCTCGGCCGTTGTTTCAATCTTAATCGTCCAAGTAGTGGGACACCATACCATCCTTCTAGCAGCGGAAGGTCCAGGACCGGATGGTCCGTCGACCAAATGCTCGGAAGGTGGTATCCTCCCTAATCTATAATCCCGAAACAACGACAGGCGGACTAGCCTTCATCCTTTTATTTGGCTTTTCTGTAACGATGGCGGGTTCTAGTCGTGGCCCAAGACGGGATTTGATTGGTACCCGCCCTATCCTTCTTAGAATCTCCGATACGGGGCATTTCTCTTTCTTCGCTAGCTTCTCAATCACGATCCGTAGTCGGGCAAATGGTGTAATCCTAGCCCTTTTCTTTCTCGTCGTCGTTATAGTATGCTCGGTCGAGGTAATGTAGAAACAATCCTCGCGGACATTTTCCTCGTCACTGCTGCGTGAAAGGGGGTGGAATCTACTTCCTTCAAAAAAGGGTGTATCTTCGAGCAATGGTATGTATTCGGTAGTGGTGTGTACTCGTGGATTTCGGGATTTCCTCCAGAAAGCAACTTCAGCAGCTCCGGCCTTCCCCGGCAATCTTCCTACTTCGTTCCTTCTTTGGGTCCGTGTTAGTGATGAAATTCTCGAGCTGGACCCGATTTCAAAAACGAAGGTCTCACAGAAGGTCCGTACCCTCCACGGTAACGAGTTCACCATAATTCCGGATTTCCTTCCCCTTTAATTCGGCGTAGCCGGGTAGGTGCAGAGACAACCGCACTGAGCGGGGTAGCAACAACGATCCTCCTATGGACAAGCAGTATTCCTCTCGACTGGAATCTTTTGCAGGGGAGGAAACTCTCGAGTCGACCTAAGGTCGAACTCGATCAACGGCTTCTCGCCTTCGGATACTTTGTTTGTCGATGCAAAAGGGAAACGTCGGTGATCTTGACGTTTGTGTTCTCGAATCCTTGTCCAAACCGGATGATCCCATTGTCTGGCACTCATCCTTGTAAACAATGAAAGTCGAGTCCATCGGTGAAGGAGAAAATCAGCTTTGGATCTTCCATTTCACAGTGGTAGATTCCGATCGTCGATCCCAAGTTATGCTTCTTCTCATCAGGATGAAAAGAAAGGAATCGAAAAGAGTCCGAACACATTCTTGTTCATATATTTATAAGGAGAAGTTATTTGTTAAAAGAGTCATTCATTAGAGGGTTTGTTTATTTAGAACGGAATGTTCAAAGGTGTAGAGAAGGTAATGATTCCGATTCAGAGTTGGGAAGGAAAAGAAAGTCTTACGCAAGACTTCTCGACTCGGAGGATCACTCCTAAACTAACACTTATTGGGGGTCCACCCCACCTCAGAAATGAGGTAAAAGGATCTCGAAACCTCTCTGTTTAGGGGTGTCTAAACAGTGGCTCCTAAATCCGAGAGAATGTTGGCTATACTTGTTCAAGGTAGAAATGAACATAGTATTCCAATGGAAAGAAGGGTAGCTTGATCCACAAGGGACATGGATACACTACCGATTTTTGAAAGCAGAATTATCTGATTAAAATGGAGAGAGGAATTGTCCCCACGGAGTCGCCGTAAATTGTCATGCCTTATTTTTAGGTCGTGTTGTATTTTGAAAAGGGGCCGCCTACAGAAATTGTCGGCAAATTTTTAATTTAATTTAAATAAATAATTTGAAAAGTTGTATTTGATTTTGAAAATAATTTTAAATTTGAAGATTTTAAGATATGAAATCAAACCGACCTCACATCCCAAATAGTTTATATAAACGAGCACCGCACCATAAACCGTGTATCTATCCCTAAGGATAGACACACCGCTCGATGGTGGGGCTCGATTAAATAAACTAGAAGATTTGTGACATCCGTTTGGTCCGCGAACCAATTTTATAAGCCGACAAATTCCCCGTTTAATATGAAAGCATTAAACGTGGTTTATATTACTCGGGTTCTTTAAAATTCCCTATAAGGGCAAGCCCCTATAGTTAATTACATCTTAAGTGACGGGAATCACCTAAGAAAACTCTAGATAATAATCAATAGTCTCGCTCTCAAGAATCTCAAAGTTTAAGTTTTCAAGGGATTGAATTTTGGAATTTCAATAGTGGAATGGATCAAATTTGGAACATTTTGTTTTGGGAATTCAAAGGAAGAAAGGTAGGAGAAATTGCGCATTCGAAGCGAACTTCGTAATTTCCCGACTATCCTATTGTTTGGCTTCGAATTTAGGAAAGTCCTAATATTTATTTAATGTTTTGATCTTGCAAATTTTAATTAATTTGGACTTATATTTGTATGATAAAATCATACAAATAACTCTCGAAGATATGAGGGTTTATGTCGTACTGAACGACTACCTCGGAGTCCTAAGACCGGTTAGGGCTTAATTTACATGACATGATCATGCAAATGCCTAACAAAAAAGTTGAGGATTTATGTTGCACTAGGTAGACTACCTCGAAGTCCTATGGCTTAGTTATTTAATTCTATGAAAGTTTTGCTGAAGTAGACTCGGGTTTTGCTGATGACGATGGCTGTGCTGCCCACCATGCTCTGAGCTCCTTGTTGTTGCGGAGGTTTAGTTATAGAAGTCATAAATCGGGAGATGAGAAAAGTGTTTTGGTTTAGAGAGATTCTTAATTTCCAAGTGTTTTTTATGTTTTAGTTAAAACAAATCTTAAAGTCGATTATAACAACACCGGTTAAGATCCCACTGCTCCATCCTTCCGCATCGTTATTTTTATCGGATTCACTTAGTCCGGATGAATTTGCTAATCTCAATCGAATGAGTTCCACACTTTCATTTAGACCGTGGGAAATCCCGTTAGCAACACGTAGGTTACATCATCCGAGGTATTCCCGATCATCCAACAAGACGTTTTAATTTAGTTGTAATCGCAGTTTTGTGTTCCGTTTGTGATTAAATTTTGAGTTGTTTTATATTTTGAAATGTTGTGGCGGTGAATTTTATCTTGCGATGACTTTTAAATTTAGTTTTGGTTTCAGCTTTAGGGGCTACCCTAGAGGTGTGGGTTTTCATGCAACAGTTATTTATCATGCAAGAAAAGTAAGTGCGATGCAATTAAATAAATTGCAATAAGGTAAATTGCAATAAAATAAAAGCGTACCTGGAGGGTGTTCCCGTCATTCCAAGCTGCACTTAAAACACAATTAGAATATTTAAGGAAGTTCCTAGGTAAAGCTAAGGGAAGGCTTATGGTTTTCTACCAAATTCCTAATCCTATAGCTAGTCATTTCCTATGACGTCTAGGTTCTCGTGTTTTGTTTGAGGACGATTTTCTTCATCAAAGACTAATTAAGTTCAATTGTTCTTATAAGTATCCTATCATATTGAGGAAGTGCTTAAAAAGAATCTTAAACATCTTTTCAATACTGATAGGATTGATTTAAGTCCAAATGGATTTAATTAATCAGGTGAAGTAATCGTCCTTGGATTCAAGTTTTGTTATCTTGCTCAGTGAACTAGGACATTTGAATATCCTATAAGTGGAGTAACATTTCATTTAATGTTCTATTTAGGAGTTATGATAACCAAAGTTTTCGAGGGCAAATTGGTGATCAAATAGTTTGTGATTTAATTTCAGTTATCGGATTTAAATTTGGAATAGTGTTCAAGTTGCTTTATATTTAATTTCTTTATGTCTTAGGTGATGTTATTTAATTCAATTTAACTTTTAATTTAATTTAATTTAGTTTTAATTTTAATTTAATTTAATTTAATTCAATTTAGTTTTGATTTGATGTTAAATTAATTTAGTTTAATTTGATTTAATTTCCTTTAATTTAATTTAATTTGATTTAATTTTTAATTTAATTTAATTTAATTTAATTTAATTTATTTAATTTATTTAATTTATTTAATTTATTTAATTTGTTTGATTTAATTTAATTTAATCTTTAATTTAATTTTAATTTTAATTTTAATTTAATTGAAGATTTAAAAAGAGTTTAATAATTTAATTTTAATTTAATTTAATGATTAAGTCCTTTTAACATTTTAAAACTTAAATTTGAATTATCATTTTAATTAGGAATTAATTATTATTGAGATGATTAATTTAGGGATCTTTAAATTAAAGAACAAATCTCTTCTTAATAATATCCCTATTTTAATAATTCTAATTTTATTATTCTTCCAAATTTAATCAATTATTTAATTAAGGTTTATTTTAATTATTTTAAATTGTTTAATAGGTTTCTACCCTTTAATTATTTAAATTTCAATCATCCAAATTAGATTAAGATCAAATATTTTACTCTTTAATTTTATTAAACCTAAAGTTTTAATTTAGGGTTAAAATTTTAATTACCATTTTGCCCTTCAAGCTTAATAATTTCATAACTCATTAAATTGAGCTTAAATGAACTTGAAATTTTTATGTGACTTCACTCATATGCCAATAAAGACATGAGAGGAGAAAATGTGATTTTTCTGTATTTAATTTATTTATGTAATTATTTTTGGTGGAAAATAGAGATTTCCAAGGAAAATTTAATAATATGAACCAGGGAAAGTTTCTGTCCTTAAGAAAATTATGGGACATTCTTAATGACCAGAGGACCACTTGGACCAATTTTGGTGATTTTTTAAATTACATTATTTTTATTATAATTATTTTAAGTTTTGGAGTATTAATTAATTTAAAAAATGAAACTTATATTTTTCAAAAATCTCTCTGATATCAAGGAAATCAGAGAATTAATTTTTGCAATTTTCTGATTTTTCTTAGATTTATTATAATTATTTTAGTGAAAATGCTAGAAAATACATTTTTTTAATTTTAAAATTACCCTGAGGCTTTAAAATTTAATATCTCATTAAATAGACCTAAGAAAAATACGGGATTTGTTCCTAAGTGATTAAAATTCAAAATGTGACATTTTGGTGAATTTTATTATTTTTATGATTTTTATTATTTTTTAATTATTAAAATATTAAAATAATGCAAAAAAATTAAATTTTTTAGAAAATTGAAATTTTAATTTCTTTAAATTCCCCGATATCAGAGAGGTTCCAAAAGCAATTTGGTGAATTTTTGAAAGGTATTTTGAAAGTTATGAATTTTTAAAGTTTAAAATGGCTAAATGGCTTAATCAACCCATTTAAGTAGAGCTAACCAAGTCCAATCGACTTCAAATTTTTATGGTGGGTTCCTCTAATCCTAAAGGTCAGTGGAGAATTGATTTCAAGTCAATTTGATGTATGGTTAGCTCTAATTAATTAAGGAGCTATTTTGGGTGTTTAAGCCAATTAGGGTTATTTTAAATGAACTAATTCAAAACCTATTTTTCCTAGGGTCTTCTAGTCATAAGAGCCATCACCAAATTTTCCTAGAATTTATTTCACAACATGATAATTATTAGATTTAAAATACTCAAAACAGCAACATGAATTTGAAAAATCAATAACTTCTCATAGGGATGGCCTCTGACTTTGGAAAATTCAGGGAATGTTCCCAAATTCAGTGGCTTCAAAAGCCCTATGGTCTCATGCCATGATGAATTTCCTATATGCATGGAGAATTAAAACAATGCAGAAGGGAAATAAAACATTAAAAATAAAATACTTGATGAAATTAAATGATTTCTTTTCCACATTGTTCTCCTCTCGTTCACCGAGCAAGAGGGTATTTTTATTTTATTTTTCTCGATTTTTCTACACAAAGTTATGGATTTTTGAAGTTTAGGGAATTAAATAAATAGAAAAATACCCTAATTTTCTATTTATCCACGCGGCGCCGCGTCAACCTCGGCAGCCTCCGAAACGCCTCGTGGCGCTCTCCGATTCGACGCCGCCATCCGACTCGCTGCTCCGGGGCCCGCCGTGTCGTTCCATCTCTCGATCCGGCGCGATCCCGGCCGTCCGTCCGCGCGTGTATTAAATGAACGACATCCGTTCATCGTCCCCGTGCGTCCTTACCCGAGAGCCGTCCGTCTTCTGGGCCTAAGATCTCACTCGATACTCGACCAAATTTAACGTTCTTATACTCTATGGATTCGTCTCGAGAGGACGAACACATCCATATGGTTTATGTGGCATGAAATTGACTCAATGAAAATGGAGAATGTTCAGAAGCTCGGGAAGAAGAGTGAGGCCATACCTTTGCTTAGAGAAGTGTGGCTTCGATCTGAGGGTTGTGTCACCTTCGATTGGATCCCAGCAAGCTCCAGATGAAGTCTCCTGGTCTAGTGAATTTCCTAGCTATGAAAGTGACCACGACCGATCACAAAGCTCGGAGGCCGGAGCAACCGGGTGGCTCGGAGATGGGGCTTTCGCTGGGAAACTTCTCCTCTTGGTCCAGTTGAAGGTGTAGGACCGATCAATTTGAGGATTGGCTCACCGTGGCAAAGTTTCCCGGTTTTGGTGAAATTTCGTCGAGAAATTGGATTCGTTAGTGGGGATTAGGGCAAATTGACACTAGGGATCAACCGCTCTAAGGATGGAGAAGGGTTCGGAACAATTTTGGCGTAGTTTCGGCAAGGTTTGTGCAACTCTCCTCTCATGGCCGCGAGGGGGTCGGGCTTAAATAGAGGTGGCTGGAGAGCCTCACGTGGATGGCCAAGGGCTCGGGATCACCTGCTCGGTCATGGGAAGAAGCGCCCATGGTGGCCATCGGGCATGGGGCAGCTCAGCAAGGTGGAATTCCAAAGTTGGCTCACATGTGAGCTCTCGAATGTGGTGTTTTCCGCGACTCGGTGCGGTGGCCGCGCAGACATGGGTCACCCTCGTGGTCGCGTGAGGTCGAGCTTGATTCTCGCGAGTTCAATCGATGGTTTCCATGTGTAAAGGTGGTGAATTGAAATTGAATCGGAAAGGGGTGATTTTGGCTTGGTTTAGGTCAACCCACGTATTTGTGCTTGGTTCACCATCCAAGGCTTGACCTTGGGCTGAGGGGGAATCATTTGGGTCAGCTGAATTGTGGTAGTGAAGTCCCAATCCATGGTGAGGTGGCTAAAAATGGTTTGGAGTGTATCATGCTTAAGGTAAAAAGGGCTTAAAAAAGGTTTAAGAAAGAGACCCTCTCTCTTACTATTAATGGTTTGGTGAGGTGGAAAGTGGATTCCATGGCTCTCATGACTCCTATGGGGCTCATGCATGGCTTCATGGCTTGTCTTTGGCTTGGGGAAAAGCTTGGTCAATTTCAAGAAAATAGATCTTAGAAATTTTGGTAATTTGATGGGAATTTGTATGGGACTCAATTTGGAATCATTTGATGATTGATTTGAACTTAGGGATGATTTTAATTAAGGGTATGATGAGAAGAATTTATCATATGGGCTTTAGCATGAAATTTGGGCTTTTAGGAAGGTTTCATGTAAGTGGGCTTTTGGTTTAAAAATAGATTTATGGATGGGAATTTTGTAGAAGTTTGGGCCAAATAATTGTTGGGTTTAGCTCATAGATGTGTCATGAGTGACTTGAAGCAAATTGAGAGTGATTTTGGTTTGAATTGGGTTGAATTTGGGCTTCTTTGGTGAATGGGCCAATATAGGTCAAATTGGGCTAACTTGCGCCAATGTTGGGCTAGGGTTGAAATTGATGTAAAATGAATGTTGGGAAATGTTTATGGGATTTTTTAAAAGAGGTTTTGGCTTTGGTTGGGCTTTGATTTTGGGGTTTGGGCTTATTTGGGTTAGGTTTGGGTTTAGGTCAAAATTGGGCTTATTGGTTTTGGGTTGAATTTAAGTGGGGTTTGGGTCTAAATGTTGGGCAAATCATGTTAGTGTTTTGTTTGTAGGGATGTTAAGGAAGGTTTAGAAAAGATTTGGGGTTAATTGGAGTTGAATTGGGTGAGTTTGGGTTAGGTTTGGGTCATGGGTCCAAATTGGGCCTTAAGGCCAAAAGTGGAATTGGATCCAAATGTCAATCAAATTGAACTTGGATTTCATCTAGATTGGTGTTGGAAATGTTGAATTGAAGTTTAGAATTGAATTGGACCAGAATTTGGGTCAATTGGGTAGGTTTGGTTTGACATTAGGTTCACTTTGGGTTAAAATGGGTCAAATTGGGGGTTTTGACAAAAGTAGGGTAAATTGACAAAATTGGCCCATGGTGTAGTTGAACAAAATGAAATTAGGAATATTTGGGATTTTTTGGAATTTTATGGGAATTTTCTGAATTTTTGGATTTTTGGGTCAAGAGGGGTATTTTGGGTATTTGGAGGGTATTGGGACGTATTTTTGGAATTTTTTGTATTTTTGGGTATGGATGATCAATTTGAGTAATGTGGGAATGCTTGGGGTTAATTTTGAGGAATTTTGGGTAATTTAGGTGATTTTGGAGGATTTCAAGGGTTTTGGGTAGGCTAGTCGGGTGTAAGGTCCCGGGGGTCAAAAATTGAAAATTTGGGAAATTGAAGATTGGGTGAATGTAAGTGGAATAAAATCATTTTGGTTGAGCCATGAAGCCATATCAAGCCCACATGAGCCATGAAGGGATTCATTTGAGGCATCCACTATGTTGTTCCTAACCCTCTTACGCAAGGGCTTAGGGGTTAAGGACCATCCATGCGAATCACCTACATGAGTCAGAGGTCAAGTTGGGTATGGGTGTGTGAAAGTGTAGTGTATGTGTAAGTCAGCCCCTTCACTGCACTAAGCCACCTGGTAGGCGGTCCTAAGGCCAAAGAGTCCTATAGAACTCATCCTTTAAACTTCCACATTTAATTTCAACCCTCTAGTGATTAGGGGTCTATAGTCAAGTTTGTAGAGTTTGCAGGGAGTTAGGAAGTGGTTTGAATTTCTAAAAGGTGGGTCCCAATTCTAATCCTCTACGATAGTCAAAGGAAAAGCCTAAGGCTAGATCCTAAGTACTAAAGGGAAGAAGAGAAGACCTCATCAAAAATGAGGTCAACAGTATTGATTATAGAAAATTAAATGCTGCCACTACAAGATCACTTTCCTTTACCTTTTATAGACCAAACATTAGATAGGCTTGCTGGGTATAAATATTTGTGTTTTATAGATGGATATACCAGCTATCCTTAAATACCAATCGCCCCTGAGGATCAAGAAAAGACCACATTTACTAGTCCTTATGGAACATTTGCTTTTCAACGAATGCCCTTTGGATTATGTAATGCACCTCCAACATTTTAATGATGTATCATATAAATTTTAGTAACATGATTGATAATAGAATAGAAGTTTTTATTGATGATTTTTTCATATTTGTAACTACATTTGATACATGCTTAAATAATTTAAAAAAAGCTTTGGAGTTATGCAAAAAAAAATAAATTTAGTTCTAAGTTGAGAGAAATATCAAGTTATGATTGCAAGAGGAATTATGCTTAGACATTAAACTTTTGAATATGGCATGAAAGTAGACCCTACAAAGATTTAAAACATCGCAAAATTATCACCTCCAACTACTGTGAGAGGGGTTAGAAGTTTTTTAGGACATACTGGTTTCTACAGGTGTTATATTAAAGATTTTTCAATAATTACTAAGCCTTAGTGCCAACTTTTAGAAAAGATAAAAAATTTGATTTTAATGAAGAATGCTTAAATTTCTTTGAATTATTGAAAGAAAAATTAATCACTGCTACTATAATTGTTTCACTTGATTGGGAGAAACCTTTCAAACTTACGTGTGATGTTAGTGATTACGCAATTGGAGTTGTTTTAGGACAACGATATGATAAAATTTTCAAAGTTATATACTACGTTAATAAAACTCATAATGAAGCTTAAATTAATGATACCACTACTGAAAGAGAGTATTAACAATTTTATATGCTTTTGAAAAATGTAGGTCGTACTTAATTGGGACTAAATGTATAGTGCATACAGACCATTTTCCTATCAAGTATTTAATGCAAAAGAAGGATGTTATACCAAGATTAATCAGATGAATACTTCTAATGCAAGAATTTGACTTCACGATAGTGGATAGAAAATGATCTGACATCATATAACTGATTATTTATCTAGACTAGAACAACATGAATTATCTAATTTTGAAGATGAAATCACATAAACTTTTCCTAATGAACAACTTTATTTTATTAATGAATGGAATATAGAGTGGTATGATTATACTGTGAACTATATTGTAAGTGATATTTTACCACCTAAATTAATTAAGCAACAATAGAAAAAATTTATCTATGATGCAAATTTTTTTGGGATGACTCATATTTGTATAAACAATACAAGCATCTAGTTATTAGGAGATGTGTCCCTTATGAAGAAATTGAACCAATTATTCAAAGAAGACATGTTTCTTAATTTGAGGGACATTTTGGAACTAACAAAACTGCACACGAAATTTTACTATCTAGATTTCATTGGCCTACTCCTTTTAGGGATGCTAATAGATATATTAAAATTTGTAATCGATGTCAGCAAGTAGGTAAAATTTCTACGGTTTAGGGAAAGCTACAAAATTTTACTTCGGAAGTTGAAATCTTTGATGTTTGGGGATTAGATTTTATGGGACAAATTATTCCTTCATTTGGGAATTTATATATATTAATTGCAGTGGATTATGTATCAAAATAAATTGAAGCCATAGCTTTACCTAGATGTGACGCTCGAAGTGTTTCAAAAATTTTTAATAAAAAATATATTTACAAGATATGAAATGCCAAAAGTTTTCATTACTGATGGTGGATCTCATTTTAGAAATAATCTGATTCAGAGATTGACTGAAAAAATAATATTTTGCATAGAATCTCAACAACTTATCATCCTTAGAAAAGTGGTTTAGCTGAAGTATCTAAACACTAAATTAAACAAATTTTGGAGAAATATGTAAATCCTCATAAATTTGATTGATCTGTGAGATTAGATTTTGCATTATAGTCATATAAGACTGTTTATAAAACTCCTATAGGAATTTCTCCTTATAGACTGATTTTTGGAAAAACTTACCATTTACAAGTTAAATTGGAACATAAAGTATATTAGGTGATTAAAGAGTTCAATTTCAATTTAAAGGGTGCTAGTGAGAAAAGATTATTACAAATTAATGAATTAGAAGAAATTAGAAATAAATCTTATGATAATGATAGAAGTTACAAGGAGAAATGAAGATATGACATGATCCGAAGATTATAAGAAAGAGATTTGGACCTAGACAGGATGTTTTGTTGTATAATACAATATTGAAATTATTTCCTGGAAATCTAAAGTCTAGGTGGATAAGATTTTTCACTATTATAAAAGTTTACCAATTTGTAGCTGTTGATATTAAAGATCCTAAAAATGGAAGATTTTTTAAAGTTTATTGGAACTGATTAAAACCATATTTTGAAGGGTCAAGATCAAATTTTAAAGAGGTTTGAATGTTAGGTTATCCTGAAAAAAACTAATGTTTGTCGGGCTGATGACGTTAAACCAAGTGCTTTATGGGAGGCAACCCATAGTTATTTGTATTATTTAATTGGTTTTAATTTGGTTGTAGTTGTTATTATTATTAGATAGTTATATATTTGAGTCCTTCTCACTCGTAAATATCCTAAATATTGTTAATTATTGATTTGTATTAAAGATTCAGAGGTTATTTAGACGAAAAAGTTGTTGGAGAAAAACTGCGCTCTGGCGCAGTTGGTGCCAGAATGGGTGCCAATGGTGAGATTTTCCAGAGAGCAAGTTAAAAATTTAGAGCTTGAGTGTCGACGTCGGTCTATCCACCACCAATGGCGCTGACAACCGAGGAGCGGTTTTTGGAGTGCAAATGGTGAAATTTGGCAGTTTTGGGAGGGAGTTTCACCCTTATAACTCCCCAAACTCATTTGAAAACCAACTAACTCTAGAAAAATGAAAGGGTAGTTCCAAATTTTGCATTCCATGGCTTCCAAATTCCATGGTTCTCTAAGATTTAAAGCTTTCAACTAGAGAAAGTTTGTCAGTTTTGAGGTGCAACGACTTTATGATAAAGTTCTTATAAATAGAAGTCTTATCAAGGAAAGAGGCTTTGTCCATATAGGTATGAATGTTCCTAGTACTCATGTTGAAAAAATTATTATGCAGATGTGTTGGGAAGTGTTTTGTTATACTACTACCGCAGTAGTTATTCCCGTGGTGAAGAAATTTTATGCAAATCTTCATGGAATCAACCAAGGAGTCATCTATTTGCGAGATTGGTGGATATCATTCACTCCTTCCAAGATTAATAAACTTTATATGATAGATAATGCGTCAATCTATCATTACACCAATTTTTTCCCCATGAGAGACAATATCAATGAAATCTATCGATTTTTGATGGATGGAGGCGAAGATAGGGAGATAAGAGACGACGGGTATGTCAATTTTTCTACTACCTTATTGAATCCTGTGTCGAAGCAATGACATTTTATTATATCTTTGAAATAAATCCCAACCATAAAAATTAGTAAAGTAATGAAGGAAAGTGTAATATTGAACTATTGCATTCAAACTGGAAGGCCTATTGATATTGACACCATAATTGTTAAATATGTTTTAGGTTTGATTATGCATGGATCAAACTATGGTTTGGGACATCCTTCCACTATATTTCTTCTTTGCAGCCAATCACAAGTACCATATGAAAGTTGGGAAAAAGTGCTTCTTCCTTGGAAGCCCATTCAACCAACTAATATTTTTTTACTGTCCAACAACTTGGGATGAAAATGATCTGAGCATAACTGTAGATTAACCATCTCAGAGTTTACTACTTGTCCAGCCTCGTTTTCCTAAAAATGCACAGTTGTTTCCAAGAAAGATCAAGAAACTAAATAAATAGGTATGAAATCTTATGGATGCAAGTAGCAATATTTTTGAATTATTTGATCATCTAGATTGGAGGATGAAGGAACAGTTGTCAGTGTATTTTTATGTTTTAGGAGTTGCCAAGTAGAAGCTGTCGGCCGCCGGGATCGAAATCCTGTCGCCCGCTTAAGAAGAACTTTTAATTTTAAGTATAAATTTAGTTTAGGGAAAACATATGAAGTCAAACTGATACCATATCCCTAATATTTTAAACAATCAAGCACTACACATTAAGCTATGCATTTATCACGAAAGATAGGAATGATGCTCAATAGTGCATCTCGATTAAATAAAATAGAAAATCAATGACATAAGTTTAGTCTGCAAAACCTATATTTTGATCGACAGATTCCCCTATTTAATACAAAACAAAACTAAACAAGTTTATATTAATACTGGGTTCATTGAATTTTCCTATAAGGGCAAGCCCTTATAGTTAATTACATCTTAGATCGCCAAAGTTACCTAAGAAAACTTTCGATAAAGATCAAAAAAGATATTTTTATGACTTCAAGAGGGTAAGGATATTTCAACAAAATTGTGGTGATAGGAATCCAATGGGTGAAAGGTTCAAATTTTTGAACAATTAATTGTAGGAATCCAAAGGAGGAAGAAATAGGGAATGTCATGGATCTAAGAGAAAATCTTGGTGACTTCCCGATCTATTCAATTGTTTGGCTTCATTTCGAGAAAATTTATTGTATGTTTCATCCTGCTGATAGTGAATTTATGTATGCTTAAAAATGCAAGAATTTATGAATTCATATTTATATATTTATAATGATTTAGTAAAGTCACAAATTCAACGCAAGTATACGTATCGTATCAAGTAATACAAGGCTCTAATGGAGTCCTGGTTATCGATCCCACAGGGAAGGCAACATTCTTTAAATCAGATAATATAGCACTAAAATCCAATACCAACTGTAACAATTGCTCAAGTGTACTATAACTAGTGAATGCAAAGTATGGTAATAATAATGCTACTACAGTTACTTCTACTTACTAAACTAATTTAACTAACACACACTAACTTATGTGATTTATAAGATACTTCTATGTGAAAAGTGTCTTCCTTCCTGCATAAAGATTATGATGTGTGAATGATGAAGAATGGTAATTTTCTGTATTGTGCCAAATAGGAGCATATTTTCTTATTTACCCTTAAAAGAGTACCTCCTCTTCCAAGCATGTAAAGAACCTTGACATATCTTAAGTTTAGTCACAAAATCTAAGGCTAGGCTGGGAGGATACAGACTCTCACTACGGAGCTCCCACTCACCCTTCACCCGAAGGCTAATCATAGCTTTAGTTACTAATCTTATGACAAAATTGGGGATCCCATTCTGTCACCATGAAACCTCCAATTTGATGTCCATCCAAACTCATTTCCCTATTTATTTACATTCAATCCCCATGAACTACGCAATTAATTCACGGACATTGAATGGGTTCTTCATTCTTGTTGTAGAACATTCAATTCTTTTGGAATTAATGTTCCTCAACATATTTTAACAAACCAATTGGCCAGATTAAAAAGTAAATTAAGTTTCAAGTGAAAGAACCATCACAACTTTTATAACATTTTAAGGGCACATCAATTCTACATCACCACATCTTCACTACTTTATGCAAGAAGAAAGGCAAATGAAACTACTCAAAATCATGGAGAAGATACAATAAAACATGGATTTTGTATATAAAAGAAGAGTCATACAAATCACAATAGCAAATACAACTTATCTCATTCTCTTCCCCAAGCAAATTTCTTCAAAGTTCCCTTGATTTCTTTTCTATTCCTTGCAACACTTGATTTCCTCCTTGGAACAAAGATGAAGAAGCAATCTCTCACTTTACTCCCTCTTCTCCCCTCCTTAGAGAAGAATCTCTCTTCAAATCACAAACCCTAACTCTCACTCACACTTTCCTTACACTCCCTACAGTAATCCTCCACTCCTTTTTCGTTTTGAACACTTCATTTTATGTTAGGAACGAATTCCCCAAGAGTTTCTTCAAGAACCCCTTCAAAAATCTGCCAAAACTCTTCAATTTGAAATGAACCGACATAGGGCGCCGACAGCGCCCGATAGTGGCGCCGGCGGCGCCCTATCTTGCCAATAATTGCTGAAGTTTCTGGATGAGGGCGCCGGAGGCGCCAGAAGTTATTTTCCTCCAAATTGCTCCATTTTGCTCCAAATTCATTCCTTTTTGCATCATTTCACTCCAATCACCTATAATCATCATACCTGCAACAAATCATGAAAAATACCTTCCTTTAAAGTGCTATATGACGAAAAATAGGTAGAAACATATAGCTAAAAGAGTATATATTTTTTGTGCATCACCTACCAATTTTATTTATTTAGGGTTTACTTTCACTTGATATCGATCATGTGAATAACCTGGAAGTTGGGAGGATTTATTTCATATCAGATGACAACCTCGGAAACCTAAGGCGAGTTGTGGCTTATATTGCACTAAGTGCAAAGACCCAAAAGATAAGATGAAGGTTTATGCCGCACTAGGCAAGCTACCTCGAAGTCCTATAGCTTGTTTATTTATTTCTAAGGAAGAGAGCTGTCATTGTATATATGTTGTTTTGCTCTCTCGAACATGTTCTACCACGTCATTGATCATGTTGCCCACGGTGTATGCCTCGAGCTCCTTGTTATTCCAGAATGTTTAGTTTAAGAAGTGAAAATTAGGGGGGGTGAGAGAAGTGTCATGTTTTGGAAGGTTTAAAATTGAGGTGGCTTGGTATTTTAATTAAAACAAATGAGTTGATTATGGTGACACTGGTTAGGATCCCACAGTTCCCTTATTCCAGCCTCACCATTTTCGTCGGATTCACTTAGTCCAGATGAATTTACTAAATCTAACTTAATGGATTCTATACTTTTATCCAGACTGTGGGAAATCTCGTTAGCAACTTGTAGGTTAGTTCATCCAAGGGATTCCTGGTCAACCGTGAGATGTCTTAATTATAGTTACAATTACAAGTTTTATATTGTTGGTGATTAAATTTTGAGTTTTTTTTAACATGCAGGGTTCAATAATTTTTCACAATTTAAAATATGCATGAAAGTAAAACGAGAAAGCTACGCTAAACAGCAAAGCAAGCAAGCTAAACTAAACAAGTGTATATGCTCTGAAATGTAAAGCAAACAAACTAAACTAAACAAGTGTATATGTTCTGACATGTAAATCAAGCAAACTGAACTAAACAGGTGTGTATGTGTTGAAGTGTATGTAAGAAAGGTAAAATGTGGACTTTATGTGGTAAACCAAAAGAAAGACAAAAGAAAACCAAAATTTCAAAGAAGAACCACTCGTAAGAAATCTGAAAAACAAATCCGTGGGGAAAACTTGTAGGAAAAAAAAAAGAAACTGTAAGGTAAACCTATAACAATCCTATAGAAAACTCAGAGGAAATCCAGAGAAAAGAAAATGTAAGAAAACTACAATAATAAAGTACAAGTCCGAGAGGACCGTAAGTACGATGGCGCAGAGGACTCAGAGCTGTGCTATATGTATCCCAACCTTAAGCGAGAACTACCAAACCGACACCCTACGGAGGGCAGTTCTAACTCGATCTGAGTAGTCAACTATGGACCTTTGTAAATTTTTCATTCATTTCAACTAGGATCGAATGCAAGAGAAAACTTATGGGTGGGGAGGCTATTTTATTGTGGAGGAAGTTTCATTTTTTTTTAATATATGTGTGTATATGTTTTTTTATTTTGTGAAATAATACGATCCACAGGTTGACTACCTTAATCGAACTAGGACTGTTAACAACCTAAGAGTGACAGTGGCAGAAATCCCCAAGGATGGGTGAATAGTATCGTCAATTCTTTTCCACTGCCATCTCCAGGGTATCTGAGTAAGGAAATACTATTTTAGAAATCCCTCGTATCCATCTTCTAAGCAATGCATCACCGTCCCCCTTAACCATCGTACTTATAACCTTACTTGATAGCCCCACATATAACAAAATGCTATACGTGCAAGCTTAGGCGTCCTACATAAATGTAGGACTTAGGCCAAGAAACAAGAAGAAGTAAAGGACTGGGGACAAGGGAGAGAGAGGAGGAAACGATCCTACCTAAAACAACAACCGAATAAAACGAACAGCCCAATATTCCACAGACTTAAGTTATTGGAAGCAAAAGGAATGAGCCGGTGTAAGAGTAGAAGCAAGCTCCACATGTGGTGCAAAAGGGGCTGCCACAGAGCAAGTAAACACGTAAAGACAAACCCCCACAAGTGACTGTAAAGGGGTGACCGTAAAACATCTAAAACAGGTGAACCAAACCTCTCCCAACATGGTGCAGAGAGGTGGTCGTGAAACATGTAAGACAAGGAAAACATGCTCCTCCAACATGGTGCAAGGGGTAACCCTCAAAAATAGAAAGCCAGAAAAAGGGAAGAGTCTAAATCACTACATGAAATGTTCTTCCTAACAAACACATCCCCCTCACGCTTGTATGTCTTTTAAACAACATATAATCTACCATAAATGCCATAACAAAGAGAATAAATAAGTAGGTATGTTGAAATCGTGTGCCATAACGAAGGGATTAAATAAGTAGAAGGTGCATTGAGGTAGTGTAGAGAGCAAGTTTGAAAGTGAAAGGGCTCCCAACATTAACATGAAAAATTAAAGCAATTCAAGCATGAATCACATTTCAAAACTTCCTCTTTGAAGTAGTAAGTATGCCACTTGTCCTCTTTTATTTTTCTCACTTGAAAGTAACAAAAATAATGCCCACTAATGTAAATTTTAAGTGAAGGCAACAATGAAACAATTTAAACCAAAGTGTAAGGTGTCATCAATGCAATTTTTGACATAGGGGCAGCATAGAAACAATGTAAACCAACATATAAGAAGGCTACCAATGCAGATTTTTATGTAGGGGCAACATAGAAACAATGTAAACCAACATATGAGACGGCTACCAATGCAGATTTTTATGTAGGGACAGTAAAGGAGTGAAGCACTCTTTCCCATATGCAATAAACATAACAAAAGAGAGCGCTACAAGTATACATGTAACAATGCCCAACTCTTCCAATAAGTATTTGATGTGAATAGTTATTTCCACAAGTGTCTCATCAAACTTCAAATATACAAGTATCAAGTGAAAAGAAAAGGGACCACATTTGTGTTCATGAGACCTACACATGGAGTGTAAATTTTCCAACAAACAAGCATGCTTTTCCACTTTTCCTATCATGCTAAACATTCCCGTAAGCATTCAACATTAAAGATGTACATATGAAAGAGCTCAAGCTTAATTAAGAGAGTGTCAAACTCATAATGAAACAGTTTCAAAATAGTTCGCAAAGCATATCAACCATAAGAGGAACTAAATATGCATGACCCTTCAAGTGTAGCACATCAACACATAATGATAATAGAGAAAATGTGAAGCATGTAGATACTTCAAAATTGAGTGGAGTGTATGTGAAAAGTGAAGTTTATGTGAGATGTATGTGAATTTTTTAAAATTGAATGAAGTGAATGTGAAAAGTGAGGTTTATGTGAATATTTCTTAACCATCAAATGACTTGTATGAAAAAAAAGGACTTCAAGTTCCTACAAGTAAAACCCGCCTTTTATGCATGGGATGAGGTGTAATATGCATGAAATTTATGCTTGGGTGTTATATATGTGAATACTTGATGAAATAAGTGAAAAACAGGAACCCATGGCTTCGCTTTTGGATATTACATAAATGGATATTTTGGAATCCGAAAATTGCAAAAAATTTCATCAAATCATTTACATGTAAGCTAACAAATGCGAAGCACACTAAACTTCCAAGTTCTTACCAAAAAAGCCTCTTTATGTATAGAATAAGATGCAATATGTGCAAAAAAAAAAACACTTTTTGGGTGTTATATATGTAAAGACTTGATGAAATAAGTAAAAACAAGCACACATATCTCCAAAATTTGAGTGCTATATCTGTGGTTATTTTAAGATCCAAAAATTGCACATAATGAATAAATCCTTTCAAGTTTCAAAATGCAAAGCCCCAAGGCTAAAACATGTTTAATAATCATAAATTAAGTATGCCAAACATTCCAACTAACATGTATTAAACTTGAAGGAACATGGGTTGAGCAAGACAAATCTTGCAAACAAAATTTGTCAAGCCTAGGAAAAACTTAGTTAAACAAGTCTATCACATTCCATGCAACCTAGCTATCACACCTTCTATTCTTTCTCACCTTTTTTTCCTTTCTTTCTTTTCTTTCTGTCCTTTTCTTACGTCAAACATTGGCATCAAGTGCAGCCATGAAACTTAAAGTAGGAAAGAAAGAAAATAATAACAAAATTAACTCTAACTTTAACTCAAATTTTTGTTATGAAGAATAACTTCAAAGCCCAACATAAACTCAAAATTTTTTGCCATGTAATTTGTTATCAAAAAAAAAAAAAAAACAAAAGTTAAGCCATGGAAGAAGAAATTTATATTTTAATGGCCAAAATGAACAACCAAGCCAAAGGGACAAGCAAAAATGCCAAAGAACCTAGCCCAAATAAGGAACAAACAAGCTTTTTCCCTAGCTTTGAACCAAAGAAAATTTGGACAGCACCTCCCCTCCTCCTTGCAAATTTTGGACAACCCAAAAACAAGAAAATGGGGGGCTATTTTATAACTAAAAGGAAGAAAAAGAAGAAGAAGAAGCCCCCCAACCTACCTATGGTTAAAAACAATTGGTCCATAAGGCGTGCAACCATTAAACCTCCAATGAAGTGATGTCGACAAGAAAATTCACAGAAAGAAGTGAGGAGTCCCTGGAGGAGGTGATGGCTCCTGGCGTGAGATGGAATGGAGGCTAGGGAGGGCATCGGCCATTGCTTATCACGCAAGAAAAGGGGAGGATTTTGGCTAGGGCTTGCTTGGGCTTGGCTCTTTGCAAATGGGAAAGAGGGGGTTCAGCTAGGGTTTGCTCGACCGAGAGGGAGAAGGGGCGAGCGATGGTGAGGCTTAAATTTGGTGTGCGTTAGTTAGGATTAGGGATTTAGGTCTATAAAATGTAATAGTTTAATTATTTAACGAAAACAAGTTGAATTTTGAGCTATTTTCTCGTGTGCAAAACCATAGCAAGTTATATGTCCTTTCTAAGTAATTTTGACATTCTGGACGCATTAGCGTAGTTCGTTTCACGATCTGAGGTCGTTCAAGCAACTTCATCATCGAGGGGGTCAAAAGTGAGTCGCTTTCAATTCGTCTCAAAATTCTGGCTCGTCGTTGATCATTTTAAAAATGGAATTCAGTTTTTAGAAATTGTGAAGTATTTGGAAGGTTTTGGGATTTTTTGGAATTTCAGAATTTTGGGCTAGGAGGGGTGTTTTGGTAATTTTAGGGATTTTTGGGGTAAGTTGTTAAAAGGCCAAACTAAAAGCTCTGGGTAGTTCAAAATCAAATTTGGAGTTGAATGACAGTGTCTGGGGGTGTTTCTGATCAATGTGGAAGGTTTTACGACTCTTGGAACATTTTTTTAAGTATTAGTCGTATTTGGTGTCGAGGCGCCCAAAGGTAGCTTGGAAGTATGACATGTTTATAGTTAACATTCTTAGTGTGACATGGGGAATGTCCTGGAATGGTTTTCGGAGAGATTGGGTTATTTTGGGCAATTTTGGGATTTGGGGCCTTTTCAAGAGCAATTTGGTAATTTGGGGCAAAAAATGAAATTTTGGGAAATTGAAATGGCTTGAAGGTAAGAAGAATGGGAACATTCTGGCCGAGTCATGAACCAAGGAAAACCCTCTTTTGGTCCTCTATGTGTTGGTCCTAGCCATTTTAGCCATGGGCTTAAAGTTGGTGGGACCACCCATATGAGTTTCCAAAGAGTTAAGGAATCAAAATGGGATGTGTTTGGTTTAGAATTGTGAGTATAAAGTGTGATGTGTAGGTGTAAATGTAGGTGTGAATGTGCTCCAAACCTCCCAGGGTTTATCCTAAGGCCTGACCACCTATAGGAATCCCACTTGGACTTCCTTATGCTTGGTCTTTTCCTCCCAAAAGCTGGAGGATTGGCCTTAAGCATATGAAAATTTCAAGTGAGGGAAATAAGCATGTGGAATTTCTATGTGGTAGGGTTCTGGTGCAACTTTTCAAATTTGCCAAAATTTATGAACTCAGATTTATATATATATATATTGATTTAGTTTTATAATGAGTTACACAATTAAACACAAGTATACGTATCGCTCAAGTAATACATGGCTCTAATGGAGTCCTGAATATCGATCCCACAAAGAGACAATTAATTTTATTGTGTAGCACAAAAATCTCTTAATCGAATCACAACACAATTGTAAGAAAGTTTAATTCTTAAAATAAAGACAAAAAGTTGTAGTTACTACTTCTACCAAAGTTCGTTCTAACCTTCTAGAAAAGTAAACTAACACAAGTCTAAAGTTATAATAAAGTTCAGTTGTAAGAAAGAGTCTTCCTCCTTTCCAATTATAATATGATGATTTTTATGACATAGATCAGTGATGCAAACAATTGTGCCAAATAGGAGCATTCATATTCTTTACCCTTTTCCAAGAGCATAAAGAACATTGACTAATTCTAAGTTTAGTCCCCAAATCCATGGTTAGGCTGGTAGGATACTGGCTCTCACTCCAGAGCTCCCACTTCCCTTCCCTTGAAGGCAAACTCTCACTTTGGTCTCCAAACCCTATGACCAAATTGAGGATTCAGCCTGTCACTCTGAAATCTCCAATTCTACGCCCATCAAAGTATATTTACCTATTTATTTGCACTCAATCTCCATGAAGTACATTACTCATTCATGGACATTGAATGTGACCTTCACTTTTGTTGTGGAACTCATAATCCTTCCGGAACATATGTTTCCCAATAAGTTTTAACAATTTAATTGGCCAGATCAAAAAGTAAATGAAGCTTGAAGTGAAAAGATCATTACAAATTCTCCATAATAAATCAACACATCATTTCCATATCACAACATCAACACATCACATGAAAAGGAGGAAGACAAAGAAATCTACTCAAGGCTCATGAGGAAAATAAGATAAAACATGGATTTTACATATAAAAGCAACGTCATACAAACAGAGTAAAGAAAAAACAACTTATCTCAAACTCTTCCCCAAACGAATCTCAAGGAATTCCTTTGACTCCTCTTCTTTCTTCACAACAACACACAATTCTCTCTTTATATAAGTAAGGAAGAAGAAATCTCTCACTTTTCTTCTTCTCCTACACTCCTTAGAAGAGAATACACAAAACCTAGATTTGCTAAACAAAATGAAAAGACAATCTCCTCACTCTCTCTACACTCTAAACTCTCTACCCCGTCTCTCTACACTCGAAACTCTATCCTCCCTCTCTCTACACTCTAAACTCTCTCCCCCTCTCTCTAAATTTCGATCCAAAGTAGTTTAAATCCAGCCATAGCTGATTTCCCAAGAGTTTCCTCAAGAAACCCTCCAAAATCCGGCCAAATAAATTGAATCTAGTTTGAATTCGGGATAGGGTGTGGTCCGATACAGGATAGGGCGCCGTTCGATACTATTTTCCGCCTTTAGCATCCAAAGTCTCTGTAAATTGGCGCGGTCCGGCACTGGTGACAGTACCATTCAGCGCTAGTTGAAGAAAATGCACTTTTACCCCTTTTTGCTCCAAATTTGCTTCTTTTAACTTCCTTTTGCTCCAAAGGCCTAAAATTATTGTACCTGCATGAAATCATGAAAAATACCTTTCTTTAAAGTGCAATATCATCAAAAACAGGTATGAAATGGATAGTAAAAAGCTATCAAATTTTCAGTGGATAAAGATCCACCAAACTTAACTATTACTTGTCCTCAAGTAATTTTAGTTAATACATAAAATAATGATCCACTGCAATGAACTTTCTTTCTAGTATACCATAATTTTGATTTAGATAAGTACAATAGTAAAATTTTTAGACAGATCTATGAATAATTTAATTAAATTCTGTAAGTGTAAGAATATCTAGTAATCAAGTCTAAGAGTTCTAGCCATCTATTCATTTTAAAAATGACTGTAGATTGTCTTATTAAGGCACTTAAAATGATTACATGAAAAGAAGTTTATGAGAACACTACTAGCAAAGAAGCTAATCCATACATATAAGTTTAGAAAAGTAATTAAGTTTTTTTCTTTAGGTAGGTCTAAGTGAAACAATTTTTTTATTAGGCATCTCCTCAAGCTTCTCCTCACTTTTCTTTCTTTACTTTTCTTTTGCTTTTTTCTTTTCTTTTCTTTTCTTTTGCTTTTTGCTTTTTTTAAGTGAGGATTACTAGATCTGAATAGCCTTTAATAATTTTGAACTTCACCCTTCTCACCCTAAGTTTGAAACTTACCACATTCCTTTACCTTATAAACATTTCTTTAGCTTAGTAATGATTCATCATAGAGTCTTAATCCTTTACTATCACATAAGGTTTTAAGATTCTTAATATTTTAAACATACTATTTTTCTTACTTTGAATAGTTAAATATAGTCCTATCTATTATACCAAATATCTTAGCCTACAAATTTACTTTTCATTATCAAATACTTTCATTCAATTTCACAAAATACTTAAATAAAATCAAAATATAGTTATCTGAAATTGAGTTTTATCACAGGAAATCATGTTAATTATTTTGAAAATACTTTTAAATGAGAACAATTAATAGTTAATTATTTCCCTTCCCCAAACTTAAATTTTCGAATATCAATATAATTAACATGGGAAGAAAGAAAAGATACAATTATATAACTCATACCTCAATATGTTGGGCTTTTCATACTTTTGAGTTTAGGCAGGTTATCCTTCATAAATTAGAAAAGTAGGCCTGAAATAATTAAGAGCATTTTTATACACAAACATGGGTTAGAAATTTGCAAGGGAAGATGTTTAAAAACATAAAACATAAACTATACGCACAATATTAGCATCCAACTGTTACTATCACAAATTACTAAACCACATGCAAACTCCACCATCACATCATATACATCATAAATCAATATAAAGTCTGCTACAAGCACAACTAAATACAAATTATAACACAGATACCAATCAGAGAGAGTCTCAGGTACATCACATATACAAAACACAAATACAAAATAAAATGAAAATAAAACTAAAAAAACTACCAATCATCATCTACAGGGGCTCCACTATCATCAGGTTTATCAGGCTAGTATGGAGTGTACTCAGGGTATGTAGGAAATACATCACTAGTGTCTCCCCTGTAAAATCTCATATGTGCATCATGATAAGTTATCTCATATTCTTGTCACCGCACTTGATAATCATCATTTATTTTATTCCTTGTTTCTAGCCTATCTACTTTGGTGTTTAACCTTTCCAACTGATCCATAACATCATGCAGAGTAGGTTCTCTAGATGTAGACAGTCTCTCATGGCTAGAAGAAGGTTCATCAGCTTTCTTACTCCATTTCCATCCTACATGAGCTTCATAGGTTTTCAAATTTAGTTTAGTAATGGGTTTCAAGGGATGAACTACCACGTCATTATCTTCAGTTACTACACCTGATTGAATACACAAGGCATGAATCAGGTTGAGGAGTCCAAGTCCACTTGTAGTCTCTCCTTTCGAGCTTGTCAAAATACTCTTATGAATAATAACCCCAATATTAATATTCTTCATGTTATGAATTTAGTAATTCAGAACAGCTCAATCTACGGTAACCTCGCTGTGATGGCTGGCGGGCAAAAGTCTTGCAGAATTGAAATAGTGTTAGACTTTCGATATAGGATTCAAAGTAGAAAGAGGAAAATTAACTTTTTATTTCTGTTTAATCTTCCATTCCCCTTTTCTGTCAGTCAAAAGTTCATAATCGTATCCAATGCTTCATTTGTAACAGAAAAATTTTCATATTCACATAAAAAGGGTTCTCTCAACTGATAGAATGCATTGATGTCGGCAGGGGTAAACTCAACCATTTGTCCTCTAACCAGGATATACTCACTTTCAGAATAGTACAACTTAGCATAAAACTCCCTCATAATTCCTAGCATCACTTCAGCAGAGAAACAACAAAAAATATCTCAATGACAATTCGCAATCAGTTTTTCAATCATACCTCAAGGATTTTCAAAGGATTTCTCTTGATTACATTTCTTATTGCTAAGAAATGTACTGAAGTGGGAATAATCCATGAAATTCACAAATTTATGCTCATCATAATCAAACTTTCTCTTCCCCTTAGCCATTCTTGGAGCCATTTGTTTAAAAATATAAAATTTATCCAAATCAATTTCAAAATTGTAATATAATGGACTCTAAGGTAAATGTAGATAGATAAGAACTAAACTACCATGAAAAATCTCCACACTTTCTCTAAAATCCTCAAAACTCAAATCTTCCTAATGTAGGAGATTTTTACGGTCAAAATCAAAAAAATTTAGGTTAAAGTATAGCTCTTACCAAGAGAAGATCAAATCTAAACTTTTATGGCCATGAAATCGCTTCAAATCCAAATGCTAGTGAGCCCTAGGTGCAAAAATCAGCTTTGGCTAGAGGTAGAAGATGATGGTTTGGGCAAAAATGTCAGGTCGCAGGGTTAAATCATGGAAATATGAAGTTTAGGGCCTTTTTTTGGTCTAGCGCTATTCAGCGCTATTGACAGCGCCGTTTGGCGCTATTTTCTGCTTTTATGCCAAACTCTCTATCTTTTGGCGTGGTCCGGTGCTGGTGACAGCGCCGTTCGGCCAGTTTAAAAACTGAGTTTCCAACTTTTTTTTTGCAATTTTGATCTTTTCAAGCTCGCTCCAAACTCTAATTAGTCTAATTAAGCATTGAATAACACTTTAAAGCCATGGCAAATGATTTTTATAAACACAAACAACACAAAACATCACTTTCATATATAAAATCCAAATTACAAACACATACAAATAACACTAAACACTATACATCATCAAGCCATAAAATACTAAAATTCAGCGTCGCTGACAACCACAACACAATAACCCTATGTTGGTCGTTAAATTTGGTTGAAGGTTAAAATTTTTGAAAAGTATTAGATTATAATTTTATAAAATGGAAATTTGATTTAATTTAATATATATATGGATTTTGGAAATAATATTTTAATTTTAAAGAATACAAAATCAAACTGACCTCATATAAATGTTAGTTTAGATAGTCAAGTGCTTCATCACAAGACATGTACCTATCCCAAAGAATAAATATATGGCTTGGGATGAGGATTGATCAAACAAACTAAAGAATTCATGACATCCGTTTGGTCTGTGAACCATTATTGACCGAAAATTTACCCTATATAATATGAAGGAATTAAATAAGATTTATATTAATATGGGGTTTTTAAGTTTCCTATAAGGTTAAGCCCCTATAGTTAATTACATCTTAGATGACCAAAGTGACCTAAGAAAACTCTTGATATAGATCAGGAAATATTTATATTCATGACTTCCAAAGGTAAGGTTTTAAAGAAAATGTCATAATAAAAAATTTAATAGGTGAACGGCTTAAGTTTTGGGACATTTCATTTTATCAGAATCTAAAGGAGAGAAGGCTAGGGGAAGGACATAGATTCAAGGAAAATCTTGATGTCTTCCCAAACTGTCCTATGGTTTGGCTTTGATTTAGGATATATATTTGGTGTTTCATCCTGTCAATTTAATATTTAGGATTTACATTCACCTGATATTGATCATGTGAATGGCCTTGAAGATAGGAGGGTTTATGTCATACATGTTGACAACATCAGAATCCTAAGACGAGTTAGGGCTTACACTGCACAATATAGTTATGCGAGGGCCTAAAGAAAGGGTGAGGATTTATGCTGCACTAGGCAGGCTACCTCGAAGTCCTATTGCTTGTTGTTTAAATTTCTAAGGAATGGTTTTACTAATGTAGACAAGTTTTGTTGTTGAAGATGGCTGTGCTGCCCACTATGCAAGCTCCAAGCTCCTTGTCGTTGCAGATTTAGTTTAAAAAAGTGTCAATTGAGGAGAAAAGAGAAGTGTTGTGTTTTGAAACTATTTAAAATTGAGATGTCTTAATATTTTTTTAGGGGAACGTTAAAGTTGATTATAGCAACACCAGTTCAGATCCCACGGTTCCATCATCCCCGCATCGTTATTTTCATCAGATTCACTTAGTCCAAAAGAGTTTACTAAACCCAACTTAATGAGTTCCATACTTTCATTTAGACTAGCAACACGTGGGTTACCTCCTCCAAGGGAATCTCGATGATCCAATGAGATGTTTTAATTTAGTTACAATTGTGTTTTTTTGTTTTTTTTGTGATTAAAATTTGAGTTATTTTATATTTTGAATATTGTGGTAGTGAATTTTATCTTATCTTGATTTTTAATTTTGATGTTTGGTTTTAGTTTTGTGGCTATCCTAAAGGTTTCAGTTCCCATGCAGGGTGATATTGTTGTTTAGCATGCAAGTTTGCAAGGAAAAAAAGTAAAGTAGACTGTAGGTAAGTAAATTGCATGAAAGTAAAAACATACTTGATAGGTCTTCCCGTAATCTCCACCTGAAACTTTAGTATTCTTGCGATAAACTTTTATATTTGCAGTGAAGTACAACCCTATGGGTAGGTTCATCACAGGCCTACCAAACACTGTCATAACCCGGTGAATTCTATTCATCTATGAAATTTCTTCATTTAATAAATATGATCGATACAGTAGCCTACAAGGTGTCCAAAAGATTTGTGAAGCGGTCCAGGGGAGACCCGGATATTTCAAAATACTTTTGAACTTCCCTGAAGTCCTTTTGGACTTAACATAGTTATTAAATGGTTTGTCTGTTTCATACCCTTATGCTTGGTGAACCAATGTTTTAATCAACCTGAAAGGTGGAGTAATTGTCATTTGGTGCTTTACTTAGGAATTATGTGAGTGAGCCTTTAGAGGCAAAATTTAACTTATGGAAGAATTCATCAGATTTTAATGGGATTGTAATGTTTTAAAAGGTAGTTTAAGATTAATCATGTTTTATTTTCTAATTCTTGTTAGTTAATTCTTTGGTCAAACCTAACTCATTACTAAGCCCTTAAGATATTAATGGGTATTTTGATGTACTTTAGAAAAGGAAATTTCAAAAATTTTATGATTATGATTCTTACCAAAATATTGAATTATCACTTAAACATCAAATGAAGGGGATTAAGTTAGTGGAATACTAACTTCCAAAATCCACCCCAAACTTTAAGATTCTTTTAATTTAATTATCTTCCAAATTATGATAATTAAGGAAATTTAAATATTAAATTTTGATGTGACAAAATTGTAATGGGTTTCTACCATTTACCCCTTGATATTTCAATCACCCAACATAATAAATAAGGTCATTTATTACCCTTTTCCCATTTTGATTAAGCTTAAATATTAATTAAGGTTAAATTTTCCAAAATTACAATTTTACCACTAAAGGTCTTTATCACTTCATAATTCATTAAATTTAGCTCCAATGACTTTGAAATTTTTATGTGACCCCACTTATGGGTTAATTAATACATCAGAGGAGAAAATGTTATTTTTCAAATTTTAATTTAATTTATATTTTTATTTTAATGCAAAAATAAGGGTTTTCGATGAAAATTTAATAACTTGTCCAAAACAAAACATGTGACTTTGAAATTTTATGGGAGGTAGACTTGACAAGAGGACCACTTGGAGCAAATTTCATGATTTTTTTGAGTTTTAATTTAATTATTAGAATTATTTTAAAATATGGACTTTTAATTAATTATAAAATATTTTAAAAGTTGAAAATTCAATTTTATATTTTTCTTAAGTCCCTTTAAGGTCGGGAAACTCAGAAAAACAAATGTTATATTTTTTTTTTATTTTAATTATTAGAATTATTTTAGTGTAAAATTAAGGAAATCCATTTATAACCTTTTAAAATTAATTTAAGCCTTTAAAAATTGATATTTTGATTTTAAGATTTAGGAAAATCATGTGATAGTTCCTAAGTGATTAGGAGACCAAATGTGACAATTTGGTTATTTTCAATATTTTTATGATTTTTATTATTATTTAATTAATTAAATATTAAAATATGGTTAAAAATGAAAATCTTGTAAAAAACCCAATTTTATTTTTAGAAAAATTTTCTGATCGCAGAGAACTTCTAAAACCAATTTTACAATTTTTTTAGTTGTATTTTAATTATTAAAATTACTTTAATGCTCAAAATTTTCATTTCATTTAGAAAATTCATTTAAGTGACTAAATAAATTTCAAATGTCATGAAATTTTATGGGGAGTCCTCTGACCTTTAAAGTACAGTGGAGAATTGTGTTTGGGTGATTTCCATATTTAATGAACTTAAATTATTTTAAATTCAGTATTAAATCAAGTTGATGATTAGGTTATTTCTTAATGATTGACTCCATGAAAATTTTATCCTAGGGTCAAATTGTTATAAGAAACCTACCATGATTTTTCTAGATTTTTATAAACTCCATGCTAATTATTAGAATTAATTTATCAAAATAGATGCAAAAACTTAAATAATATAGAATTCTCCATAGAGGTCTCCTCTGACTTTCAAAAAATCAGGGAAGATCCATCATGACAGAGGCTACAACATGCTAAAATGGCAAGTCATGGTGAAATATCTACATGCATGGAGAATTAAAAGACCATATAGGGTATTGAATTAATTAAAATTCATACGTGCATTAAATAAATTTCAAACGATTTCCACATTATTCTTCTCTATTCACTAAGCAAGAGGGTATTTTCTTTTATTTTTATGATTTTTCTAGGCCAAGATATGGATTTTTAAATTTTAGGAAATTAAATAAATAAAAAATCCCCTAATTCCCTACTTAACCACATCGGTGCCGCGTCATCCTCAGCTGCTCCAAATGGCCACACGTCTTCTTCTGGTCGGACGACGCCATCTGAGACACTGCATGCTATATGCATCAAGAGTTCGTCTGGCGCAATCCTGGCCATCCGTTCATTACACGAGCTATCCGACGGCTCCTGATCATCTTCTTGGGCAGGTGTAACCCGACGGTTCCTTCAAGACCTAAGATTTCGAGCTACACTCGACCAAATCACATAGATTTTGCTCCTAGAGCTTCATCTAGCCTAGACGAACCTATCCATATAGTTTATAGGTATGAAATATAGTGTGTAATTATGGGGAATGAAGAAAAGCTCGGGAGGAAGAGTGAGTCCAATACCTTTATCTGAGAGGGGAGGCCTCAATCAGATGGTTGTAGTAGCTTCGATTGGTCCCAACAAACCTCTAGATGGAGCCTTTCATCAAGGTGAACTATCTAGACACAAACTCAACCAGACCTGATTTCAAGTGTTGGTGGAAATCTAGTGCAGAGGCCTTCTGTGGTGTGGCTTTGATGAGGAATCTTCTTCTTTCACTGCTGTGAAGGTGTTGGTGCAGTTAATTGAAATTTGGTGCATTGTGGAGTTTTGGTGAAATATGTACTAGTTTTCGGCCAAATTTAAGCTCTGAGATTGAGCTCCAGCAGTGGGAATCAGATGGTGAATGTGGCTGGAATGATCTTAAGGAGGTCTGGAGGAGCTCTGGTGAAATTATGGCATAGTCTGGTTAGGAAATTTTTAGCACTTAGTTTTGGTCATGGGGAGGTGGTTTTTATAGCCATGGCCAATGGATGGAGCTCAAGGCCTGGCTTTGGGTACTTTAGGCCGCTCCGTGTGAGGGCAGAGCAGGGCTAATGATCAGTGAGATGATCCCTCACTGACAAGGCTCAATTTTGAATAGGCATGATGGTAAAGGAGTGCCACCGTGCATTTAAATAGGCATGATGGTTGCTTATTCAAGGGTTAATGTGAGACATGGGCTAGCCATAAAGAATAGGATCCATTGGTCCCTAAGTGACAGACCTATGACTCAATGGACCTGGGTTAGGTCAGATCAAACCAGTCCTAGGGGTTTTAAGGTTGGCTATCATGGAGTTAATTTGGTCAATCTGGTTTAATTTGGGTGACATTAAGTCATCGGTTCAATTTGGGTCACATTGGGTTTAGGTTAGGATAACTTGGGTTTGGGCTTGAGTTGGACAAAATTTATTGTTCAAAATGGTCCACATGATTATCATGAATGGTTTAGAAAAGGATTGGGTTAATTTTGGAGAGGTTTGGGGGTTTAATTTGGCTTGATTTGGGATTTTTGTCAATTTGGGCTTATTTGGGTCTACGTTGGGTTAGGTTGGGTCCAAGGCTCAATTGATGAGTCAAACTGGTCCAAAGGGATATCATGAAGAGTTTGCAACATAATTTGGGTGGAAATTTGGGGTCTAGGGTAATCAATTTGGGGAATTTTGGTCATGTATTCAATTTGAGTTAAACTTTGGGTAAGCTTGGTTGAAGTGGATTTGGGTGGAGCTTAGGCTCAAATTGAGGGCAATTGATCGTTCAATTCAGTTTAGGGGAGTGTCATGAAGGGTGTAGGATTAAAATTTGGGGAAATTGGTTGAAGTTAGGTTAATTTGGGGTGAATTGGTTCATAGGGCCAAAATTAGGGGTTTTGGATTAGGGATGAAATTGGACCCAAATGTGGGTCAAATTGGACTTGGATTTCGTTTAAATTGGTATTGAGGATATTGAATTTTAGTTTGGAATGGAAATTGGACAAGATTATGATCAATTGGGTAGACATTAGGTTTAATTTGTGTACTTTTGGGTTAAATGGGTTAAATAGATGCTTTTGATTTAATTGGGCTAAATTGGAAAAATTAGGTCATGTGATAGTTGAGAGAAATGAAATTGGGAATATTTGGGAGGTTTTGGGAATTTATGAGAATTTTTGAAATTTTGGGCTAAGAGGGGCATTTTGGTCATTTTAGGGTTTTTTTGGGAATTTTGGCAATTTTGTGTAATTTTGGTTAATTTCAGTGGTAGGGAGTATGTTATAATGATTTTTGGAGAATTATGAGTAATTTGGGTGATTTTGGAAATTTTTGGGGGATTTATGGTTTTTGGGATATTTTGGGTATTTTGGGGCAAAATGGTTAGAAATTTGAAATTTTTGGGAAAAATGGGATTGGTTGAGAGTGAGTAATATGGGATTGTTTGAGAGCGAGTAATATGCGATTGTTTAGGTTGGGCCATGGACCAAGGGTCACCCTCATTTGGTCCTGTATGTGTTGGTACTAGCCAAACCCTAGCCTGAGGCTAATGTGCTTGGGAATATCACTTACGTGAGTTTCCAAAGAGTTAGGGGATTGAAGTGGGATGTGTCTTGTTTATGGTTGTGAGTGTGTAGTGTAAATGTGGTGCAGGCTCCAGACCTCCTAGGGTAGATCCTAAGGTCTGACAACCTATAAGAGACTTCCCTTGGGCTTCCTTATGCTTGATCTCTTCCTCCAAAAAACTGGAGGTTAGGCCTTAAGCATATGAAAACTCCCAGTGATGTGAGAAAATATTGAATTTCTATGGGGAGGGTTCCATGACTAGTCTTATAAGAAAGTCATCATGAGAGTCCTATGGCTAGACCCTAGGCTAATCTAAAGACAAACTAGACCTCGACCAAAAGTGAGGTTAACAAATAGACCCCCAATAGGTGTGGTGTGCTGGGCAAACACGCTGCACGTATTGGTGTTGACCGATGAGACTAACAAAACCAACACAATAGTCTGACTCAAAAATCAAGACAAACACAAATTTAGCGAGGAAGTTTCCGGTGGTGATTATTCGGTTGAAACCTTCAAATCCCAGGAACTCTCGCTGCGGAAGGGAAATGGAATACCTTCATGAGAGAAGCTATGGATTTTAAGCATCTAAACACTGAAGGAGTCCGATCAGATTTGATTTGAAGTTAGAATTTTGACTTAGAATAGGGATTTAGAATTTGGATTTGATTTTGCTTTAAATTTTAAATTTGAATTTCAATTTGATTTTGGGTTTAAAATTTTAATTTTAAGTTTCAATTTTAATTTTAAATTTTATGGAATTTATGAAAATTTCAGAATTTGTGGAATTTTAAATTTGAAGATTTTTATTTTGTGGGGAATTTTTTTGAGTGAGTGCAAAGGGGAAATTAGAGTTTCAGTACTGATCCAGAAGGTGGGAGTCAGAATTTAAGAACTGATCCAGCAGGGTGAGAACTAGAATTTATGTGCCAGTCTCAAAAATGAGAGTCAGAATTTTGATAATGATCTCATGATTTTGTGAGTGTGGGAAAATTTCTCGAAAAGAAAATGGAGTTTTAGGGAATTTTGGGGGAATCAGATGACTAAGCTCCATTCCCGGAATTTCATGGAAGGCGGAAATGTTTCTTGGAAGGGAGATGAAAAATTAGGGAATATTGGGGGAATTAGACGACTAAGTTCCATTCCCAGAATTTCATGGAGGGTGGAAAATTTCTCGGAAGGGAGATAGAAAATTAAGGAATTTTGGGGGAATCGGACGACTAAGCTCTGTTCCCGGAATTTCATGGAGGGCGGAAAAATTTCTCGGAAGAGAAAATGGAAATATATGTAATTTTGGGAGAATCGAATAACTGAGCTTCATTCCTAGGATTTCATAGAGGGTAGAAAAATTTCTCGGAAGGGAAAATGGAAATATAGGGAGTTTAGGGAAATCAGACGACTGAGCTCCGATCCTAAAATTTCATGGAGGATAGAAATATTTCTCGGATAGGGAGATGAAAAATATAAGGATTTTGGGGAATCAAATAACTAAGCTCCATTCCCAGAATTTCATGGAGGGTGGAAACATTTCACGAATAGGGAATGGAAAATTAGGGAATTTTGAGGGAATCAGATAACTGAGCTCCGTTCCCGAATTTTCATGTAGGGCGAAAAATTTATCAGATAGGAGATGGAAAATATAGGGAATTTTGGGGGAATCAGACGACTAAGCTCCTTTCCCGGATTTTCATGGATGGCAGAAAAATTTCTCGAAAGGGAAAATGAAAATATATGAAATTTTGGGAGAATCAGACGACTAAGCTCCATTCCCGAAATTTCATGGAGGGCGAAAAATTTCTTAAATAGGAGATGAAAAATTAGTGAATTTTTAAGGAATCTTGGGGAGGAAAGCTCAAGGACTCACATCCGACCAAAGGGGTAACAAGAGAGACTCATAACTCAAATACTGATCCTAGAATTTCATTTGAGGAGAAACTTGTAAAGCTTGGTATCAACTTTTAAAGAAAGCAAATTTGGTGCAAATCGGCCAAGATCGGTAGCCATTGTAAGATTTGTAGAATTTCATGATATTTCGATTTTGTGAGAAGTGGCGCTTGTGTGAAAAGTGCGAAATTTTGCAGAGTGCTCGCAAGAGCGAAGGATTCGAAGATGAGTGCAAAGACTCGGAATCTCGAGAGAGAAAATATTATCATTTGTTTGTTTTCAATTCATCATTTTCTTTCAATTTGTTTTGTTTCATTTGATTTGAATTTCGATTTTAAATTTTGATTTTGACTTCTCATTCAATTTCATTTGACTTAAGTTTCAAGTTCATTTCGATTTTAATTTTGTTTTGTTATCATTTTATTCTTTTCTTATGCATTATTTATTTTGTCTTTTTTTCATTTTGGAACCAACACATGGTTCAATGGCTTGCAACTGTCGCGCTGAAAAAGCATTTCTGAAAAACAAAAATCTTCATTAATTTTCTTTGAAAGTAGTACAACTGATCATATGTTGACTAGTGTCCAAAAGTAGATTATGTTTACAAAATTGAATAAAGCTGACATATCATATCATCTGGCTGCTGTAAAAGTGGTGACAACAACTGTCATGATCCGTTGAAAGGGGTAGTAGATTTCTGCTACTTGAGACTGATGCGGGGATGAGCTAACCTGCCAAGGTTATGCTCCAGATGGTACTGCTGTCACAGTGGCATAGGACGAAGGTTTTCTCTTTCTATATCTGGCTTGTAGTAAAATGGCACTTTATCTTCATCCATTCTTCTTAAGGTGACTGACAACCTTTTTCTTGTAACACTTGGGATGCAGTGTTTTGCTAAGTCTACTCCATTTCATTTTAATAACAGCACTGATCCGATTAGTAGGGGGATTTCAACAGAGCCTCGGAATTCTCCCGGTCTGACAATCTGGATTTCTCATCCAAACAAGATGTTGCTTTCACTTATAAAGGTGACCGTGCAGAAGCATCTCACAAAGTTATGGTGGTAGATATGAGGTGGGATACAGTCCCTGTCCTCATAAATAATTATGATGCAGCTGTTAGAAATACAGTCTACAGGCAACACGTCCCACTCAACCATCCTCTTTATCATCTTCTTAATTTGTGGTGGCATCGAATCCACCTCATCATGCTGTAAAATCCCCGGGGGATTTCCTTGTCGATCTACAACAAAGTTATTGCAATAGCCACACTGAATAGTGACTCTGCCCTTTCCTCGTTTCCATTTTGACGGCTCTGTATATGTTCTTGGCCTCAAACTACCTTCTCTTCATAATGTCTGTAGAGTGTCGATGCAGTACTAAATTATTTCTTCATCCTTCCTTGAGAATACATCAGTGTATAGCTCGAGTCCTTCTAGGATATTGACAAAATTTCCTTGTATGTTTTTGTAGTGTTGAAATTCTTGCTTTCTGATTCTCCTAATTTTTTCCATCACATAGTCTGGGACCCCTTGTGGTGGTGGTGGCGGTAGGATGAATTGTGGTACGTACGGCTCCACATCAGGATATTCCCTACTCCTGAGTAACATTGAGGCAGATGCATAAGCCTTAAATGTGTCATACTCCTCTAGCTATAAAATGTGACATTCCGGGCACTCTGAAAATGCCCCAGTCACTGCAGGCAGTCTGGGTAAACTTAAGTTACAAGTCAGATACCCAGTCAAAATTTCTTCCATTGGATCCAATGTCGGTGGGAGATCCTCTGCAGCCTCTGGCTCAATATCAGTGCGTGGTGGGTTGTCGTCAGTTTCTTTCATTTTGGGATTGTAAGAATCTTCTAGAATGTGTGATAGCACGGCAGCTAGCTAACCCACTGAAAAATATGTTAAGATTTTCATCCATATTTTGTATTGATTTTGATGATATTGCACATTAAAGAAGGGTATTTTTGATGTTTTGTTGCAGATATGTTGATTTATGGATAATGGAGCGAAAAAATGCAAAAAGGAGCGAATTTGGATCAAAAAGGACAAAAAATGTGAAGATTTGATCGATGGTGCCGACGGTGAGCTCGACGACACTGACGTCGCCAACGACGGAATTTTTCTGAGAGTTTAGAAAAATATTACAAGGAAGCCCGACGAATGCAAGATCGAGGCACCGACAGTGGGCCTTTTGAAAGAGAGTCCTAGGCTAAGTATTCTAGAAGACCGCCGATGGCGGGAAAGTCAGTTCTCTCACGAAGTGCATAAAATGTGGACGATTTTTAAAGGGATTCTTGGGAAACTCTTGGAAACTCTTCAACTACTTTAAAAGAAACAATTTGGGGCTGAAAATGGTGTACACTAGTGTCCATTGTTGTTGTCTGTTGTTGTCTGTGAGTCCACCGAGTATATAGGTGTCACTGGAGTGTTAGATAGTGTCTTGTTTCCATTATAGTTTTAGATAGTGAGTTCAATTACTGATATTTATGAGGAATTCTTTGAGAGATTGTAAGAGTGGATGGGAACTGAGAGATTTCTTACTCCTTGTTGTTTCGAAGGAGAATTCTGCTTGCTGTAAAGAAAGGAAGAGATTCAGAAGAACTTCACAGAGTTTGCTTGGGGAGGAATTTGAGATAAGTTGTATTTACTTATTTTAGTTTGTAAAATTTTATTTGTATATATGAAATCCAAGTTTTGTCGTATCTTCTCCATGAAATCTGAGTAGTTTTTCTGTCTTTCTTCTTGTTTTGATATTTTTATGAAATGGTAATTTAAATTAGTGCGCTAAGAGAATTTTAAAGAAGTTGTGATAATCTTTTCACTTAAATCTTAATTTACTTTCAATCTGGCTATTTGATTAGTTAAAATATATTGAGTTTAACAACTATAGTTAAGATTACATCTGAGATTCATAGAGGTTAAAGTCCTTGAAAGTAGGGTGCAAATAAATAGGGAAATAATATTTATCGGGCGTAGAAATGGAGATTTTAGAGTGACAGACTAAAATCCTTAATTTGGTCCTATCATTTGGGTGCTAAAGAGTAGATGTTAGCCCTCAAGCGAGGGGAACGTGGGAGCTCTGAAGTGAGAGCCGGTATCCTCCCAGCCTAGCCGCAAATTCAGTAACCAAGCACAGGATTAGTCAATGTTCTTTATGCCTGGACTAAAGGGTAAAGAATAAGTACTCTCCTATTTGGCACAATACCAATTTTAAACTAATTTTATATATCCATTCACTTAAATTTCTTAACAAGGAAAAGGATTCTTGCTTATATATTTGAACTTCACTTTATTAGTAGAATTAGTTAACTGTTGGTAGAACTAGTTTACTAAAACTTTATCTTATTTACAATTGCATATTAGTGATAGATAGGCAATTCGATTTACAAAGTTCTGATTCTAATTTAGTTTCTATAATCCTAGTCCGTTTCCTCTGAACTATCCCCATGGGATCGATATCCATGACTCCATTAGAGCCCTGTATTACTTGAGCGATACGTATACTTGCGTTGAAAGATTAGCTCTACAATTATTGAATATCTTTATACACATCTTTATCAAATACAAGCAATTTTAAATTAACGTAAAGTGTGCGGGGTGGTTCAAGTTTTTGGCGCCGTTGCCGGGGATAGTTAGAGTGTTAGTTAGATAGGATAGAAAAGATAGATAGATATATAACATAACTAGAGTAACATACAATTTAGGACTATTAGAAAACTTTTTAAAAGAACTTGCAACTTATTATTATCTAGTCAACTATTTTTTTGTGTACTGATTTCAATTGTATGCATAAGTTTAGATCTGAAAATTTTATACCCTATGATTTGGAATTAGAATACACTGTTAGAAGAATTAGAAAACTGAGAAAAGAACCTAGAGATCTTGATAATCTTAATACAATGGAAAACAATGTAAACAACCAAAGAATAGAAGATGAACATCAATCTAGACCACTAAGAGATTATGCTAACCCTACATTTGATGAAATTCACTTAACCATCCAAAATCCAAATATAGCTGCTAATTCATTTAAGCTTAAACCTGCAATTATCCAAATGGTACAAAACAATTAATTTGGTGGAACTTTTAACGAAGATCCAAATATACATCTTGCAAGTTTCTTAGAACTTTATGCTACTTTTAAATATGACAGAGTGTCTGATGATGCTATCAGACTTAGAATTTTTCCTTTTTCACTAAGGGAAAAGGCTAAGGCTTGGTTAAATTTGTTAGCACCTGGATCTATTAGAACTTCGGGTGAACTTTCATAAAAATTCTTATTGAAATATTTTCCACCATCTAAGACATGCTAAGCTTAGAAATGATATCACATATTTCAGTCAGTATGAGGGAGAATCAATATATGAATCTTGGGAAAGATTTAAAGAACTTCTTAGGAAATGTCCACATCATGCATTAACAGATTAGTTAATTATTCAAACTTTTTATAATGGATTAGTAGGATCTCTTAGATCCATTATTGACGCTCCTACTAGTGGATCATTAATGTCTAATCCTTTTGAAGAAGCTTATGCTTTAATTGAAGAAATGACTACCAATAATTTTCAATGGTCTGCTGAAAGGGTAAATCTTAGGAGAGTAGCTAGTATTCATCATTCAGATGCTTTAACTATGATAGTTTCTTAAATTGTTGTTCTTTCAAAGAAAATAGATCATTATGGAATGAATCGTTCTCAAACACCTTCAGTGTTAGAGGAAAATTTATTAGAACAAATTGTAGATGCTCAATCTTCATATGAAACTTTAAATTTAATAAATAAAAGACAAAATAACCCTTATTCAAACTATTATAATACAGGTTGGAAGAATCATCCAAACTTTAATTGGAATAACCAAGGTAATGTTAATCCTATTAATCCTCAGTGGGGGAACAATCTTGTTACCCATTAGGAAATGTAAACAATCAGGGTAATTCCAATTATAGACCTTCTAATCTACCAGGTTTTTATAATAATTCACATTTCAAGGAGAAGAAGTTATCTATGGAAGAATTAGTCTTGAATATGGGAAATCAGTTACAAAGTCAAGGAGATGCTATTAAAATTATAGAAAACCAATTGGGGCATATTGCTACTGCACTGAGCAATAGACTCGTTGGAACTTTACCTAGCAATGTTGAAGTAAACCTTAAAGATCAAGGAAAAGAACAGATTAAGGCTATTCAATTAAGAAGTGGAAAACAGTTGGAAAAAGAGTTCAAAAAGAAACTATAGTTGAAAAGGAAAAAGTGGAAACTGAAGGAGAAAATGAATGTTTATATCCTGATTTTTCTCTGAAACCTATGAAAATTACTGTTGAAAGACCACCACCACCATTTCCTCAAAGACTAAAGCAACAAGATGAAGGAAAAAGATTTGCTAAATTCTTAGACATTTTAAAAAAAATTGTCAATAAATATTCCTTTTGTTGGAACAAATGTCTGATTATGTTAAATTTATGAAGGATATACTCAACAAAAAGAGGAAGTTGTTAGATCATGAGATTGTTTCACTCAGTGAAGAGTGCAGTGCTATAATTCAGAAAAAGCTTCTTGAAAAACTTAAAGATCTTGGTAATTTTACTATCCTTTGTGCTATTGGTGAAAAATTTTTTGGACGAGCATTATGTAATTTGGGAGCAAGCATAAATTTGATGCCTCTATCAACTTTTAAAAGGCTAGGAATAAGAGAGATTACACCAACTTTTGTAACTCTAAAGTTAGCCGATCGATCTATTACGCATCCTAAAGGAGTTGTAGAAGATGTTCTGGTTATGGTTGATAAATTTATCTTTCCTGTAGATTTTTTTTATTTTAGATATGGAAGAAGATAAAGAAATTCCAATCATTTTAGGAAGACCATTCCTAGCTACAGGAAGAGCCATGATAGATGTTCAAAAAGGAGAGTTGACGATGGAGTAAATGATCAAGAAGTAACCTTTATCATCTCAAATTCAATGAAATATCCTTCAATAGAAAAAGATAATAAATGTTTTAGAATAGATATATGTCGTTATTTGAGAAAAGAATATTTCAAAGAAAAATTTGAAGAAAATGAAGATATGGAAAATGATAAATATGATGAAATTGATAGTGAAGAAGCTAATTATATACATGAACAATTTAAAATGGTCGATTCAACAGCAGCAGAGAACGAAATATTAATTTCATCAATTGTAAAACCTCCTGAACTTGAATTAAAGACTCTTCCAAATCATTTGAAATATATATTTTTAGGAAAATTTTCAACATCACCAGTAATTGTATCCTCTGACATAAATGAAATTCAAGAAAAAATTTAATGGATACATTAAAAAAGTACAAAAAAGCTTTTGGATGGACTCTGGCTGATATAAAAGGAATTAGTCCTTTAATTTGTATGCACAGAATTTTATTAAACGATGAACATAAACCAAGAATTGATCCAGAACGGAGGCTGAACCTTATTATGAAAGAAGTAGTTAAAAAGAAATTTTAAAATAGTTAGATGCTGGAATTATATTTCCTATTTTGAATAGTACTTGGGTAAGTCCAATTCATTGAGTTCCTAAAGAAAGGATGAGTAACTGTTGAAGTAAATGATAATAATGAATTAGTACTTATTAGACAAGTTACTAGATGGCGTATTTGTATTGATTATAGAAAATTTAATGCTGTAACCTGAAAATATCACTTTCCTCATCCTTTTATAGACCAAATGTTGGATAGACTTGCTGGACACAAGTACTGCTGCTTTCTGAATGGATATACTGGTTACCATCTAATTTCTATTGCTCCTGAGGATCAAGAGAAAACAACTTTTACTAGTCCTTATGGAACTTTTACTTTTCGAAGAATGCCTTTCGGATTATGTAATGCACCTGTAACATTCCAAAGATGTATGATGTCTATATTTAGTAAGTTAATTGATAATGGAATATAAGTATTTATGGACGATTTCTCTGTATTTGGAACATCATTTGACACATTATTAAATCATCTAAAAAAAGTTTTGGAGTTATGCGAAAGAACTAATTTAGTTCTAAATTGGGAGAAATGTCAATTTATAGTTGCAGAAGGAATTGTATTAGGGCATAAAATTTTGGAAAATGGAATGGAGGTAGACCCTGCAAAAATCTAAGTAATAGCTAAACTACCACCTCCTACTACAGTGAGAGGGGTAAAAAATTTTCTTGGACATGCTGGTTTCTACAGGCGTTATATTAAATTTTTTTTAAAAATTACCAAACCTCTATGCCAACATTTAGAAAAAGACAAGAATTTGAATTTACTGAAGACTGCTTAGATGCCTTTGAATTATTAAAGGAAAACCTAATCATAACACTTGTAATAGTTTCACCTGATTGGGAGAAACCATTTGAATTAATGTGTGATGCTAGTGATTATGCTATTGGAGTTGTTCTTGGTCAAAGATATGAAAAGCTTTTTAAAGTTATCTACTATGTTAGTAGAACTCTTAATGATGTTCAAATTACCTATACGGTTACTGAAAAAAAGTTACTGGCTATTGTGTATGCTTTTGACAAATTCAGATCTTATTTAATTTAGACTAAATGTATTGTGCATACTGATCATTCTGTTATTAAATATCTGATGCGAAAGAAGGATACTAAAACAAGATTAATTAGATGGATACTTTTGATGCAAGAATTCAATTTTGTGGTAACTGATATAAAGGGAATTGATAATCAAATTGCTTATCATTTGTCAAGATTAGAATATCATGAATCATCTGACACCGACAAAGAAATAATAGAAAGTTTCCCGGATGAATAACTTTATAATATAAATGAGTGGAAAATACCTTGGTATGCTGATATAGTTAACTATATAGTAAGCAATATTTTGCCACCTATGCTAACACTGCAGCAACAGAAAAAATTCATTCATGATGCAAAATCATATTTTTTGGATGAACTATATTTATATACGTAATGTAACAATCTTATTATTAGGAGATGTGTGCCTTATGAAGAAACTAAACTCATTATTCAAAAATGCCATGATTTTGAATTTGAAGGACATTTTAGGATTGACAAAACTACGCATAAAATTTTACAAGCTGGATTTTATTGGCCTACTCTCTCTAGAGATATTTACAGATATATCAAAACTTGTGATAGATGCCAACGAGTAGGTAATATATCTAGAAGAAATGAAATGCCTCTGAATTTCATGTTAGAAGTTGAGATTCTTTATGTTTGGGATTAGATTCATGGGTCCCTTGAACTTATATATTTTGATTGCAGTTGATTATGTATCAAAGTGGATTGAAGCAAAAGATTTACCACGTTGTGATGCTAAATGTGTTTCAAGATTCTTAATGAAAAACATTTTCACAAGATATAGAATACCGAGTGTGATTATCACTAACGAAGGATCCCAGTTTAGGAATAAATATATTATAAGATTGGCAGAAAAGTTTAATATTGTCCATAGACTCTCTACTGCTTATCATCCTCAAAATAGTGGTTTAGCTGAAGTTTCTATTTGCGAGATTAAATAAATTTTAGAAAAGACTGTAAATCCTAATTGAGTAGATTGGTCTGCAAGACTGGATACTGCATTATGGGCATACAAGACTGCTTATAAAACTCCTATTGGAATGACTCCTTACAGACTCATTTTTAGAAAGACTTGTCACTTACCAATAGAATTGGAGCATAAAGCATATTGAGTGATTAAAGAATTCAATTATAATTTAAAAAATACTGGTGAAAAGAGATTGTTACAAATGAATGAATTAGAAGAATTTAGAAATGAATCTTATAATAATGACAGAATTTATAAGAAAAAGCTGAAGTTAAGACATGATTGGAAGATTAACCAGAAGTACTTTGAACTAGGATAAGAAGTTTTGCTTTACAATACAAGGTTGAAGTTATTTCCTGGGAAATTGAAGTCTCGTTAGTTAGGACCCTTTACTATGACTCAAGTTTATACTTATGGAGCTGTTAAAACTGAAGATCCGAAGACTGGGAATAGATTTAAAGTAAATGAACATAGATTAAAACCATATTTTGAGGGTAATAGACCAAACTTTAAAGAGGTTTTAATGCTTAGTCAACCTGAATAACACCTGAATAGGTCGGGATGATGATGTTAAACCAAGCGCTTTATGGGAGGCAACCCATAGCTATCTTTATTTGTTATGTGTTTGTTTGAATTTATCATTAGTTTGTAATAGTATTAAATTCTACTACTTGTATTTACTCTTTGATCATCATAGAATTTGGATCCACGGATAAAATTTGGAACTCATTTGACCACGACATTATTGTGGAAAATTCTGCCTAGGGCACCGACAGCGCGCTCGATGCCACCAATGGTGGTTTTTTCCTGAGAGACCTGACATTTAATTGCATAAAGCTCGTCGATGGCGCCATCGAGGCCGCCAATAACGAGATCGGCGAGTGGGCAGTTTTTCGTGTTTGATACCACGATTTTTGGCGATTTTAGATGAATTTATCCCCTATAAACTTCTATAGATAGTTCCAAAACTCTACATTTCTAAAATATGAACGGAAACTCCCTTGAATTCATCTCTAATGGCTTCCAATTCCATAGATCACCCTAGATTTTGAGTGTTCAACCGGTGAAAGTTTGTCAGTTCCGAGGCACAACGACTTTTCAACAAAGTGATGTCAGGAGGCTAATTAAAGAAAGAGATTTTGTGAATTGAGGATTAAATAATCCTTCGATAGAAATTGAAGAAATGATCATGCAGAGAAGATGGGAAGTATTTTGCTACACTACTGCCGCAGTAGTCGTTCCTGTGGTGAAGGAGTTTTACGCCAATTTACATGGAATCAACTAAGGAAGCGTCTATGTGTGAGTTAGGTGGATAACTTTTAATTCTGGAAGAATTAATGAATTGTACATGCTTGAGATTGTTTCTATCTACCATAATTCCAATTTCGTGTCAGCGAGAGATAAGATGAATGAAATATACTAATATTTGACGGACAAAACTGAAGATTAGAAAGTTAGAGAAAACATGTATGTCAGTTATTCTGCTACACTTTTAAATCCCGTTTCAAGACATTGACATTTTTTCATATTTGCAAAATTATTATCGACAATCAAGATCGGTGAAGTCACCAAAGAGATTGTTATATTGAACTACAACATTCAAATCAGATGGTTGATTGATATTGGATCAATTATTGTGAAGTCTGTTTTTGGCCTGATTGTTCAAGGATCATCTCAAGGGCTTTGACATCCTTCAACAATTTTCTCAATATGCAGTCTATTTCAAGTATCATATGAGATTTGGGGAAAGGTACTACTTCCTTGGAAACCTTTAGACTCAACTAGAATGTTTCCAGCCAATGATGGCTTGATTATGGATCAAGCATCGTAAAACTCTGTTCCAATTCAACCTCTTGTAGCGGACAAGAAACTGATGATCTTACACATAATCAAGAATTTGGAGAACCGAGTACAAAATTTAATGAATCCATTTAACAATATCTCTGATTTCTTTAATCAACTTGATTGGAGAATGAAAGAGCATTTTGATCATACTGGACGTTTCAAAGCGAGTTTGATACACGTAATGAGAAAGATGGAATGGATTAAAGAAGATTCAACTGAAGAATTCCCATTCCAACCTTTCTATAACATGTTCGTCCATGTTCAAGTGATGGTTGATATTAGAGGAGAAACCAGTACTGATTCATAAGAGTAGCAGAATTTCTTTACTTTATATGTTTTTTTTATGTTGAACTTGATTTGAACTATGTTTGTTTGTTTGCTTTCGATTGTTTTCTTTTTAATCATTGTATAGTTGAAATTATATTTAAAATATTTTTTTCAGCGTTTAGAGTGTTGTGGCTTAGATTGCGACACTGAATTGACAAACTTAGGTTAAGAAAATACCTGTCTTGTTTGTTATGTAATGTGTATTGTAACACTTGGAATTAATATATAATTGCGAAGCTTTGTTGTGTGTATTTTTATTTGTGTAAATACATCACTTAATCACTTTAAATTTATGTTTAAAATGATCGAACGGATGATGACGAGGCTTAAAATTGATCGAAATCGTAAAAAATTGAAAGATGATCAAAATTTAAGAATCGCGCCGACGGCGCGCTTGAGGCCACCGACGGCGTGTTTTTCCCGAGACTATTGAAATTAAATTCAATTGAGCCCGCCAACAGCACGAACAACCCTGCCGACGGTGAGATCTAAAGAATTACCTTTTAACCGTGATTTTAATCAGTCAACCGCCAGTATTCATCGTCGTCTTCCCTTATTTACTGAAAATTTTGACCTAAGGCTTGAGAGATCTTAGATTTGGAGCGATTTCAACCAATTTTAACACTGGATTTCATCTTCCCCTTAAAAGAGCTTCCCTCCTATGTAAAGATTTTTTATTTTCACCATGAATTTCTTCCACATTGAGGAATTTTGAAAAAATTGAAAATGTGGAGGAAAGACTTGGAAGAAATTCATGGAACTTGATTTAGATTGCTTTAAGTCACCTTTGGAAGTCATTGCATTATTGTTTTGGAATTTAGTTTGGATTTTTGTAATTTTGATAGATCGAAAAATGGCTCCCCGTCAAAAGAGGCAACTAGAATTAGACGAGACTCGGTTTATAAATGCTAAAGCCCAATTGAGATACACTTCAATCTTCAAAGAAAAGAAGTGTATTCAAGATTGAGTTTTCGATGATCCTAGAGGAGAGGTGGAATGAATTATTAGAGAAACGAAGTGGGAGAACTTCTATTACTCTACTAACAAGGCTGAGAGTTTTATGAAAATCTGACTCAACTTGAGGACGAGCCTGTCAAAGTAAGAGGTTTTTCTGTTGATTTTAATGCTACACGCATTAATTCTTTTTACGAGCTTCACGATTATTATTCTAGCGAGTATGAAACATTTAGAACTATGGAAGGTCCGTTAGATGATGTTATTGACTTTCTCAGTGATAGGAAAGGGAATTGGAAAAATAAGCATCGTGAACAGATTAACTTTCTTTTTTCTATGATGAATGCCACAGCTAAGGCATGACATTATTTCATTTGTTCTACCCTGCTACCTACCTATCACCATAGTGAAGTATCAAGAGATAGAGCTATTCTGAATTTCTATATTTGGAACAATAGAAGTATTAATGTGGGGAGTATTATTTACAAGAATATTATGGCCACGGTAAAGAGTGAATAGAGTGGATATTTAGGACATCATGGTCTAATTTTTGCACTTTGCCAATTATTTGGAGTGGAAGCTAGAGACGATGAAGAATGGGTATATCCTATGAAACCTATTAGTAAAGCCAATTTGAAGACGTACGAATCCCATGAAGAATGGAGATCTGGGAGTAGGAGTAAAGCACCTTCTACCAGTAGAGATATCCCCTCTACTAGTTATGACCCTCCTGATTCTAGCTCTCCTACTCTTTATGATTTGATGAATAAGATGACCCTGCAGTGGAAAAGTTTTGAAAAGTTTGATGAAAGACTTGAGAGAATAGATCAAAGGATTGAAGGATTAGAGTGTAGACATGATCATGATATTGAATATCTTCAGCGGCATTTAGATTTCGAGATTGCTTATTATGATGCTCAGGCTAGATACTATAGAGGTAAACCTGATGTTACTTTTCCATAATGCCCCCGTTAGACTCGCTATCAGCCCAGTCCACCTACTAACTAGGGAGATGAAGATATAGCATGGGATTTTGATTTGTGATTGTGATGTGATGTATTTGTCTTTTGTTGTAGTATTTTCATTCTGTTATTTGTATTTTGTGAACTGTTTTATCTTCTAAGATTTGTATTGTGTTCATAGTTTATATTTCATTTATGGATTGTGATGCATAATTGTGATTTTAATTGTGAACTCTTAGTTTAATTAGTAGATTGTTTGTTATTGTGTTGAGAAATGCAAATGTTATTTTGTAATGTCCTGTGTATTGTAGTTAATTGTTTTAGTTAAATGTTTTACTTTATGAACTTATTTCAAAATTTCATTACCCCAGTAAATTCTATAAACAATTATATGTGTAGAAAAGTTCCTAATATTAGAGGTCAATTTTAAGTCAATATTTTTGAGAAGAACCTGCAAAACTTTAAGAGAGAAGAAAACGCCTAAGGTGCAAAGGTATGATTTATATATTTAGAATTTTCTTTCTTTCCTCCCATATTATTTCTATTATTGAAAACTTTAAGTTTGGGGGGGGGAGAAAAATATTAACTATTATGTGTTCTCAAATTAAAAAATTTTCAAAATTTATAACATGATTTTTTACTATAAAATTTAATTCAGTTAACTATATTTAGATTTTATTTAAAAATTGTAGAAGATTCAAAGAAATATTTTTGGTAATGAAAATTAATTTTGTAGGTTAAGATATTTAGTATAAGAGGATAAGACTATAGTTAACTATTTCAAGTATGGAAAACTATATTCTGAAATATTAAGAATCTTAGGAATTTAGTTGAGAAAGAAAAGATTGGGACTCAATGATGTAAAAACTATGAACTACATATAAGGTAAAAAAATGATATAAGTTTCAAATTTAGGAAAAGAAGAGAAGTTCAAAATCATTAACAGGCTATCCAAATATAGTAATCCTCACTTGAAAAAAAAAGAGAAAAAAAGAATTGAGAACTAATCCCTGAAAAAGAAAAGAAAAATATATAAAGGATTGAAAGGCAATCCAAATACAAAGAAATAAAAAAGTAAGGGAGGAGAAGCTTAACGAGATGCCTATTAAAAAGTTGGCTTCACTTTGATTAACCTAAAGGGAAAACTAAATACATTTCTGAACTTATATTTATAGACTAGTTTCTTTAATAGTAATGTTTTCATGAAATTCCTATCATCTGAATATTATAAGTGAATTAATATTGCAATATATAGTCATTCTTGAAATGAATAGAAGACTAGAACTCTTAGACTTGATGACTAGATAACCTTGTATCTGATGAGTTAATCTAATTACTTGAAAATCTTTTCTAAGAAGTCTTACTATGATATTTATTTAAATCAAAATTATAGTATTCCTAAATTAAAACTTTACCACAATGAATCATCACATTTATGTAGTACTAAAAATTACTTGAGGACAAGTAATAGTTAAGTTTGAGGGATTTTGACCCACTAAAAATATATTAAGAGTTTCATGCCTATATTATATTGATTTTTATGATATTGCACTTTAAAGAAGGGTATTTTTGATGTTTTGTTATAGAAATGTTGATTTATGGACAATGGAGCAAAAAAATGCAAAAAGGAGAGAATTTGGAGCAAAAAGGACCTAAAATGTGAAGATTTGATCTAGGGCGCCGACGACGAGCTTGACGGCGCCGACGGCGGATTTTTCCCGAGAGTTCAGAAAATTATTACAAGGAAGCCCACCGACGGCGAGATCGAGGCCACCGACAGTGGGCCATATGAAAGAAAGTCCAAGGCTAAGTATTCTAGAAGGCCGCCGACGGTGCGCTCGAGGCCGCAGATGGTGGGAAAGTCGGTTCTCTCATGAGGTGCATCGAATGTGGAAGATTTTTGGAGAGATGCTTGAGAAAATTTTTGAAACTTTAACTACTTTGAAAGAAAAAAATTGGGGCTGAAAATGGTGTCCACTAGTGTCCATTGTAGTTGTCTGTTGTTGTCTGTGAGTCCACCGAGTTTATAGTGTGACACTAGAGTGTTAGTTAGTGTCTTGTTTCCATTATAGTTTTAGATAGTGAGTTCAATTAGTGATATTTGTGAGGAATTCTTCGTGAGATTTCAAGAGTGGAAGGGAAGTGAGAGATTTCTTCCTTCTTGTCGTTTCGAAGGAGAATTCTGCTTGTTGTAAATAAAGGAAGAAATTTAGAAGAACATCACGGAGTTTGCTTGGGGAGGAATTTGAGAAAAGTTGGATTTACTTATTTTAGTTTGTAAAACTTTGTTTTTAAATATGAAATCCAAGTTTTGTTGTATCTTCTCCATGAAATCTGAGTAGTTTTTCGATCTTTCTCCTTATTTTAAAATTTTGCTGAAATGGTAATTTAAATTAGTGTGCTGATACACCTAAAATATATAGTATTTTTATGCATATTTTTATACCTATTTTTGATGATATTGCACTTTAATGGAAGTTATTTTGTGTTTTTCTTGCAGATACGATGAAAATGAGTGATTATGATGAAAGGAGCAAAAATGGATCAAATTTGGAGCAAAAAAATGAAAATTTGGGCATTGTCGCTAAGCGCCGCTGGGCCCGCGCTTAGCCACCACTGCTAAAAATCGAGTTTAATTTAAATTTGGTGCCATTTTCAAAGGGGATGGGATGCAACTCTTGGTGATAACTTCCATAACTTCCTTTGGGCAGCAAAGTTTGAATGAAGGGGTGCATTCTTTGGTGGATACATCGAATCTGGACACATTTTGAATAGATACCAAGGCACATTTTGGTTTATTATTTAAAGAGTGTTAGGAAAAATTAAAGGAGCTCTTCCTTTGCATTTTGAAGAGAGTTTTCATTAGGAGTAGGAGTAGAGAGTAGAAAAGGTGCTCTTCCTTTGCATTTTGAAGGGTTCTTCCATTGCATTTTTACAGAGTTTTTATTTTGGCTTTAAATTAGGAGTAGGAGTAGAGAGAAGAAAGGAGAAAAGGGCAGAAGTGATGCCTTCTTCTTTTCACTACTTTTATTTCCTTTAGTTTAGTTTTTATTGAAGTCTGAAGTCTATATTCTGAGTCATCGGAGTTGGGAGACTTGCTCTGAGAAGTAGATTAGTGAAGAGTCAAAGTTTAAGAGGAACTTCCTGAGTCTTGTGGAGAAGATTTTCAGATAAGTGTTTACTTTTATTCTTACATTTAGTTTTTAATTAATACTTGTTTTTATTTATTGTTTTTCTTATGGTTTTTAATTTCAAATCAACGTGTTTTTGTATTTTCTCAATGCATTCTGAGTAGTTTACTTTATCTTTTTCTTCTTAAATGAAGAAGTAAGTAATTCATGAAGAATTGTTGTGGAAAGTATATGTGTTTAAAGTTGGAAGAAGTTGTGAAAATTGATTCTATAAACTTTATTTACTTCTTAATTTTTCCTGCTAAGATGTAAATTTTGTGGTGAGATTACATAAGATCCAATGATGTATTGTGTCATAAAAGTTAGAAAGAATCGTATGCAATTATATGGGTGAAAATTGTAGTTCATATAATTGAATGCAATATATTAGAAGATGTTTTAAAAGGGGAGTAAAATTAGAGAATTTTTAGTGTGACAAGCTAAAAGCCACTAATTTGGTTTGAAGTTTTGAATTTTGTTATGAGAAGTTAGCCCCTAGGTGGAGAGAATTGAGGGAAACTCTAGAGTGAGAGTTGGTATCTTCCCTTCCTAACCATGTTCAAAATGATAAAATTTCAAATTAACCAATGTTCTTTATAGAACCAAGTAAGGGTAAAGAATACATTTGCTTCTATTTTTCACAACAAATTTAAATACTTCCACAACAATGTTTTCATAATTCTTACTACTTTATAAAGGAAAGAAAAATATATTTTAGTTAATAGTGTTTTTCATACCGTGTTTACAGTTATTATCATTTTAGTTTCTAGTTTGAATTTTATAAGAAAATTTAAAGAGTGAAATCAACTATCAAACTTTTCAAAATCAAAACATACCTTCAAAAGGCAATTAAAAAAAGTAAAAAGATAATTTTCTTAGTTCTTTAAAGAATTTTACTTTCCCTGTGGGTTCGATATCTCAGGGCTTAATCAGAAAGTCCTATATTACTTAATAAACGATATGTATACTTGCGTAGTATCCCATATTATAAAATCATACTTTTCATATCTAAATCATCAGCACATTTTTACCGGTGGACCAAGTTTTTGGCGCATAAATATTTATCAGAGATCAAGTTTTTGGCGTCATTGTCGGGGACATAAATTAATTAACATTACATTTTAAAGAAAAATAAGAAATTTTAAATTTTTACTTCTCTTTATTTTTGTTAGTGTGTTGTGTTTTGTTTTTTTATTATTGTATGCGTAGTTTAGGTTCTAAGGGATTTGTGTCTTACGATTCTGAATTAGAATGAACTATCATAAAAATAAAAAGAAATTAAAAATACAGAAAATGATAAAAATATTCAAGAGATGGCAAATCATCATGATCAAAATGTTGGCATCCATCAAGAATTAAGACCTTTAAGAGATTATATTAACCCTACAGTGGATGAACTTCGTTGTAGTATTCAAAACCCTGCTGTAGCTGCTAAATCTTTTGAGCTTAAACCTGCTATTATCCAAATTGTGTCCAATAATCAGTTTGGGGGAGCAACAACTGAAGATCCTAATTTGCATCTTGCTAATTTTCTAAAGTTGTGTGCTACTTTTAAATATGATGGTGTTTCAGATGATGCTATTAGACTTAGACTTTTCCTTTCACACTAAGGGAAAAAGCTAAAATATGGTTACATCGTTAGCACCTGGATCAATTAGAACTTAGGCTAAACTATCACAAAAATTCCTTGCTAAATATTTTCCACCATCTAAGACAGCAAAGTTGAGAAATGATATTACATATTTTTGTCTGTTTGAAGGGGAATCAATATATAAAGCATGGGAAAAATTTAAAGATCTCTTCAGGAAATGTCCACATCATTTGATACCAGATTGGTTAATAATTCAAACTTTTATAATGGATTAGTTGGATCTCTTATATCGATCATCGATGCTACTGCTGGTGGATCATTAATGTCTAAACCATTTTCTGATGCTTATGTTTTAATTGAAGAAATGACTACTAATAATTTTCAATGGCCTTCTAAAAGGTTAAATCCTAAAAAGGTAGCTAGTGTTTTTGAAAATGATGCTTTTATAATGTCAGCAAATCAAGTTGCTACTGTTTCAAGGAAGATAGACCAATTTGGGATGAATTTTTTTCAGCCACATTCCATGATTGAATAAAATTCATTAGGCCAAATGGTTGGTTCTTATTCTTCACCATAAACTTTCAATGCTATAAGCAAGCCAAACAACCCATATTCCAATTATTATAACCCAGGTTGGAAGAACCATCCAATTTTAACTGGAATACCAATAATCAGGGTGGTGTTAATCAACAATGGGGGAACCACAAAGTAAACTCATTGGGGAATTGGAACAACTAAGGAAATAATAATAATAATAGATTAACTTATCCTTCAGGTTATAATAATGTTGTACAATTAAAGGTGAAGAAGTTTCCTATTGAAGAAGTGGTGTCAAATATGGAAAATTAATTACAAATTTAAGGAGCAACCATTAGAAATATTGAAAATCAATTGGGACAAATTGCAAATGCCTTAAGTAATAGATCCCAAGGAATGCTTCCAAGTAATGCTAAAGTAAATCTAAGAGAAAAGAATAAAGAATAAGTAAAAGTAATTCAACTGAGAAGTGGAAGATAATTGGAAGATAGAGTTAAAAAAGAAACTGAAGTAGACAAAGAAAAGATTGAAGAACCAAAAGAGGATGCTCCGAAAGGTTTGGAAAGACCTGTTTCTCCACCTAAGGTTGATTTAGAAAAACCATCACCTCCATTTCCTCAGAGACTTCGTCAATAAAAGTTGGATAAGCAATTTTCAAAATTCTTAGAGATATTTAAGAAGCTTACTATTAATATTCCATTTGATGAAGCCTTAGAACAAATGCTAATATATGAGAAATTTATGAAGGATATTCTTAACAAGAAAAGGAAGTTTGAAGATAATGAGACTGTTGCACTAAGTGAGGAGTGTAGTGCAATGATTCAGAAAAAGCTTCCTGAAAAGCTTAAAGATCCTGGTAGTTTCACAATTCCATGTGCAATCGGAGACAGATTATATGGAAAAGCTTTATGTGATTTGGGTGCAAGCAGTAACCTTATGCATCTATCAATATTCAAAAGACTGGGACTAGGAGAAATAACCCCAACTACTGTAACTCTGTAATTAGCAGATCGTTCGATCACATATCCTAAAGGAGTTATAGAAGTTGTTTAGGTTCAAGTGGATTAATTTATATTTCTTGTTGATTTCATTGTGTTAGATATGGAGGAAGATAAAGAGATGCCTATAATTTTGGGAAGACCTTTCCTAGCTACAGGTTGAGCCATGATAGATGTGCAAAAAGGGGAATTAACGATGAGGGTTAATGATCAGACTATTACATTTAATATTTCAAAATCGATGAAATATCATGCTAGAGGTAAAAAAGATGAGTGTGTACGGCTTATTTTTAGGTTATGTGTTGTATTTTGAAAAGGGGGTCGCCTAACAGAAGTTGTCGGCGAATTTTTAATTTAATTTAAATAAATAATTTTGAAAAGTAGTATTTGATTTTGAAAATAATTTTAAATTTGAAGGTTTTAAGATATGAGATTAAACCGATCTCACATCCCAAATTGTTTATATAAACGAGCACCGCACCACAAACCGTGTATCTATCCCTAAGGATAGACACAGCACCTTGACGATGGGGCTCGATTAAATAAACTAGAAAATTTGTGACATCCGTTTGGTCCGCGAACCAATTTTATAAGCCGACAAATTCCCCGCTTAATATGAAAGCATTAAACGGGGTTTATATTACACAGGTTCTTTAAAAATTCCCTATAAGGGCAAGCCCCTATAGTTAATTACATCTTAAGTGATGGGAATCACCTAAGAAAACTCTCGATAATAATCAATAATTCCGCTCTCAAGGATTTCAAATTTTAAGTTTTCGAGGGATTGAATTTTGGAATTTCAATAGGGAATGGATCAAATTTGGAACATTTTGTTTAGGGAATCCAAAGGAAGAAAAGTAGGAGAAATCACGGATTCGAAGCGAACTTCGGTAATTTCCCGACTATCCTATTGTTTGGCTTGAGTTTAGGAAAGTCCTAATATTTATTTAAATGTTTTGATCTTGCCAATTTTAATTAATTAGGGCTTATATTTGTATGATAAAATCAAACAAATAGCCTCGAAGATGTGAGGGTTTATTGTCGTACCGGACAACTACCTCGGAATCCTAAGACCGGTTAGGGCTTAATTTGCAATGCAAATGCCTAACGAAGAGTTGAGGATTTATGTTGCACTAGGCAAACTACCTCGAAGTCCTATGGCTTTGTTGTTTAGTTCTAGGAAAGTTTCTGTGAAGTAGACTCGGGTTTCTTGCGATGACGATGGCCGTGCTTGCCCACCATGCTCCGAGCTCCTTGTTGTTGCGGAGGTTTAGTTTTAGAAATCATAAATCGGGGGATGAGAAAAGTGTTTTGGTTTAGAGAAAAATCTTAATTTCCGGGTGTTTTTTATGTTTTAATTAAAACAAATCTTAAAGTTGATTATAACGACACCGGTTAAGATCCCACGGTTCCATCCTTCCGGCATCATTATTTTTATCGGATTCACTTAGTCCGGATGAATTTGCTAAACTCAACTGAATGAGTTCCACACTTTCATTTAGACCGTGGGAAATCTCGTTAGCAACACGTAGGTTACATCATCCGAGGTATTCCCGATCATCCAGCAGGACGTTTTAATTTAGTTGTAATTATAGTTTTGTGTTCTGTTTGTGATTAAATTTTGAGTTGCTTTATATTTTGAAATGTTGTGGCGGTGAATTTTATCTTGCAATGACTTTTATCTTAGTTTTGGTTTCAGTTTTAGGGTCTATCCTAAAGGTGAGAGTTTTCATGCAACAGTTGTTTATCATGCAAGAAAAGTAAGTGCAATGCAGTTAAATAAATTGCAATAATGTAAATTGCAAGAAGGTAAATTGCAATAAAATAAAAGCTTACCTGGAGGGTCTTCCCGTCATCCCAAGCTGCACTTAAAACACAATTAGAATATTTAAGCAAGTTCCTAGGTAAAGCTAAGGGAAGGGTTATGGTTTTCTACCAAATTCCTAATCCTATAGCTAGTCATTTCCTATGACGTCTAGGTCTTTGTGTTTTTGGTTTGAGGACGATTTTCTTCATCAAAGAATAATTAAATTCAATTGTTCTTATAAATGTCCTATCATATTGAGGAAGTGCTTAAGAAGAATCTTAAACATCTTTTCAATATTTCTAGGATTGTTTTAAGTCCAAATGAATTTAATTATATAAATGAATTAATCGTCCAGAAAATTCAAGTTTTGTTGTTATCTTGCTCAGTGAACTAGGACATTTGAATATCCTATAAGTGAAGTAACATTTCATTTAATGTTCTGTTTAGGAGTTATGATAACTAAAACTTTCAAGGGTAAATTGGTATTCAAATGATTTGATTTAAGTTAAAGGGTTTAAATTTGGAATAGTGTTCAAGTTGCATTATATTTAATTTCTTTCTGTTTTAGGTGATGTTATATTTAATTCAATTTAATTTAATTTAATTGAGTTTTAATTTAATTTAATTATTCAATTTAATTTAATTTATTTAATTTAATTTATTTTAATTTAATTTGATTTAATTTACTTAATTTAATTTAATTTAATTTAATTATTCAATTTAATTTAATTTATTTAATTTAATTTAATTTAATTATTTAATTTAATATAATTTATTTAATTTAATTTAATTTTAATTTAATTTTATTTTTTAATATTAATTGAATTTTTTAAAAGAGTTTAATAATTTAATTTTAGTTTAATGATTAAGTCTTTTAATATTTTAAATTTGAGTTATCATTTTAATTAAGAATTGAATATTAATGAGATAATTAATTTAGGGATTTTTAAATTAAAGAATAAATTTCTTCCTAATAATATCCCTATTTTAATAATTCCAATTTTATTATTCTTCCAAATTTAATCTATTATTTAATTAAAGTTTTAATCATTTTAAAATTGCTTAATGGGTTTCTACCCTTTAATCATTTAAATTTCAATCATCCAAATCAGATTAGGATCAAATATTTTACTTGTTAATTTTTTATTAAACCTAAAGTTTTAATTAAGGGTTAAAATTTTAATTACCATTTTACCTTTTAAGCTTAATAATTTTATAACTCACTAAATTGAACTCAAATGAACTTGAAATTTTTATGTGACTTCACTCATATGTCAATAAAGACATGAGAGGAGAAAATGTGATTTTTCTGTATTTAATTTATTTATATAATTATTTTTGGTAGAAAATAGAGATTTTCAAGGAAAATTTAATAACATGACCAAGGGAAAGTTTCTGTCCTTAAGAAAATTAGGGGACATTCCTAATGACCAGAGGATCACTTGGACCAATTTTGATGATTTTTTGAATTATATTATTTTTATTATAATTATTTTAAGTTTTGGAGTGTTAATTAATTTAAAAATAAAAAAATGTTAAAAAATGAATTTTATATTTTTCAAAAATCTCTCTGATATCAAGGAAACCAGAGAAGCAAATTTTGTAATTTTCTGATTTTTCTATGATTTATTATAATTATTTTAGTGAAAATGCTAGAAAATACATTTTTTAATTTTAAAATTACCTTAAAGCTTTAAAATTTAATATCTCACTAAATAGACCTAAGAAAAATGTGGGGTTTGTTCCTAAGTGATTAAAATTCAAAATGTGACATTTTGGTGAATTTTATTATTTTTGTGATTTTTATTATTTTTTTATTATTAAAAATATTAAAATATTATTAAAAATCAACTTTTTTAGAAAATTGAAATTTTAATTTTCTTAGGTTCACCTGATATCGGAGAGGCTCCAAAACCAATTTGGTGAATTTTTGAATGGCATTTTAAAAGTTATGAATTTTTAAAATTTAAAATGACTAAGTGGCTTAATCGACCCGATTAGTGGGGCTAACCAAGTCCAATTGACCTCAAATTTTTATGGTGGATTCCTCTGATCCTAAATGTCGGTGGAGAATTGATTTCAAGTCAATTTGATGCATGGTTAACTCTAATTAATTAGAGACCTATTTTGGGTGTTTAAGCCGATTAGGGTTGTTTTAAATGAACTAACTCAAAACCTATTTTTCCTGAGGTTCTCCGAGTCATAAGGAACATCACCAAATTTTCCTAGAATTTATTTCACAACATGCTATTTATTGGAATTAAAATACTCAAAACAGACAACATGAATTTGAAAAATCAATAACTTTTCATAGGGATGGCCTACGACTTTGGAAAATTCAGGAAATGTTCCCAAATTCGGAGGCTTCAAAAGCCTCATGGTCTCATGCCATGGTGAATTGTATACATGCATGGAGGATTAAAAGTATGCAGAGAGTAAATAAATTATAAAAAATAAAATACTTGATCAAATTAAATGATTTCTTTTCCACATTATTCTCCTCTGTTCACTGAGCTAGAAGGTATTTTTATTTTATTTTTTTGATTTTCCTACACAGATATATGAATTTTTGAAGTTTAGGGAATTAAATAAATCAAAAAAATACCCTAATTTTCTATTTATCCACGCGGCGCCATCTCTTCCTCGGCATCTCCGAAACGCCGCGTGTCGCGCTCCCATTCGACGCCGCCACCTGAGTCAGCAGCCCGGGCCCCGCAGTTCTCGTACCGTCTCCTGGTCCGACGCCATCTGAGCCGTTCGTCCGCGCGTGTATTGAATGGACGACATCTGTTCATCGTCCCCGAGCGTCCTCACCCGAGAGCCGTCCACACTAAATCCCTAAGATCTCACTCGATACTCAATGGATTTTCATGTTCTTATGCTCTATGGATTCATCTTGAAGAGACGAACACATCTATACGGCTATCATGCATTGAAACTAAGGCATTTGAAATGGAGAATCTCCAGAAGCTCGGGATGAAGAATTAGCTCATACCTTTGCTCGGAGAAGTGTGGCTTCGATCGAGAGTTGTTGCACCTTCGATTGGATCCCGCAAGCTCCGGATGAAGTCTCCCGGTCGCAGTGAATTGTCCGGGTGTGATTTCGACCAAGCCCAATCACAAAGCTTGGAGGCTGGAGCAACCGGGTGGCTCGGAGATGGGGCTTTTGCTGGTGGACACCTTCCTTGGTGCGGTGAAGGTGTAGAACCAATCAATTTGGGAATTGGCTCATTGTGGAGAAGTGTCCCGGTTTTGGGTGGAATTTCGGTTGGGAAATTGGATTTTATCGAGTGGGGATTAGAGCAAATTGACACCGGGGATCAACCGCTCTAAGGGTGGAGAAGGGTTTGGAACAATTTTGGCGAGTTTCGGCGAGGTTTGTGCAACTCTCCTCTCATGGCCGTGAGGGGGTCGGGTTTAAATAGAGGTGGCTAGAGAGCCTCCCGGGGATGGCCAAGGGTTGGGATCGAGCTGCTGCGGTCATGGGAAGAACGGCCATGGTGGCCATTGGGCATGGGGCGGCTCGGCGAGGTGGAATTTCAAAGTTGGCTCACATGTGAGCTCTCGGGTGTGGTGTTTTCCGGCGATCCAGGCGGCTGGGTCGATAGGCATGGGTCACCATCTTGACCGAGGAGATCGGGGCTTGGCAATGGTGAAGTCGATTGGGCTTGGACATGTGTAAAGTGTTTGGATTAAAATGGAATGGGGAAGAGGTCACTTTGGCTTGAAATTGGTCAATCCATTGGTTTGGGTTGGGTTCACCTCCCCATGGCCTGGTCTTGGGCCGAGAAGATCGGTTAGAGCTAGCTGGTCAAGAGGTGGTGATGTCCTTATCCAAGAATATTTGGATTAAATCTTGGTTAAGCGGAAAAATGCTTAAGGCTAATGACTTTTAGAAGATGGTTAAAGGACCTCCTCCTTTTGCCATTAATGGCATGGTCACATGCCAAATTTTCATGGCTTCATATGGCTTGTGAATGGCTCACCTTTGGCTTGGGAAAAGGTTTGGTCAATTTCATGGAAATGGGTTTTAAGAATTTTGGATATTTTGGTGAAAATTTGCATGAAGCTTGATTTGGAATAATTTGATGGTGAATTTAGGACTTAGGTAATGGCTTTAATTAAGTGGATGACAAATGGAGATGTCATGTGGGCTTTAGGGTAGATTTTGGGCCTTTGGATGTGGTGAAGTGGGCTTTTAGGAAAGTTTAAGGGGAATGGGCTTTTTGATTTTAGGATGGGCATTTGGGTAAAGATTTTGTGAATAACTTTGTCAAATAAATGTCATAATTGGTTTAGGGATGTTCTATGAAGGGCTTGGAATCAATTTGGTGTGATTTGGAGTTGAATTGGTTTGAATTTGGATTTATTTGGTAAGTGGGCCTATGTAGGTCAAATTGGGCTAACTTGGGCTAATGTTGGGCTAGGGTTGAAATTGATATAAAATCAATATTGAGAAATGTTTATGGGAGTATTTCAAAAAGGTTTTGACTTTGGTTGGGCTTTGATTTTGGGGTTTAGGCTCATTTGGGTTAGGTTTGGGTTTAGGTCGAAATAGGGCCTTTTAACTTTGGGTTGAGTTTGAGTGGGGTTTGGGTCCAAATTTTGGGCAAATCATGTTAGTATTTTGTTTGTGGGAATGTTAAGGAAGATTTAGAAAAGATTTGGGGTTAATTGGAATTGAATTGGGTGAGTTTGAGTTAGGTTTGGGTCATGGGTCCAAATTGGGCTTTAAGGCCAAAAGTGAGATTGGATCCAAATGTCAATCAAATTGGACTTGGATTTGGTCTAGATTGGTATTGGGGATATTGAATTGAAGTTTAGAATTGAATTGGACCAAAATTTGGGTCAATTGGGTAGGTTTGGTTTGACATTGGGTTCACTTAGGGTTAAAATGGGTCAAATTGGGGGTTTTGACAAAAGTAGGGTAAATTGACAAAAGTGGCCCATGGTGTAGTTGGACAAAATGAAATTGGGAATATTTGGGATTTTCTGGAATTTTCTGGGAATTTTCTGAATTTTTGGATTTTTTGGCCAAGAGGGGTATTTTGGGTATTTGGAGGGTATTGGGAAGTTTTCTTGGAATTTTTGGTATTTTTGGGTATGGATGATCAATTTAAGTGATGTGGAAATGTTTGGGAATGATTTTGGAGAATTTTGGATAATTTGGAAATTTTGAGAAATTTGGGTAATTTCGGGGGTTTTGGGTAGATTAAGCGGATGTAGGGTCCCGGGGTCAAAATTGAAAATTTGGAAAATTGAAGATTGGGTGGATGTAAGTGGAAAGAAGTCATTTTGGTTGAGCCATGAAGCCATATCAAGCCCATGTGAGCCATGAAGGGACTCATTTGAGACATTCACTATATTGTTCCTAACCTCTTAGCAAGGGCTTAGGGGTTAAGGACCATCCATGTGAATCACCCACATGAGTCGGGAGGTCAAGTTAAGTATGGGTGTGTGAAAGTGTAGTGTATAGGTGTAGAGTATAAGTGTAGTGTGTGTGTAAGCCAGCCCCTTCACCAGACCAGGCCACCCAGGGCAGTCCTAAGTCCAAAGAGTCCTATAAGAACTCATCCTTTAAACTTCCACATTTGATTTCAACCCTCTAGGTGATTAGGGGTCTACGATCAAGTTTGTGGAGTTTGTAGGGAGTTAAGAAGTGGTTTGAATTTCTAAAAGGTGGGTCCCAATTCTAGTCCTCTAAGATAGTCAAAGGAAAAGCCTAAGGCTAGATCCTAAGTACTAAAGAGAAGAAGAGAAGACCTCATCGAAAATGAGGTCAACAAATGGACCCCCAATAGGTGTGGTGAGTCGACGGAGCACACCGCGCGTATTGGTGTTGACCGAAGCGACCAAAAAAACCAACACAAACATCCAAGTGACAAACTTAGGACGAAATAGAGGAGTTTTCGGCGGGGAGTAGCAAGTATATCTCCGAAACCGGAGATTCCACGAACTCTCGCTGGGGAAAAGAAAAGGAGGTAAATCCCAAATCACATGACCTGGGGGAATTTCGATTTAGATTTTATTTTATTTCAATTTAAGTTTTGATGTGTGAGCTTAGATTTTAGTTTGGAGTTTCAATTTAGATTGAAGTTTGTCAAGATTAATTTGGAGGGATTTAATTCGAAATGAAAATTAGAATTCTGAGGTTTTAGATGTAACATCTTCAGCCTCGAAAGAAAATTGAATTGATCAGATTGAATCATTGCAATGAGGAGAGATCTCAGAGCAATGCGGTGTTAGATGTAAAATCCTTAACCTCAAGAGTTTGATTTTGATGTATTTCAGTGCAATAGGAAAAGAATCCCAAAGCAGTGCAGTCTTGGATGTAAAATCCTCGACCCAAAAGGTTGAATTTGATGTATTTCAGTGCAATAGGGGAGAATCCTAAAGCAGTGCAGTCTTGGATGTAAAATCCTCGACCCAAAAGTTTGAATTTTGATGTACTTCAGTCTGATAGGGAAGAATCCTAAAGCAGTGCGGTCTTGGATGTAAAATCCTCGACCCAAAAGTTTGAATTTGATGTATTTCGGTGCAATAGGAAAGAATCCTAAAGCGAGTGCGGTCTTGGATGTAAAATCCTCGACCCAAAAGTTTTAATTTGATGTACTTCGATGCAATAGGAAAGAATCCTAAAGCGGTACGGTCTTGGATGTAAAATCCTCGACCCAAAAGTTTGAATTTTGATGTATTTCGGTGCGATAGGAAAAGAATCCTAAGCGGTGCGGTCTTGGATGTAAAATCCTCGACCCAAAAGTTTGAATATGATGTATTTCGGTACGATAGGAAAAAAATCGTAAAGCGAGTGCGGTCTTGGATGTAAAATCCTCGACCCAAAACTTTGAATTTGATGTATTTCGGTGCGATAGGAAAAGAATCCTAAAACGGTGCGATCTTGGATGTAAAATCCTCGACCTCGAGAGTTTGATTTTTTGATGTATTTCGGTGCGATAGGAAAAGAATCCTAAAGCGAGTGTAGTCTTGGATGTAAAATCCTCGACCCAAAAGTTTGAATTTGATGTATTTCGAGTGCAATAGGGAAAGAATCCTAAAGCGGTGCGGTCTTGGATGTAAAATCCTCGACCCAAAAGTTTGAATTTGATGTACTTCGGTGCAATAGGAAAGAATCCTAAAGCGAGTGCGGTCTTGGATGTAAAATCCTCGACCCAAAAGTTTGAATTTTGATGTACTTCGGTGCAATAGGGAAGAATCCTAAAGCGATGCGGTCTTGGATGTAAAATCCTCGACCCAAAAGTTTGAATTTGATGTATTTCGAGTGCAATAGGGAAAGAATCCTAAGCGATGCGGTCTTGGATGTAAAATCCTCGACCCAAAAGTTTGAATTTGATGTATTTCGGTGCAATAGGAAAGAATCCTAAAGCGGTGCGATCTTGGATGTAAAATCCTCGACCCAAAAGTTTGAATTTTGATGTATTTCGGTGCGATAGGAAAAGAATCCTAAAGCGGTGCGGTCTTGGATGTAAAATCCTCGACCCAAAAGTTTGAATTTGATGTATTTCGGTGCGATAGGAAAAGAATCCTAAGCGATGCGATCTTGGATGTAAAATCCTCGACCCAAAAGTTTGAATTTGATGTATTTCAGGTGCGATAGGAAAAGAATCCTAAAGCGATGCGAGTCTTGGATGTAAAATCCTCGACCTCAAGAGTTTGATTTTTTGATGTATTTCAGTGCAATAGGAAAAGAATCCTAAAGCAGTGCAGTCTTGGATGTAAAATGCTCGACCCAAAAGTTTGAATTTGATGTATTTCAGTGCAATAGGAAAAGAATCCTAAAGCAGTGCAGTCTTGGATGTAAAATCCTCGACCCAAAAGTTTGAATTTGATGTATTTCGGTGCAATAGGAAAACAATCCTAAAGCGATGCGGTCTTGGATGTAAAATCCTCGACCCAAAAGTTTGAATTTGATGTATTTCGGTGCAATAGGAAAAGAATCCTAAAGCGATGCGAGTCTTGGATGTAAAATCCTTGACCCAAAAGTTTGAATTTGATGTATTTCGAGTGCAATAAGGAAAGAATCCTAAAGCGGTGCAGTCTTGGATGTAAAATCCTCGACCCAAAAGTTTGAATTTGATGTACTTCGGTGCAATAGGAAAGAATCCTAAGCGAGTGCGGTCTTGGATGTAAAATCCTCGACCCAAAAGTTTGAATTTTGATGTACTTCGAGTGCGATAGGGAAGAATCCTAAAGCAGTGCGGTCTTGGATGTAAAATCCTCGACCCAAAAGTTTGAATTTGATGTATTTCGGTGCAATAGGGAAAGAATCCTAAAGCGGTGCGGTCTTGGATGTAAAATCCTCGACCCAAAAGTTTGAATTTGATTGAGACTTGAAATGCTGGAAAGATTGAATTTGAGATTTGGAAGGATGAGTTTGAACTCGATCGAAATTTGATTTAAGATTTGATTTGAAATTTGGAAGATCAAATTTGAAACTTGATCGGGAGTGGATTTGGAATTTGATTGAGAATTTGATTTGTGGTTTGACTTAACATTTATGCTGATTTCGTTTATCTTTTAATGATTCAAATTTTATTTTATCGTTCATTTAATGTTCACGTGAATTTGGTGTTCGTCATTTTTAGATTTTTAAAGAAAGTTTTCTTTTATCCTCTTTTTTGTTTCTTTTCTGTTCTTTGTTCGAAGTTTCATTTAACTTTAATGGCGTTTCCCAATCAATTTGCACAAAAGAGGTGAAGGCCAAAAATGTGACATGGTCACTTTCATTCCAATCATGTTGAAAATACATCATACAACTTGATCTGGAATACATTTCCTACAATCCATGTATACTCAAAACGGACTATGTATGATCTTTGTCGATCCATCAAGAGAAGCATCTGTCAAAAAATCCATGTCTGAATAGTGGGGGAAGGATGCCGGCTGGATGTACGTTGGAGGTGTGATATTTCCCATGTAACTCACAGCTCGTACAGCCGGAGGCTCTCTAGTTCTGGGTCTGGTTGGAAATGGTAAGGTGTCTTGCTCGTCGTCCATTCTCCCGAAAGTAAGCGAGATCCGCTTCATCGGCACTCCCGGTATGCAATGCTTAGCGATATCCGCTCCGTTGCCCTTCGGTATCATGACGGAACCTACGGTAAAGGTATCTTTTGCGGCCCTCGGAACTCACCCGGGCTCGCTATCCGGAGGTCGGATCCGAACATGATGTTACACTCGTTCGGGAAAGAGACCGTGCGAAAGGTCCGACGAATTCGTGGTGATCTATATGTGGGGGTATGCGATCACCCTGTTTGTAGATGTTGATAATGCGGCTATTAGGTATGCAATGCTGGCGGTACCCTCCATGTTATCAATCTTTTTACCATTCTCTTGATGACTAATGGCATCGAATCTACTTGCCCATGACGGAGTATTCCGGTGGGTTTCCTTCTCGTCTTCAGCAAAGTTGTAGCAACGATCCGCATTGTATTGTGATTCTTCCCTTCCCTGGCATCCATCTCCGGGGTTCTGAGTAAGTATTCTCCCTTAGGCGGCCTGCTCGGCCATTCTTTTCAAATCCCGGATACAATCCACGATCTGCTGTTGTTCATACTCGGAGAATACGTCGGTATGTAGCTCGAGGCCCTCTAGTATATTGATTCTTCTACCTTTAATTCTCTCGAAGTATTCAAAGGTTTTCTTTTCAACATTTTGCATCCTCTCCAGCTCGTATTCCGGAATGATCTGCAGATCGCGAGGCCTTGTGACATATTGTGGGATATATGGTTCAATCCCTTCACGTTCACTCGCATACCTCGGCTCCTCGGGGATGATGCTCGTCGGGACATCCCCGGGGTTGCTTCGCAACAAGGTCATGCATTATTGGTGGTTCTATCCGGTGGCGTGGTAGCCTTCTTTCTTCGATCTTCCGGAGATTTTCTTGATTCTTTTCGTTATCCTAGGAGTCGACCTCCTTTTTCGGGTTCTCGGTGAACCGGTGTCCTTGAAGTGTACGTATCGGCGTTAGCAATCTGTCTCGTCGCGGCTGGTCCGCAGCCTAGTTTTGTTAACATCTTACGGATACGGTGATTCTTATTTCTTCGTTGCGTGGTCGTGAGAGTAGCCCTATGAACTTCATGAATCTCCGTGGGCGCGGCGCCGACAAGCCCGCCCTCCGCCGTAGCGACTACGGACTTCATTTTCTTATCTTCTTCGGTGTTTGCTTTTCTTTTCTTGTTGTTTGATTGGTGGCTTGGGCCACCCACTTTCATCACCTTGTACGCCCGAGTAGTTCTTCTCGGTTAGCGGGACCCGGTCACTTTCCTCGTATCGTAGGCTCGCTCGGTGCGAAATCCGAGTCAATCTCGATTATCGCTCCATCTTTCACCATCTTTTCATCGAGTGCAAGGCTTACGCCATTCTTAAAGTTCGGGACCAACCGCCCATTCGACATTTCCTCGCGAAAAGACAAGGAAAAGGATCGGAGGGCTGTACTAAGAACAAGAACATTAAGAAAACATTTGTTAAAGACATATTTTTTTTTATATATATATATATTTTTATATTAAAATTTAACAGGAATGAAGTAGGATAAGATCAGGGAAGAGATTTTGATTTGAAAAAGAAAACAAGGAAAACTTAATTATCACGATTTTATTTATTTTAGCACATTTTATTATTTTTTTGGGTTCGGACCCAATCATAAGTAATTACTTTGCCCGTGTTTCTTAGGGATGAAGAATTCATTCCTTCGAAACATCCGGTAGCCGTAATACTTTTTCAAGTATCGTCTGTTGATCGGAAGCATATGTCGTTCTCCCGGCGATTCACTAGGTCGGTAGGAACCTCCCGAGTATACTCGCTTCAACCACAAACGGTCCTTCCCAAGTGGGTTCAAATTTTCCTCCTATCTTGCGGTGTGCAAGAATAGGTCTCTTGAGAACGAGAACTAAGTCACCAACTTTGAAGGTTCTTGGGCGGACTAGTTTGTCATGGGCTTGAACAATCTTAGCTTGGTATAGTTCTAAATTCTGTTGAGCTGCAAGTCTTTTCCCTTCCAAGCTTTCTAATTCTTCGAGTAGTAATTTGGCGTTCTCTTCGTCGTGATCTTGTTTGCAACTGCAATTCGAGTGAAGGAAGCTGAACCTTTAAAGGTAACAACTGCCTCGGACCCATACACCGGAGCGTAAGGTGTAGCTTGAGTAGGAGTTCGAAGGTTGTCCGGTAGGCCCATAAGGCTTCTAACAATTTCTCGTGCCAATTTCTCTTATTATAGTCCAGGGTTTTCTTTAAGATTTGAACGAGAGTTTTATTAAAAGCCTCAGCGAGGCCGTTTGCTCTTGGGTAGTAAATTGTTGAGTATCGCCAGTCGATTCCGTGTCTCCTGACAAAATTGTTGATTTGCGTGCTTCGAATGCGACCCATTATCCGAGATAATTCGCGTGGCACTCCGAAACGGTAGACAACTTGGTTCTTGAAAAGCTGTAGCACGTGGTGTGCTTTCACTTCTCTAAGTGGAACCGCCTCTCGCCTACTTGGAAAAGTAATCCGTAGCCGCAAGAATGAAGCGATGTCCTTTTGAAGATGGTGGTTCTATCGGACCCACTATATCCGTGCCCCAACATTCAAATGGCCACGACGCAATTGTCGGATGTAGCACATTTGGAGGTTGGTGTAGAACGACTCCGTGCACTTGGCATTGGTGACGGCTCTTGGCGATTTTCATGCGATCGGTCATCATCGAAGGCCGGTAGTACCCTAGTCTTTTAATTTTCATTTTCATCTTCGGACCCGATCAGTGAGCGCCACGAGTCCCGAATGCACCTCTTTAACGATTTCATGGGCCTCGGACCCGCTTAGGCATCTTAGCCACATTTGATCAAAAGACCTTCCGTACAATGTGTTGTTTATTAATGCGTAGGACGTAGTTCTTTTCTTGATCCGATGGGCTAGCGACCTATCTTCCGGTAGCTTTCCTGTTTGCGGGTAGTCTATCGATGGATGTCGCCGATCTTCCGTGTTTTCACGTCACTGCCTGCAATCGATTCTTTTTCTTTTTCGATTTTTGTATTGTGTCTATGTCGAGCCGTGATAGGACTCGACGTCCGTGAACTGACACTTCTACTGATTCATCTTGCAAACAGGCGAATTCTTTTGCGAGACGGGCTAAAGCATTTTCTTTTCTGGGAATTTTGTAGATCGTTACATTTAGAATCTGTTCCAACAACTGTATGGCGTACTGGAAGTATTGCTCGAGTCTTGGCTTTAAAGTTACGTATTGTCCAGCGATCCGTTGAATGATTAACTGCGAATCCCCGTAGATGTTAATGTCTGTTATCCCCATTTGAATAGCTAATTCCGGTCCCGTTATGAGGGCTTCGTATTCGCTTCATTGTTTGTACACGGTTCAGTCAAGTGGTAGGAGTATCTTAACATCCCCGCTCCAGGTGTTATAAAGATTAGCCCGATTCCCGCCTTACCGGCACTATTACTTGCGATTCTTCGTCTTTGTGTCTTGAAGATGCTCCGTCGAAATATAATTCCCAACGTCGATCATCAAGGTCTTCTAGGTTCATTATTTGTTCATCCGCGGATCGTCATTGAGAGGAGATTCGGCCGCAAAGGGTGTGCTTTGCGAGGAAGTCCGCTAAGACTTGTCCCTTTACGGCACGCGGAGGCACGAAAGTTATATCGAATTGCAATAATATCATTGACCATCCGGCAAGTCTACCGGAAAGTGTTGGACGAGTCATCAAGTATTGCAATGGATTAAACTTCGAGATCGGAGTTGACCTTATGAGAAAGCATGTAGTGCCTGAGCTTTTGAGCGGCGAAGATTAGGGCTAAACAATGCTTTTCAATTGTGGGATACCTTACTTCCGTCGGAAGTAAACGACGGCTTAAGTAGTAAAGAGCATTTTCTTTACCCTCATCATCGACACTAGGCCAACAGGGCTCCGAGAGAGTCGTCTAAAGCCGCGGTGTAAAGTATCGCGGTCTACCCGAGACTCAGGGTCGCTAAGACAGAGGTGTCATTAAATATTGTTTAATGTCCTCGAAGGCCTTCTCGGCATTTCCCTTCCCAAATAAATTTGGCGTCCTTTTTAACTAGTTCCGAGAAAGGCCGACACCTACTCGACAAGTTCGAGATAAAGCGTCGAAGATATGCCGACTTCCCTTGAAAAGATCGTAGTTGTTTTAAGGTTTGGGGAGGCGGCATTTCTAAGATAGCTTTAATCTTTTCCGGGTCGATTTCAATTCCACGATGTCGGACAACGAACCCTAAGAATTTCCGGAGGTGACGCCGAAGGCGAATTTTAAGGGATTCATCTTAAGGTTAAATTGTCTTAATCGTTCGAAAACAATTCTCAAATCATACGGTGGTTTTCCTTTACTTTGCTTTTGATGACCACATCGTCCACGTAGCATTCGACTTGATTGTGGATGAGATCATCAAAAATTCTTGTCATTGCTCTGCGGTAGGTTGCTCCTGCGTTCTTCGATCCGAATGGCATCACTCGTGTAGCAAAATACTCCGATCGGCGTTCTAAATGCCGTAAGCTTTTCATCTTCACGGAGCCATTTTTATCCGGTTGTATCCCGAAGATCCATCCATGAACGAGAATATTTCATGTGTTGAAGCAATGTCGATCATTAATTCCGGGATCGGTAGAGGGAATTCATCCTTTGGACATGCCTTGTTTAAATCTCCGAAGTCTACACAAATTCGATTTGACCATTCTTCTTTCGATCGGCACAACATTGGCTAACCAAGTCGGGTATTGTTCTTCACGGAAAAATTTAGCGTCTATTAGCTTTTTAACTTCGGCTATGACTTGTTGTTCGATTTCTAGACGCATTCTTCCAGGACCTTGTCCGACCGGGACGAAGTAGGATCCACTCCTAGCTTATGAACTCGCAACCTCTCGAGCCAATCCCGGCATTTCATCGTAGTTCCAAGCAAAACGAGTCCTTAAATTCCATTAATAATTTGATTATTTCTTCGGAGTCTTCTTTGTTGAGTAAGGAGCTAACAAAGGTAGGTCTAGGCTCTTCGCTAGTACCTAAGTTAACTTCCATTAACTCATCTATTGTAGATTTAATTTCTTCTTCGAATTCTGGTGGAGCGTCTCCAATTTGTAAATCTTCGAGTTCGTCTGTAGTTTCCATGCATTTTTCATTGGACTCGCAAGTGACAACCAAGCAAAATTCAGTATCGTCAACTGACCCTACTGTGCCGAATCCGAGACCATATTTTGAATTGGGTGGACGACCGGAATTATTCCATAATTTTTCAAAGTGTTGTGATTGGCCTTTTGTCCATTGTCGAGGTAAGAAACCACGTTGAATTAAATTTTGAACACAGGGAGAGTACCGATCAAAAGGTAATTCCATTAATTCGATGAAGTGACATCTTTGAATTGTACATTATTTTCGAGCTTTGGAGGAAGAAGCACCACGGTAGAATTTGATTGGCCTTGCACCATCGTTACGTACCTCTTTGACCACCATACCCTCGATCTTATTAGAATGGATCGGGGTTAGGGTCATAGTATGTACGTAGTGGTTAATCTTCTCGTACATTGATTTGTATTCTTCATTCTTTTCATCTTCGAGGGAGATCTTGAATTGCGGCTTCTTTCGACTTATTGTTGCTGCTTCTTGCTTGATTTCCTTTTCTTCTTCAGAACTATCATTTCAATCAACATTGATAGCTGGTTTCCTCTGTCCAATTGTCCTAGTGTCTCTACCACGACCTCGTCCCCGGCCTCGACCTCGGATGCGAGTTGTGGAGAAACCTTCACCATCTCGCCGGAAGGGAGTGGTGAGTGACTGTTGGACTAGAACTTCAGGTTCTTCGTTGTCCTGGACTTTCTTTGCTTCATTTGTTACGGTATCTCTGGAGAAGATTGTTTTCTTCGGTGGTGCATAATAGGCTGCGTCTTCGTGGATTCCAATCTCATGTACGGAGAATGGTTGTAAGTCACCTTTGATGCACTGTTCCCCTCCATCGTAGTATTTGATGCACTGATGTAGAGATGATGGTACCATCCTGTTTTCATGTATCCACGGTCGGCCCAGTAGAGCGTTGAACGACGTTTCTGAATCAATTATGTGAAATTTCGCGGTTGTCTTTGCTAAGTCACCGGTCTTCATCAGTAGCGTTATCGACCCGAGGGCTCTTTCTCCTTTCTGGTTGAATCCTCTTAATAACATTTTGTCTGCTTCGAGCTCGCGAGCATCAATTTCCAAGTATGCTAGTGTTTGAAGACTCATTATATTGATTGATGCTCCTGGATCCACCAATACTCTGGAGAGCGTAAACTTCCCAATTGTAACTGAAATGTACAACGGTCGGTTGTGATCTCGCATCCCAAGTAGTAGGTCATTGTCCGTGAAGGTAACGCCTCGTTGTTCCTTTAACGAGCAAACCTCATCTAAGGAATCTCCGGCCATTTGAGCTGAGCAAATTTCCGGATCAAGTAAGGCCTTGATCGAGCTTCTCTCATCTCCTTTCGATAAGATGAGAGCATCGTAAATGCTTAGTTTGGCCGGTAGTTTCCTAAGATGGGCTAGCACGTTGTAGTCCACTTTGTTCTCATGCGTCTCGGCTTCTTCTCGAATGGGTATTTCTTCTGCTCGGGGTTGGTTCTTCTTGAACAACCACCGCTTTCCTTTGTCCTTTGGACCCATTCTTGGAGGTAGAACTTTTTCACTTCTTAAGTTGACTTCTGTAATTTCTTCTGAATCTAGTGTTGAACTTGTCGGTGTCTCCTCCTGAATCGGAATGACAGGCTCTTCCGGATTATCTTCAAAATCTAAAGGCTCTAACTCTATCGTAACTGGAGCTCCTCGAAACTCACAGATAGATCCGTTGCTTGTTGAACTCTCGTAGCCTCCTTGATGGATGTCTTCTTCGTTATTTTGATTGTCGAGATCGCGTATGATTTGAGAATTGTTGTTGGTATCGAAGTCGATGTCCGGATTGTCGCTAGTTACGTAATCATTAGAAACAGTCAAAACGTAGCCAACGCCATCACCCTTATCATTATATGATCCCACCGAAGTGAGCGAGATAATCATACAAAATCGGAGGTTCGAGGGATTTCTCCCCGAATCGGAAACAACTATCCTAGGATAAGCGGCCCCTAGTCTAGCCTTAGGAGTCTCGGTCCTCTCTTCCTCGTCGATTTTCTTCTTCTCTTCAATCGCCTCCCTGTTGAGGTGGTTCTTCTATCGCAAGTGATAGTACGGCTTAACGAGTCTCGAACTCGAATTGAAGCTCGCACCGAAGCGGTTCGGATGCTCGTCTAAAATCTTCTTCGAAGACCTTGTCCGAGCGGTAGTCCATCCATCGTCGGTTGTATAGGGATCTATCGGAATGATGGGATCGATTGAGATAACATTGACGGAACCTCCTTTCTGGGGTTCCTTCATGTACTCCTTCGGGATTGTTATATTTCCTTTCCGAAGGTTGTCGTTGAGCCAACTTTTAAAGGTAATGCAATCTTCTATTTTGTGCCCAAGCATCCGGTGGTAGGGGCAAAAGTTGGGATCACCGTTCTTGTTGACTTCCTCTGGTCTTTTAGGCTCTGGCAGCTGGAAATCTGGAGTCTTCATCAGACTACGGAACATTTTCGGTATTGCTTCATTCTTGAACGGATATTCTCTCGCTCGAAGTTCCCTTAATGTACGTTGCGGACGAGACGGTTGTTCATACTTGCGAGACGACCGATAGCTGGACCGGGGTTGCTCGGTAATTCTATTGTGGTTCTCTGCGGCCGTTACGGTGGTATTTGCATCGGTTGCTTGCCTTTGTCAACCGCCGCAACGATCCCGGATTTCTTTTCGAAGGTCTTCACCGGCTCGCTTGTCCGCCTTGTCGGCGAAACTTAATTGCTTCGCCTCTTCTTGCAAGCTTCCGGCCTTGCTTAACAACTTCTCGAAAGTCTTAATAGTGAATCCTTTGAGGAGAAGTGCTATCGGGCCGTGAATGCTTTTAAGCAAGATGCCGATCGCATGTTGTTCTTGTAGTTGTGGTTCACACTTCATGCTTAAGTTCCTCCATCGAAGTATGTAATCCACCAAAGTTTCGTTCGGCTTCGCTTCTCTACCACTAAATCACCTATAGTGATGTGGTGCCGAGCTCCGGCGAATCGCTTGATGAAGAGGTTCTCTAGCTCCGAGAATGTCTTCACCGAACCATTTGGTAATTCCGCATACCGGTCGAAGGCGATTCTCGACAGACCGCCGACGAGCCGTCGGAAGAGTAATGCATCGCTCCCGCCGGCATTGCAACAACCGGCACGAAAGTGTGCAACATGCTCGTCGGGGGTTCCCGGTTCCGTCGAAGGTCTTGAACGAGAGGTGGTACGAAGCCTTTCGGGTATTGGATCTGCGTCGAATTCTTACGGGTAAGGTCTACCCGTCCGAATGGATGTCCCGTTCTTCGATTGTGCTAAGGCTTCTCGCACTCGCTGTTCTACCAAGTTCTTGATATCCTTTTCGGGGATCATAGTTTGTGCTTGTATCCTTTTTTAGCTCGGTCATCCCCATTGACGGATGTAATCTCCTTTCCTCCATCTACAATATGAATGACCTGCAGGGGTGTCTCTCATGTGGTTGTACTTGACTGCGGAGAGTGGCCGAGCTACGGCCATCTCTTCCATCCTTTTCGCCATTTGAGCGATCGTGTCGTCCTTTTCCCGAAGCTGTCTTCTCATCGGTTCCGGCTCCTCTCTTCTGCGGCCGCGGGAGCACCTTGCGAAGCCGATGAAGCTTGTGTCTCAACCATATTGATTTCGCATATTCGTCGTCCATGAACTCCGATGAATCGATCTCATCTCCGAACTTTTCTTCTCTTTCTTTTGCCAACCGTCGGATATCGGTTCTCAACTTTTCCATGGCATCTTCCGGCCGGGCTTTCGTGTGTCTTTGCGGTTGTCATGCGATAGCTCGCCGGGTCCCTTTTTCACGAGTCCCCTTTATCACAAGTAGCACTTTCTTCGCATTCCAGCCTCTCGGCGAGACTTTCTTTCTCGGGCTGCTTGTTTCAATCTCAACTTCCCAGTAGTGGGACGCCATATTATCCTTCTAGCAGAAGGTCTAGGACCAGATGGTCTGTCGGCCAAATGCTGGAAGGTGGAATCCTCCCTAATCTGCAATCCTGAGACTACGACAGGCGGACTAGCCTTCATTCTCTTGCTTAGTTTTTCTATCATGACGGCGGGCTCTACTCGGGGCCCAAGACGGGATTTGACTGGCACCCGCCCTATCCTTCGTAGAATCTCCGATACGGGCGGTTTTCCTTCCTTGCTAACTTTTCTACCAAAGTTTGCGGTCGAGCAAACGACGTAGTTCTAGTTCTTTTCTTGCGGCTATCGTTGTAGTATGCGGGCCGAGGTAATGTGGCGAGCAATCTTGCGAACATTCTCCTCATCCTCTCGCAATGGAGAGGGGATGGAACTCGCTTCCTCCCAAAAGTGGTATGTAGTCGAGCGGCGGTGTATATTCCGGTAGCGGTGTATATTCCGGCGACGGTGTATATTCGGTAGCGGTGTATATTCCAGCAGCTACGGAATTTCCTCCGGAAAGCAATCTCGGCGGCTACGGCTTCTCCGGCGATCCTTCTACTTCGTTTCTTCTTTGGGTCCTCGTCGGTGACGGAATCTTTGAACCGGACCCGATTTCGAAAACGAAGGTCTTACGAGAAGATTTGTACCCTCCACGGTGACGGAGTTTACCATAATTCCGGATTTCTTTCCCCTTTGATTTGGCGAAGTCGGGGTAGGTGCGAAACAACTAGACCAAGTGGGGGTAGTAGGAACAGTCCTCCTGCAGACAGCAGTACTCCTCCTAGTCGGGATCCTTTGCAGGGGAGGAAACTCTTGGGTCGACCTAAGGTTGAACTCAAGCAGCGGTTCCTCAGCTTCAGATACCTTGTTCGTCAGTGCAAAGAGGGAGACGTCGGTGACCTTGACGTTCGTGTTTTCAAATCCCTATCCAAATCGGATGATCCCATTGTCGGGCAGCTCATCCTTATAGACAGCGAAGTCCAGTCCGTTGGTGAAGGAGAAAATCAGTTTCGGGGCTTCCATTTCTGCAGGGTAGATTCCGGTTGTCGATCCCAAGTTATGCTTCTTTTCTTTAGGACGAAAAGAAAGGAATTGAAAAGAGTCCGAACACATTCTTGTTCATGTATTTATAAGAAGGAATCATTTGTTAAAAGAATCACTTATTAGAGGGTTTGTTTATTTAAAACGTAATGTTCAAAGGTGTAGAGAAGGTAAGGAATCCGATTCGAGTTGGAAAGGAAAAGAAAATCTTAAGCAAGACTTCTCGACTCGAAGGATCATTCCTAAACTAACACCTATTGAGGTCCACCCCACCTCAAAAATGAGGTAAAAGGATCTCGGAACCTCTCTGTTTAGGGGTGTCTAAACAGTGGCTCCTAAATCCGAGAGAATGTTGGTTATACTCATTCAAGACAGAAATGAACATAGTATTCCAACGGAAAGAAGGGTAGTTTGATCCACTAAGAACATGGATGCACTACCGATTTTTGAAAGTAGAATTATCTGATTATAATGGAGAGAGGAATTATCCCCAGCGGAGTCGCCAGAATTTGTACGGCTTATTTTTAGGTTATGTGTTGTATTTTGAAAAGGGGGTCGCCTAACAGAAGTTGTCGGCGAATTTTTAATTTAATTTAAATAAATAATTTTGAAAAGTAGTATTTGATTTTGAAAATAATTTTAAATTTGAAGGTTTTAAGATATGAGATTAAACCGATCTCACATCCCAAATAGTTTATATAAACGAGCACCGCACCACAAACCGTGTATCTATCCCTAAGGATAGACACACTCGCTTGACGAGTGGGGCTCGATTAAATAAACTAGAAGATTTGTGACATCCGTTTGGTCCGCGAACCAATTTTATAAGCCGACAAATTCCCCGCTTAATATGAAAGCATTAAACAGGGTTTATATTACCTAGGTTCTTTTAAAATTTCCTATAAGGGCAAGCCCCTATAGTTAATTACATCTTAAGTGATGGGAATCACCTAAGAAAACTCTCGATAATAATCAATAATTCTGCTCTCAAGGATTTCAAATTTTAAGTTTTCAAGGGATTGAATTTTGGAATTTCAATAGGGAATGGATCAAATTTGGAACATTTTGTTTTGGGAATCCAAAGGAAGAAAAGTAGGAGAAATCACAGATTCGAAGCGAACTTCGGTAATTTCCCGACTATCCTATTGTTTGGCTTGAGTTTACGAAAGTCCTAATATTTATTTAAATGTTTTGATCTTGCCAATTTTAATTAATTAGGGTTTATATTTGTATGATAAAATCAAACAAATAGACCTCGAAGATGTGAGGGTTTATTGTCGTACTGCACAACTACCTCGGAATCCTAAGACCGGTTAGGGCTTAATTTGCAATGCAAATGCCTAACGAAGAGTTGAAGATTTATGTTGCACTAGTGCAAACTACCTCGAAGTCCTATGGCTTTGTTGTTTAGTTCTAGGAAAGTTTTGCTCGAAGTAGACTCGGGTTTTGCTGATGACGATGGCCGTGCTGCCCACCATGCTCCGAGCTCCTTGTTGTTGCAGAGGTTTAGTTTTAGAAATCATAAATCAGGGGATGAGAAAAGTGTTTTGGTTTAGAGAAAAATCTTAATTTCCAGGTGTTTTTTATGTTTTAATTAAAACAAATCTTAAAGTTGATTATAACGACACCGGTTAAGATCCCACGGTTCCATCCTTCCGGCATCATTATTTTTATCGGATTCACTTAGTCCAGATGAATTTGCTAAACTCAACTGAATGAGTTCCACACTTTCATTTAAATCGTGGGAAATCTCGTTAGCAACACGTAGGTTACATCATCCGAGGTATTCCCGATCATCCAACAGGACGTTTTAATTTAGTTGTAATTATAGTTTTGTGTTACGTTTGTGATTAAATTTTGAGTTGTTTTATATTTTGAAATGTTGTGGCGGTGAATTTTATCTTGCAATGACTTTTATCTTAGTTTTGGTTTCGGTTTTAGGGTCTATCCTAAAGGTGAGAGTTTTCATGCAACGATTGTTTATCATGCAAGAAAAGTAAGTGCAATGCGGTTAAATAAATTGCAATAATGTAAATTGCAAGAAGGTAAATTGCAATAAAATAAAAGCGTACCGGAGGGTCTTCCCGTCATCCCAAGTCGCACTTAAAACACAATTAGAATATTTAAGCAAGTTCCTAGGTAAAGCTAAGGGAAGGGTTATGGTTTTCTACCAAATTCCTAATCCTATAGCTTAGTCATTTCCTAAGACGTCTAGGTCTTTGTGTTTTTGGTTTGAGGACGATTTTCTTCATCAAAGAATAATTAAATTCAATTGTTCTTATAAATGTCCTATCATATTGAGGAAGTGCTTAAGAAGAATCTTAAACATCTTTTCAATATTTCTAGGATTGTTTTAAGTCCAAATGAATTTAATTATATAAATGAATTAATCGTCCGAAAATTCAAGTTTTGTTGTTATCTTGCTCAGTGAACTAGGACATTTGAATATCCTATAAGTGAAGTAACCTTTCATTTAATGTTACGTTTAGGAGTTATGATAACTAAAACTTTCAAGGGTAAATTGGTATTCAAATGATTCGATTTAAGTTAAAGGGTTTAAATTTGGAATAGTGTTCAAGTTGCATTATATTTAATTTCTTTCGTTTTAGGTGATGTTATATTTAATTCAATTTAATTTAATTTAATTGAGTTTTAATTTAATTTAATTATTCAATTTAATTTAATTTATTTAATTTAATTTATTTTAATTTAATTTGATTTAATTTACTTAATTTAATTTAATTTAATTTAATTAATTTAATTTAATTTAATTTAATTATTTAATTTAATTTAATTTATTTAATTTAATTTAATTTTAATTTAATTTTATTTTTTAATTTTAATTGAATTTTTTAAAAGAGTTTAATAATTTAATTTTAGTTTAATGATTAAGTAATTTAATATTTTAAATTTGAGTTATCATTTTAATTAAGAATTGAATATTAATGAGATAATTAATTTAGTGATTTTTAAATTAAAGAATAAATTTCTTCCTAAAAATATCCCTATTTTAATAATTCCAATTTTATTATTCTTCCAAATTTAATCCATTATTTAATTAAAGTTTTAATCATTTTAAAATTGCTTAATGGGTTTCTACCCTTTAATCATTTAAATTTCAATCATCCAAATCAGATTAGGATCAAATATTTTACTTGTTAATTTTTTATTAAACCTAAAGTTTTAATTAAGGGTTAAAATTTTAATTACCATTTTACCCTTTAAGCTTAATAATTTTATAACTCACTAAATTGAACTCAAATGAACTTGAAATTTTTATGTGACTTCACTCATATGTCAATAAAGACATGAGAGGAGAAAATGTGATTTTTCTGTATTTAATTTATTTATATAATTATTTTTGGTAGAAAATAGAGATTTTCAAGGAAAATTTAATAACATGACCAAGGGAAAGTTTCTGTCCTTAAGAAAATTAGGGGACATTCCTAATGACCAGAGTATCGCTTGGACCAATTTTGATGATTTTTTGAATTATATTATTTTTATTATAATTATTTTAAGTTTTGGAGTGTAAATTAATTTAAAAATAAAAGAAATGTTGAAAAATGAATTTTATATTTTTCAAAAATCTCTCTGATATCAAGGAAACCAAAGAAGCAAATTTTGTAATTTTCTGATTTTTCTATGATTTATTATAATTATTTTAGTGAAAATGCTAGAAAATACATTTTTTTAATTTTAAAATTACCTTAAAGCTTTAAAATTTAATATCTCACTAAATAGACCTAAGAAAAATGTGGGGTTTGTTCCTAAGTGATTAAAATTCAAAATGTGACATTTTGGTGAATTTTATTATTTTTGTGATTTTTATTATTTTTTTATTATTAAAAATATTAAAATATTATTAAAAATCAACTTTTTTAGAAAATTGAAATTTTAATTTTCTTAGGTTCACCTGATATCAGAGAGGCTCCAAAACCAATTTGGTGAATTTTTGAATGGCATTTTAAAAGTTATGAATTTTTAAAGTTTAAAATGACTAAGTGGCTTAATCAACTCAATTAGTGGGGCTAACCAAGTCCAATTGACCTCAAATTTTTATGGTGGATTCCTCTGATCCTAAAGGTCAGTGGAGAATTGATTTCAAGTCAATTTGATGCATGGTTAACTCTAATTAATTAGAGACCTATTTTGGGTGTTTAAGCCAATTAGGGTTGTTTTAAATGAACTAACTCAAAACCTATTTTTCCTAAGGTTCTCTCGGTCATAAGGAACATCACAAAATTTTCCTAGAATTTATTTCACAACATGCTATTTATTGGAATTAAAATACTCAAAACAACAACATGAATTTGAAAAATCAATAACTTTTCATAGGGATGGCCTCCGACTTTGGAAAATTCAGGGAATGTTCCCAAATTCAGAGGCTTCAAAAGCCCTATGGTCTCATGCCATGGTGAATTGTATACATGCATGGAGGATTAAACATATGCAGAGAGTAAATAAATTATAAAAAATAAAATACTTGATGAAATAAAATGATTTCTTTTCCACATTATTCTCCTCTGTTCACTGAGCAAGAGAGTATTTTTATTTTATTTTTCTGATTTTCCTACACAGAGATATGAATTTTTGAAGTTTAGGGAATTAAATAAATCAAAAAAATACCCTAATTTTCTATTTATCCACGCGGCGCCAACTCATCCTCGGCATCTCCGAAACGCCGCGTGTCGCGCTCCCATTCGACGCCTCCACCTGAGTCAGCAGCCCGGGCCCTGCAGTTCTCGTACCGTCTCCTGGTCCGACGCCATCTGAGCCGTTCGTCCGCGCGTGTATTGAATGGACGACATCTGTTCATCGTACCCGAGCGTCCTCACCCGAGAGCCGTCCACACTAAATCCCTAAGATCTCACTCGATACTCAATGGATTTTCATGTTCTTATGCTCTATGGATTCGTCTTGAAGAGACGAACACATCTATAGGGCTATCATGCATTGAAACTAAGGAATTTGAAATGGAGAATCTCCAGAAGCTCGGGATGAAGAATTAGCTCATACCATTGTTCAGAGAAGTGTGGCTTCGATCTGAGAGTTGTTGCACCTTCGATTGGATCCCAGCAAGCTCCAGATGAAGTCTCCTGGTCTGGTGAATTGTCTGGGTGTGATTTCGACCAAGCCCGATCACAAAGCTTGGAGGCCGGAGCAACCGGGTGGCCTCGGAGATGGGGCTTTTGCTGGTGGACACCTTCCTCGGTCCGGTGAAGGTGTAGAACCAATCAATTTGGGAATTGGCTCACCGTGGAGAAGTGTCCTGGTTTTGGGTGGAATTTCGATTGGGAAATAGGATTTTATCGGTGGGGATTAGGGCAAATTGACACCGGGGATCAAGCTGCTCTAAGGGTGGAGAAGGGTTTGGAACAATTTTGGCGGAGTTTCGGCAAGGTTTGTGCAACTCTCCTCTCATGGCCGTGAGGGGGTCGGGTTTAAATAGAGGTGGTCGGAGAGCCTCCCGGTGGATGGCCGAGGGTTGGGATCAGCCTGCTCGGTCATGGGAAGAACGGCCATGGTGGCCATTGGGCATGGGGCGGCTCAGCAAGGTGGAATTTCAAAGTTGACTCACATGTGAGCTCTCGGGTGTGGTGTTTTCCGGCGATCCGAGCGGGCTGGCCTGCAGGCATGGGTCACCATCTTGACCGGGGAGGTCGTGGCTTGGCAATGGTGAAGTCAATTGGGCTTGGACATGTGTAAAGTGTTTGAATTAAAATGGAATGGGGAAGAGGTCACTTTGGCTTGAAATTGGTCAATCCATTGGTTTGGGTTAGGTTCACCTCCCCATGGCTGGTCTTGGGCTGAGAAGATCAGTTAGGCTAGCTGGTCAAGAGGTGGTGATGTCCTTATCCAAGAATATTTGGATTAAATCTTGGTTAAGAGGAAACATGCTTAAGGCTAATGACTTTTAGAAGATGGTTAAAGGACCTCCTCCTTTTGCCATTAATGGCATGGTCACATGCCAAATTTTCATGGCTTCATATGGCTTGTGAATGGCTCACCTTTGGCTTGGGAAAAGGTTTGGTCAATTTCATGGAAATGGGTTTTAAGAATTTTGGATATTTTGGTGAAAATTTGCATGAAGCTTGATTTGGAATAATTTGATGGTGAATTTAGGACTTAGGTAATGGCTTTAATTAAGTGAATGACAAATGGAGATGTCATGTCGGCTTTAGGGTAGATTTTGGGCCTTTGGATGTGGTGAAGTGGGCTTTTAGGAAAGTTTAAGGGGAATGGGCTTTTTGATTTTAGGATGGGCATTTGGGTAAAGATTTTGTGAAGAACTTTTTCAAATAAATGTCATAATTGGTTTAGGGATGTTCTATGAAGGGCTTGGAATCAATTTGGTGTGATTTGGAGTTGAATTGGTTTGAATTTGGATTTATTTGGTAAGTGGGCCTATGTAGGTCAAATTGGGCTAACTTGGGCTAATGTTGGGCTAGGGTTGAAATTGATATAAAATCAATATTGAGAAATGTTTATGGGAGTATTTCAAAAAGGTTTTGACTTTGGTTGGGCTTTGATTTTGGGGTTTAGGCTCATTTGGGTTAGGTTTGGGTTTAGGTCGAAATAGGGCCTTTTAACTTTGGGTTGAGTTTGAGTGGGGTTTGGGTCCAAATTTTGGGCAAATCATGTTAGTATTTTGTTTGTGGGAACGTTAAGGAAGATTTAGAAAAGATTTGGGGTTAATTGGAATTGAATTGGGTGAGTTTGGGTTAGGTTTGGGTCATGGGTCCAAATTGGGCTTTAAGGCCAAAAGTGAGATTGGATCCAAATGTCAATCAAATTGGACTTGGATTTGGTCTAGATTAGTATTAGGGATATTGAATTGAAGTTTAGAATTGAATTGGACCAAAATTGGGGTCAATTGGGTAGGTTTGGTTTGACATTAGGTTCACTTAGGGTTAAAATGGGTCAAATTGGGGGTTTTGACAAAAGTAGGGTAAATTGACAAAATTGGCCCATGGTATAGTTGGACAAAATGAAATTGGGAATATTTGAGATTTTTTGGAATTTTCCAGGAATTTTCTGAATTTTTGGATTTTTTGGCCAAGAGGGGTATTTTGGGTATTTGGAGGGTATTGGGAAGTTTTCTTGGAATTTTTGGTATTTTTGGGTATGGATGATCAATTTAAGTGATGTGGAAATGTTTGGGAATGATTTTGGAGAATTTTTTATAATTTGGAAATTTTGAGAAATTTGGGTAATTTCGGGGGTTTTGGGTAGGCTAAGCGGATGTAGGGTCCCGGGGGTCAAAAATTGAAAATTTGGAAAATTGAAGATTGGGTGGATGTAAGTGGAAAGAAGTAATTTTGGTTGAGCCATGAAGCCATATCAAGCCCATGTGAGCCATGAAGGGACTCATTTGAGGCATTCACTATGTTGTTCCTAACCCTCTTAGCCAAGGGCTTAGGGGTTAAGGACCATCCATGTGAATCACCCACATGAGTCAGGAGGTCAAGTTAAGTATGGGTGTGTGAAAGTGTAGTGTATAGGTGTAGAGTATAAGTGTAGTGTGTGTGTAAGCCAGCCCCTTCACCAGACCAGGCCACCCAGGGCAGTCCTAAGGCCAAAGAGTCCTATAAGAACTCATCCTTTAAACTTCCACATTTGATTTCAACCCTCTAGGTGATTAGGGGTCTACAATCAAGTTTGTGGAGTTTGTAGGGAGTTAAGAAGTGGTTTGAATTTCTAAAAGGTGGGTCCCAATTCTAGTCCTCTAAGATAGTCAAAGGAAAAGCCTAAGGCTAGATCCTAAGTACTAAAGAGAAGAAGAGAAGACCTCATCAAAAATGAGGTCAACAGAGTGTTATAGGATGGATGTTATCAAATATTTATGTGAATGTCATTTCAAATCAACTTATGAAGAGAAATCTGAAAGAAAAGAATTGGAACATAAGCAAGAAGAGGAGTTCTTTGATTCTGAATATTTTCTAGAGGAAGATTTAAAGTATGTTCGTGAAAGTTTTGAATTGTTGGTTTGACTGAAAAAGATTAATCTTATGGTCCATCAATTGAAATACCTCCTGAACTTGAGTTAAAAATGCTTCCTGATAATTTGAAGTATGTTTGTCTAGGTGAATCCTCAACCTTGCCAGTCATAATTTCCTCTCAATTAACTGAAAAAGTAGAAGAGAGTTTGCTTGAAATTTTGAAGAAGCACAAGAAAGCCTTTGGATGGACAATTGCTGAAATTAATGGAATCAGTCCTTCAATTTGTATGCACAGAATTCTTATGGAAGATAATTGCAAACCGCAGGCTAATCCCCAAAGGAGATTAAATCCTATTATGAAAGACGTTGTTAAGAAAGAAATTTTAAAATGGTTGGATGCTGGAATTATCTACCCTATTTCAGATAGTGTATGGGTTAGTCCTATTCACTATGTTCATAAGAAAGGAGGAGTGACTGTGACTGTTAATGAAAAGAATGAAATAATACCAACAAGACAAGTTATAGGGTGGCGAATATGCATTGATTATAGAAAATTAAATCTTGCCACAAGGAAAGATCACTTTCCACTTCCATTTCTGGATCAAATGTTGGATAGACTGGCTGGGCATAAAAACTTTTATTTTCTAGATGGATATACTTGTTACCGCCAAATTCAAATTTCTCCTGAGGATCATGAGAAAACTACGTTTACCAGTCCTTATAGTACGTTTGCTTTTAGAAGAATGCCCTTTGGTTTATGTAATGCCCCTGCTACATTTCAGAGATGTATGATGGCTATTTTTTGTGATTTAATTGAAAGAGGGATTGAAGTTTTTATGGATGACTTTTCAGTGTTTGGAATTTCGTTTGAATCATGTTTAGAACATTTATCTAAGGTTCTAAAATGCTGTGAAGAAACTAATTTGGTCCTTAACTGGGAAAAATGTCAATTTATGGTAGCAGGAGGAATTGTTTTGGGACATCGGATTTCAGAAAAAGGTTTGGAGGTAGATCCTGCAAAAATTCAAGTTATATCTAATATACCTTGCCTAACCAATGTAAGGGGAATTAAAAGTCTTTAGGACATGCTGGATTCTACAGGCGTTACATCAAAGACTTTTTAAAGATTACAGGACCTTTATGTCGTTTACTAGAAAAGGTTGCAATTTTTAATTTTGATGATGATTGCCTCAAAGCCTTTGAAACATTAAAAGAAAAATTAATCACTGCAACTGTAATAATTTTACCAAATTGGGAAAAACCTTTTGAATTATTGTGTGATGCTAGTGATTATGCTATTGGTGTTGTTTTGGGTCAAAAATATGATAAGATTTTCAAAGTTATTTATTATGCTTGTAAAACTCTTAATGAAGCTCAATTTAATTATACCACTACTGAGAAAGCGTTATTAGCTATATTATTTACCTTTGATAAATTTCAATCATATTTTATTGGAGCTAAATGTGTTGTGCATGCTGATTATTCTGTTATCAAATACATAATGAAGAAAAAAGATGAAAAACCGAGACTGATAAGATGGATTCTTCTTTTGCAAGAATTTAACTTTGTGATAGTAGATAGAAAGGGTTCTGAAAATCAAATTGCTGATCATTTGTCCAGGCTTGAAATTGAAAATTCTCTCTGTGATGTTGAAGAAATTAATGAACATTTTCCTGATGAAAAATTGTTCACTGTTAATGAGTGGTGTGTTCCATGGTATGCAGACATAGTAAATTTTATTGTCAGTGATATTATACCCTATGGTTTGACACATCAGGAAAAGAAGAAATTTATGTCTGATGCTAAGAATTATTTTGGGATGACCCATTTTTATACAAACAAGGAAAGGATCTTATAATTCGAAGATGTGTACCTTTGGAAGAGACTTATGAAATTATTCAAAAATGTCATGATTCTGATTATGGGGGACATTTTGGAAGTGATAAAACTGCATATAAAATATTTCAATCTGGATTTTATTGGCCTACAATTTTTAAGGATGTGAATGCTTATATTAAAAATTGTGATAGATGTCAACGTGTAGGCAATATTTCTAGGAGAAATGAGATGCCCCTCAATTATATATTGGAAGTTGAAATATTTGATGTTTAGGGATTAGATTTTATAGGACCATTTACTCCATCTTTCGAAAATGTTTATATTTTGAAGGCAGTAGACTATGTTTCCAAATGGATTGAAGCTATTGCTTTACCTCGATGTGATGCTCAAAGGTTGCAAAGTTTTTGATAAAGAATATATTTTATAGATTTGGAATACCAAGAGTAATCATAACTGATGGGGGAATTCATTTTAGAAATGAGATTATTAGAAAGTTAGCAAATAAATATCATATTAATCATCGCATTGTTACTGCTTATCATTCGCAAACAAATGGTTTGGTTGAATTATCCATTCATGAAATTAAAGGAATATGGGAAAAGACTGTTAATCTAAATAGTAAGGATTGGTCAATCAAACTGGATTATGCTTTGTGGGCCTATAGGACTGCCTACAGAACCCCTATAGGAATGTCCCCATATAGGCTAATTTTTGGAAAGTTTGTCATTTACCTATTGAACTTGAGCATAAAGCATTTTGGACTATTAAAGAATTTAATTATAATTTGAATGAAGCTGCTGAGAAGAGATTATTGCAATTAAATGAGCTTGAAGAGATAAGGAATGAATCTTATGAAAGTGTTAAGATTTATAAGAAAAAGATGAAGTTATCGCATGATTGGAAGATTATTACTAAAAATCTTGTGCCATGACAGAAAGTTTTGCTGTATAATGTCATATTAAGAATTTTTTCTGGAAAACTTAAGTCCAAGTGGATTGGTCCTTTTATTGTGATGAAAATTTATTCCTATGAAGCTGTGGATATTCAAGATCCTAAGACTGGAAAAATATTTAAAGTTAATGGAAATAGATTTAAACCATATTATTCAGTCGAGCAATCTAAGTCTAATGAGAATCTGATGTTGGGTCACTCAGAATGAGTTATGGGTTTGTTAGGCTGAAGACGTTAAACCAAGCGCTTTGTGGGAGGCAACCCATATTTATCGGTGTGCTTTGCTTTATGTTTGTTTTGTGTGCTTTGTTTGCTTTGTTTGGTTTGTTTTTATGTTTTTAGTGGTAGTAATTTGGAGTTCTTAAACTAAATAGAGTTCATTTGACCTTATTTGATGACTTAGAGGAGTCAGAATGAAAATTTGGACATTTGGCAGACCTGTGCTAAATTGAGCACTGGCGGCTAAGCGCTGCCTAGTCGGCGCTTATGCGCCGAAGTTACAAAAGACATGAAAAATGAGATTTTAGAAGCCTAGATCATGGGGAAGAAGTTTTGGAAGTTATTTTGGAGTTTTAAAACTTCTTGGGATAGTTTTAGCACTTCCCAAATTTATAAAAAGAACATGATTTAAGAGAAACACTTGCCCCAAGTCCTATTTTCATTCCTGAGTCTTAAGAAGAGTATTTTGAGTGCATCATGTCTTCCTGTGAGAATGAGATGAAGAAGAAGCAATATTCTGGCAAGAGTATATTCATTAGTGATAGTGCTAAAGAGTTATTCAATGGATTTCTCACTGTTAGTATTCAAGGGATTGCAGAAATGATTGCAAAAGTTGAAGCTCGAGTGACTTCTAGGGAAGCAAAGATTAATGAAACTAACTTAATGTTGGAGCACGTGGGATGGCAACTCAAGATGCAATTCAGCCATTCAAGATACGTGGAAGAAGCAGATAAGGCGATGTTTTTGAAGAACAAATGGATTGAACAAGAGGATGTAAGAATGAACAATTATCGCCCGTTCTATCTGATTTATATTCCATAAGGGTCAAATGAGAATAATAGTGGTCCTGCATATAATTCGCCTAATGGAGAGTGGAATTAAGTGTGCTTTGTTTTTATATGTTTTGTGTTCTTATGTGTTTTGTTTTTATATGTTTTGTGTTCATATGTGTTTTGTTTGGTGTGTTTAGTGTTTATGTTTGAGTTTTAATTACATCTTATGATGTGATAATTACATCCTAGAGATGTAAACTTATCAATTTGAGATTAAGTCTCTTGTATTTAGAGAATTTCATCCTATGTATGTGGATAGAAATTCTAGGATTGTATTAGGTGCTATGTTTGTTCTAATGAATATAAGTTTATGTTTGTGTGAAATTTGTTTAGAATCGATGAATATTTAACATTTGAATTGGAATATTGGAAGATTTATGGGGAATTGATAATTATTTTGAAGAGAATAAGGGTGATTAATGAAGTGGTTTAAAGCATATACCTTAATTGTGAAAATCTGGGTAATGGCGGCTAAGCGCCAGAGTGCCAGCGCTTAAGCGCCTGATTTCACGGCTAAGCGGTGAAGGGTTCGCGCTAAGGCGCTAGTTCGCGAAAATTGGTTCCCACCCATTAAAAAATCGAAAATCGCCATTTTTAACTCCCTATTCATCTTCAACCCATCGTTTTCACGCGAGAGAGAGTCTAGGGCATCCTTGATTTGGACTATTTAAGAGCCGATCTCAAAAAAAATTTGTAGATTTGGATTCCTTGAGGTAAGAGCACTACTCCTAAGTAAAAATTTTTTATTTTTACCATGTATTTTGAGTACATTTTGGAAAAACTTAAAATCACTATTCATGGTGAAAATTTGAGGAAAAACTTAAGAAATTGCTTGGATTTAGTGGAAACATCTTTCGGAAGATAATTTAGCAAGTTTAGTGTGATTTTGGAATTTATGGTAAATTGTTTTGTGAAGTTTTAAAGATGGCTCCAAAGTCAAAGAACGCTAGAGGAAATACAAAGTTTGATTTCGACAAATTTTTTAGTGCGAAGGTTGAGGAATGATATGTCAATGCGTTGCAGTCACGTAAATTGATTCTTGAAAGAGTGTTCCATAAGCCAGAGAAGTGATTGAAGATATGATTGCTAGGAGGAACCGGGAGAACTATTGTTGCTTCTCCGTTGTTGCTGTTATTTCTGTTGTTAGACAATTCTATGCGAATTTGCCTGCATCAGAAGAGAATTTAGTGATGGTTAGGGGGCAAGATGTGAGCTTTTCTTCTGGGGTAATTAACACTTTCTATAAATTGCCTCTTGCTATGTTTTGTTTTTATTCTAATTTTCATTCTACGGAGGGAGATTTAGATGAGATAATGGGATTTTTGACTGATGGAAGAGGATTATTGAAAATAACAAATGATAGAAGAGTGAATTTTCCTGCTTCCAAATTAAATGTCACTTCTAAGGGATGGCATTATTTTATCTCTTCTAAACTGTTGCCTTCAAGTCATACTAGTGAAGTGACGAGGGAAAGAGCTGTGTTGAACCATATTCAGCAAGGGAAGCCTATAGATATTGGAGCAATCATTTATGATTATATTGGGAATTGTGCCAGATGTACTACTACTGCAGGTATGAGATTTCCTTCCTTGATTCATTCAATATGTGAACGGTCTAAAGTGAAATTTGAAACCTGGGAAGTGATACTTCAGCCTTTGAAACCTATCACTAGTGTAAACATAGGAGCATACACTGTACATTCAGAATTTGGCTGGAGAGGAGGATTTAGTAGGGCTTCTACTGCTTCTACTTCTCGTGCTACTACTTCACGTGCTTCATCATCTACTGATTCACAGACTGGTTTATTAAGAAAAATTTTGAAGAAAGTGATTCTTACTCGAGAGCATATGAAAGATATGGATGGTAAGATGGATAAGGTGGAGAGATATATTGTAGAACATGATGAGTATGAGGAGAATTAACAACATTATTTGGATAGACTGATTATTGGTGATCAGAGTGCTGAGATGCCCCCTTATCCATTCTACATACCTTATGTGCCATCCAGGGATTGGAACGAGCAAGATGATGATGATGAGGATGAAGAGTCGATGTATGTTGTTTGTTTTAGTTGTTGTGTTGTTGTACTGTGTTATTGTGTACTTTGTCTAGTATTTTGTTTAATGATTATGTTGTGATGTGAACTCTGATAGTATGCAGATCGTACTTGTACTATTTATATGTTATGCATATTCAGATGTATTGTTGTTGGATTGATGTTTTATATGTTGCTTTGAGTGTAGTGTGTGTGGTAGTAAATGTTTTAATGTGTATGTTGTACTAGAGTTTTTTTTAGGGTGTACTAATTCTAAAACTGTTAGGAGATTAGAGAACACTATAGAAACTACTATTTAGGAAACTGCATGATAAAAAACTTTACAAAAATCTACCACTACTATTTGCTATCTAGTGTCAGAGTGATTTCAGTTGGTGTGTATTTGCTTTGAAAACCTCCACTACTGTAGAAGTCTTTTGAAATTTTTACTTTTCTTTTTATAAAAATAATATGTTTTGAGAAAATGAATTTAATTTCATTTTAATCCTATTATTTAAATTGTTATACTTGCATATTTAGGATATTTAAATTCCTGCAAGCATGTTATGTTAGTCTTTAATTCTCACCCATGTATCATTTCTTATGCTTAAATATTTTATCCTAACTAAAAATTAATGTCTGGGGGGGGAATTTAAAAACAAATTTTTTTCAAAAATCTAAAATTTTATTTCTTAAAAATATTTAAAAAAAATCTTATTTCTTGATTAAGAACAGTTATGTATATGAAATGAAGAGATGTTAAATATAGGGGAACAAAAATTTTGAATATTGAAATGAATAAAATAATTTAGTTGAAAATTTATAGTAATCATGAAAAACTTAAAGTTAAATTTTTCTTAGTGAAGAGATGTTAAATATAGATATCTATATTTAGTAAGAAATTTTATATTTTTGGATAAATAGAAGATTTGTCTTTTATTCTTCAAAGCTTAAATTTCTTTTATTGAAGAATAATTTTCAAATACTATTATTATTATTATTAAATGAAAAGATATATATCTGACCTTTATTTTAAATGGGAGGGTGGAATTCAAAATCATTAAAGGCCTATCCAGATACATTAATACTTGCCTTAGAAAAAAAAAAAGAGAGAACAAAAAAGAAAAAGAAAAAGAAAAAGAAAAAAAAAAGTGAAAAATAGTATGTAAAAAGGGAGGAGAAACTTGAGGATTTAAGGGTCTAATCAAAAATTGGTTCCATACTTAAAAGTTTAACATATAAGTTCAGAGAAAATTTAAAGCTCAAAGTTATAATATAGTAAGTAAAATTATTTTCAAATAAAGATTTTTAAGTGACAAAAATCAAATGTTTGAATCCTATATTTTGAAGAATCTACAAATATTTTTGAATTAGATAAAGACTTATATTTATCATTTTTCTTTCCTTAAAAACTTTCTAAACTTTAAGTTAGTTTTAATTACTGAAATTTTTTCTAAATTGGACTATTACATTTCTAGAACAAAATTTTGTTATCTTCCTTAGAAACTCATTTCATAATTTGCATGTTAAAATTTTTCTATAAGATTAACTGTCACTTCAGGATAAGTAGCATTTTAAATTTGGGGGATTTTGATACACCTAAAATATATTGTATTTTTTATGCGCATTTTTATACCTATTTTTGATGATATTGCACTTTAATGGAAGGTATTTTGTGTTTTACTTACAGGTGATCCATAAAAAATACCTATTTTTTATGTCTTAATTCTTATCAATTTCTAAGGATATTATGCTTTAATGAAAGGTATTTTTGTGTTTTTGGATGTAGGTGATGTAAAAAGGTCCAAAAAAGGAAAAAGGAGCAAAAGGGAGCAAAAAGGAGCAAAAATGGAGCAAAATACAAACATTATAAAAAAATATGGCCTGGCGCCTAGCCCCAGAAGTTGACGCATAAGCGCCAGACTCGATACAGAAACTGTTAAGTTTTTGACAACGTTTGAACGATTATTTTGACGGAGTTAGCGGTTATTGGACATTCTAGAAGATTGGCAGTTGTTTCTTGATATTAGGACATGAGATACATTGCATTTGGACGCTCCAAAACGTTTTTAATCACGAAGAGGTGCGAACCAAAGTGAAGAGGTGTGAAGAACTGGACGCGGTGTCCGACGCCTATGCACCAGATTCCGGCGCCTAGGCTCCGGACAGACCTTCTAGAAGATTCATTGAATGTGGACATGTTTTGAAGAGGTGCCTCAAGGCAACCCTTGAAGTCTATAAATAGGAGTCCATTTCTTCAGAAAAACGTGCCCCCATTGTAACCCCTTTCTCTTATCCACTTTAGGATCTCTCATCCATAGAGAGAGAAATAGAGAGAGAAATTTAGAGCCACTTTTGTTTTAGTTTAGTGAGTTTATTTTCAAGTTGTTGCATCTGGAGTTCATCACACTGTGGAGTCCGTAAGAATCAGAAGATCTGTAGAAGGAATATTTGAGATAAGTATTTTATTTTAGATTCAAAGTTTATTTATTATGTTTTGCTGTTTATATTCAATGTGTTCTGAGTAGTTAGTTTACTTTCTTCCTTCAAATATGAAGAGATAGATAAGATAATATAAGATTCGATGGAGAATTGAAATTCAAAATATTTTCAAAACATTATGATGACATTAATACCTGATCTTACTTTACTTTTCAAATTGTCCATTTAAATTGTTAAAACCTGTTGAAGAGTTTTGAGACCTAGAATGAGAAGAACTCTTAACTTGTAAATGTCACATGAATCGTTGGGTAGTCGAAGGCCATGTGCAGGCTATTCAAGGCGAAGTGCAAATAAATAGGAAGATAAGATATAAAGGGCATAAAATTGATAAGTTTTTAGAGTGATAGCCTAAATTCTTATAATTTGATTTATAGATTAGGAAAGGGTCACTAGTATGGCCTACCATAGCCACCCTTGGAAATCTAGTAGTGTGAGTCTAGATTAACCCATTCTACTAATAATACATCCGGACCTGATCTGTAAATTATCCAATGTTCTTTGCGCCTGGATCAAAGGGTAAAGAATAGGAATGCTTCTATTTGGCAAATACCATTAATCAAATTCTCCAACAAATATTAAATTATCTTAAAAATCTTAGATTAATCGAAGGGAAGAAAGTTGTTTGTTTTATATAATTTTCACAAAATCATTTTCTTATTATTGTTTTCTTTATCTGCATCTAGTAAATTAAAAGTAATTTATAGATAGATTAAAATACAAAAAGATTTTTGAAATACAATACTTAAAAAATTATTATCATATTTTTTCCCCAGTGGGATCGATATCGGGGTCTTTGTTTCAAAGCCCTATATTACTTGAAACGATACGTATACTTGCGTAGCATCTAAAAAGCATATAAAATATTTTCTTTTTAAATTATATTTTGTTATATAAACATATATTTAAAAAGTTTTATTTGGTACACATCTATATAGCAATTTATTCCAGGTAAAGTGTTTCGCACCTTTGCCAGAAATTAATTTTCTAGCAGTGGTAACAAATCCTTGTATTTGGAAATACAAAAGTCGGGTCAACAGGTATGATGAAAATGAGTGATTATGATGAATGGAGCAAAATTGGATCAAATTTGGAGCAAAAAAATGAAAAATAAAAATTTGGGCACTCGCGGCTAAGCACCACTGGGCCAACGCTTAGCCGCCACAGTTAAAAATCGAGTTTAATTTAAATTTAGCACAATTTTTAAAGGGGTTGGGATGCAACTCTTGGTGATAACTTCCATAACTTCCTTTGGGCGGCAAGTTTGATTGAAGGGGTGCATTTTTTGGTGGATACATTGAATCTGGACACATTTTGAAGAGTCGCCAAGGGCACCTTTTGGTTTATTATTTAAAGAAAGTCTTAGGAAAATTAAAAGACCTCTTCCTTTACATTTTGAAGAGTGTTTTCATTAGGAGTAGGAGTAGAGAGTAGAAAAGGAGCTCTTCCTTTGCATTTTAAAGGGTTCTTCCATTGCATTTTTACAGAGTTTTTATTTTAGTTTTAAATTAGGAGTAGGAGTAGAGAGTAGAAAGGAGAAAAGGGTAGGATTGACGCCTTCTTCTTTTCACTACTTTTTTTTCCTTTAGTTTAGCTTTTATTGAAGTCTAAAGTCTGTATTCTGAGTCATCGGAGTTGGGAGACTTGCTCTGAGGAGTAGATTAGTGAAGAGTCAAAGTTTCAGAGTAACTTCCTGAGTCTTGTGGAGAGGATTTTCAGATAAGTGTTTCATTTTATTCTTACATTTAGTTTTTAATTAATACTTATTTTTATTTGTTGTTTTTCTTATGGTTTTTAATTTAAAATCAATGTGTTTTTGTATTTTCTTAATGCATTCTGAGTAGTTTACTTTATCTTTTTCTTTCTTAAATGAAGAAGTAAGTAATTCATGAAGAATTGTTGTGGAAAATATATGTGTTTAAAGTTGGAAGAAGTTATGAAAATTGATTCTATAAACTTTATTTAATTCTTAATTTAGCCTGATAAGATGTAAATTTTGTGGTGAGATTATGTATGATCCAATGTGGTATTGTCTCATAAAAGTTAGAAAGAATCGCATGTAATTATATGGTTGAAAATTATAGTTCATATAATTGAATGCAAAATATTAGAAGATGTTTTAAAAAGGGGAGTAAAATTAGAGGATTTTTAGTGTGACAGGCTAATAGCCCCTAATTTGGTTTGAAGTTTTGAATTTTATTATGAGAAGTTAGCCCGCAGGTGGAGGGAATTAAGAGAACTCTAGAGTGAGAGCTGGTATCTTCCCTGCCTAACCATGATCAAAATGATAAAATTTCAAATTAACTAATGTTCTTTATAGAACCAAGTAAGGGTAAAGAATACATTTGCTTCTATTTTTCACAATAAATTTAAATACTTTCACAACAATGTTTTCATAATTCTTACTACTTTATAAAGGAAAGAAAAAGATATTTTAGTTAATAGTGTTTTTCATACCGTGTTTACAGTTATCATCATTTTAATTTTTTGTTTGACTTTTATAAGAAAATTTAAAGAGTGAAATCAACTATCAAACTTTTCAAAATTAAAACATACTTTCAAAAGCCAATTAAAAAAGTAAAAAGATAATTTTTTATTTCTTTAATGATTTTTACTTTCCCTGTGGGTTCGATATCTTGGGACTTAATCAGAAATTCCTATATTAGTTGATAAACGATACGTATACTTGCGTAGTATCCTATATCATAAAATCATAATTTTCATATCTAAATCATCAGCATATATTTACCAGCAGACCAAGTTTTTTGGGCACGGATAGGCAATTCGATTTACAAAGTTGTGATTCTAATTTAGTTTCGATAATCCTAGTCTGTTACCTCTGAACTATCCCTGTGGGATCGATATCCAGGACTCCATTAGAGCCCTATATTACTTGAGCGATATGTATAATTGCATTGAAAGATTAGCTCTGTGATTATTGAATATCTTTATACACATCTTTATCAAATACAAGAAATTTTAAATTAACGCATAGAGTGCGGGGCGGTTCACTAGCTTCCGAGCTTGTCTCCTCTCCATCCTATCTAAGAGGCGACAGTTGCGGCGATTTGCATTTCTTCTTTTTGTACGCGCAAATGTTGACCTTATTTTTGGTGAGGTCTGATCTTTCTCTTCTATTGCTCAGGGTCTAGCCATAGGACTTCTCCTTTTTACTATTTTAGAAGACTAGAAATGGGACCCACCACTTAGAAATTCAAACACTTATTAACTTTTCTTGAACCCCACACAGATGACCATAAACCTCCAAGCCTCTTTGGAAGGTTAAATGTCAAATGTGGAGGTTCAAGGATGAGTTCCAATAAGATTCTTTGGCCTTAGGATTACCCTGAGTGGCCTGGTCTTGGTGAGGTCCAACTTGCAGACACCACATTGTTACACACACCACATTGTTGCACATTCCAAACCCTAAAACCACTCTTACCCAACTTGGCTTCCTGACTCATGTAGGAAACTCATATGGATGGACCTCAACCACTAAGCTCCTGGCTTAGAGGGTTAGGAACAATATATTGAGTGCCTAAGCATGGCTCTTGTGAGCTTAACATGGCTTAATGGCTCAAATAAAATGGTTTCATTTTACTCACATCTAATCGATCTTCATTTTTCCCAAAATTTTAAATTTTGACCCCGACCTTTAAACTTTCCCAAAATTACCAAATTGCCCCTAAAAAGGGGTCCCGAAACTCAAAACTTCACGGTCACCCGGGCTCTCAAAAAAAAAATCATTCCAGAGCGTTCCTCTCATCAAATGTAGAAGTTTGACTGTAAACATGCCATACTTCCGAGCTACCTTTGGGCCCCTCGCGGCCGAAATAGCTGATACTTAAAAAAACGCTCCAGGATTCATAAAACCTTCCACATAAATCAAAAATGACCCCGAACACATTTATTTTACTCCAAATTTCTTTCTAATCCACCTCGAGCCTTTAATTCAGCCTTTTGACCACTTACCCCAAACCCCCTAAAATTACCAAAATGCCCTTCATAGCATAAAATGTCAAAAATTCAAAATAATCCCAAACAATCCCAAAAATTCCAAAATATTCTCCACATCATTTTGTTCAACTACCATATACCCCAATTTTGCAAATTTAGCCCAATTTAATCAAAAATTCCAAAGTTGCCCTCAAAGCTCAAAATTGACCCTATGCCCAAATCCACCAAATTGATCATCCAATTCAATTCAAAATCACTCCAAATCTTTTCCAAACTCTTCATAATACTTTCCTAAGCCAAACTCAACATTCACTTAGCCCAAAATTTGACCCAAAACTAACCCAAACTCAAGCCCATGTTTAAAGGCCTAAAATCAAGCCCATGAGCTAAATCACTTCAATTAGCCCAAATCCACTCAAAATCCCACATGCCAATTATCATTTCATCATCCCTTTGATTAAATGTTTTGCCTAAAGTTCCAAATTCATCATTTGAATAAACCAAAAATAACCTCATGACATTTTTCCATCAAATCACCCAAAAGTCATAAATCCATTCTCATGAAAGCTCCCAAGCCAAATGTGAGCCATGGAGGAGCCAAATGTGAGCCATGAAGCTTGAGTCAAGCCATATGTGAGCCATGTAAACTCTTTACACATCACCAAACCTTAAATAGCAAGGGAGTAAGCCTCTTTCCTAAGCCATGTTTAAGCACTTTTAACCCTTTCCATGACACACCTTAACCCAAAATTGACACAAGTACTTGGGATACCATTTCTTTTGGAAACCTAAATCATCTTTTTCAGCCCAAATCAAACCATGGGAGGGTACACCAAGCCAAATCCATGCTTTGACCCAAATTGATCAAAAAATGACCCTTACACCCATACCCCTTAAATCCATGCCTTTATAAATGGCATAACCCAATTGATTGCACCAAGATTAAACTAAATCAAGTGAGCATTTCTTAGCCAAAAAGCCTTGGTGAATGAACCAAGCCAACCCCCATGGTCACCCACAAGCTCCTCTATTTAAACTCACCTCTCATGGCCAAAAGGAGAGAGATGCAAAATTTTTCTTGGGGAGACCCTGCCAAATTGTTCTCAAAGCTTCTCCAAGCACTCTTAAGCTCAATCCAACCATTTCTAATTGAGGTCTCACCTATTGGACAAATTTATCAAAATTTTCTCTTCCAACCGAGCTTATTTTAAATTTTTGTAAATATTCACACGATTTAAGTATATCATCACCATATATATGTGTGCTACTAACCTAGACGATCATATTAAAAAAATTCATTCCATTTTGTTGAGAAACGAGTGAGATATCAAGGTTTGAAGGGGGACAGTTTTGGGTGAATAACAGTTGGAGAGAGGAGTAGCAACCGTCCGATCAGGCGTGTATCGGACCGACGGTGCTGATGGAATCAGATTGAAATCGGTCCTTGAATGCGCCACCACAGGAACCACGTAGACCAATAGGAGATCGACATGTGGCGATTGAGCGGCAAATAGATTTTCTTGATCTTTTTTTTGACACAAAACTTCAAAAAATCATAACTTTGCCTAGAAAACTCAAAAAAATAAAATAAAAATATCCTCTTGCTCACTGAAACAAGAAGAATAATGTGAAAGTAATTTCATGTTTATTTGATGCACATTTTATTTTTAATTAATTAAATAGTGTTCTCAATCTTTCAATTATTCATGCATGTAGGAGCTTAACCATAACTTAAATTTTGTTATGTTATTCTATGAATATGGTGGATCTTTCCTGATTTTTCCAAAGTCAGGGAAGATCTCCATGATCAGATATCTATTTTTCAATTTTATACATCAGTTTTCCTATAATAATTATAAAAATTACCATGTTGCTTAGAAAAATCTAGAAAAATTAGTGTATCTTCCCTTTGACCAAAGGTACATTTGAAAATTATCTCATGATTTATTTCAATCAACAAACTCTAATTTGGTCAAAATCTCAAAATCTAATTTTAATTAATTAGGAGTAACCACGCATTAAAATCACTTGAAATCAATTCTCTACTGTCACTTAGGATACAGAGAAGCTCACATAAAAATTTCAAGTCACTTGGAATTAATTTACCCTATTAAATGAATTAATTAAGTGACATAACTATTTTGAAAAATAAAAAATTCATAAAACCCAAAATACATTTCAAAAATCTACCAAATTAATTTTGGAAGTTCTTTGTGATTAGAAGAATCCACGAAAAATAAAATTTCATTTTTCATAAAAATTTGATTTTTAATCATTTTTAAATATTTAATAATTAAAAGTCATAAAAAATCACAAAAATATAAAAATTCACCAAAACATCACATTTAGTCTCCTAATCACTTGAGAACGATCAAAATATTTTTCATAAGTCTCTAAGTTAATATATTAATTTTTAATGGCCTAGGATAATTTTTAACATTTAAAAAATGAATTTTCTTAACCTTCCACTAAAAAAATTCTAATAAATCAAAGAAAAATTAAAAAATATAAAATTTATTTCTTTGGATTCCTTGACTACTGAGAGATGATGTTAAAGATATAAAATTAATTTTTCCACCTTTAAAATATTTTAAAATGAATTAATACTCCAGAACTTAATATTATTCTAATAATTAAAATAAAATTAAAAAAATCACCAAAATTGGTCCGATTGGTCCTCGGGTCAGTAGGAACATTCCATAATATTTTTAAGGATAGAAACCTTACCTTGGTCATGTTGTTGAATTTTCATTGAAAATTCCTATTTTCATTAAAATAATTATATAAATTAAGTTAAAAATGGAAAAATCATATTTTCTCCTCTAATGTCTTAATTGACATGTGATTAAGGTTGCATGAAAATTTCAAGTTCATTTGAGCTCAATTTAGTGAGTTATGAATTGAATATGCTTAAGAGGGCATAAAAGTAATTAAGGATTTTTCACCCTAGTTAATACCTTAGGCCTAATCAAAATGGAACCTTAATTAATTAAATCATTTAAATTTTGGATGAATAATTAAAATTTGGATTATTAAGATTAGGAACATGACTTAAGAAGGTATCAATTCTTTAATCTAAAAATTCCTAAATGGATCAATTCAATAATATTCAACTCTTAATTAATTCTAAAAAACAATGATGATAACTGAAATTAATAATTAAAAAGGAAATAATCCTTAATTAAATTAAAGCTTAAATCATTAAATGGTTTAATAATCAAATTAAAATAAATTTAAAACATTTAAAACAAATTTGAAATCACTTAAGAAAAAACATAAAATAATTTTGAAACATTAAATAATCTTAAAAAAATTCATAATTAAAAATGTGAAAATCAAACTAATTAAAACCAACCTAAAGTATTATAATTAATCCAAATTAAATAATCAAAATTTAATGAAATTAAATAATTTAAACACCTCTTTCAACCTAAGTAATTTTAAAACATTTAAAAATCAACACTGAAACCTTACTATTAAATTGGATTGTTTTAAATCATCAAATCAACTTTAATAAGTTAAATTCCTCAATTAACTAATCTGCCCCTGAATGCTCTCACATTTACAACCTTTAAGTGGAACATGAAGTGAAATGTCACTTTACTCATCTGATAATCAAATGTTCAAGTTCACTGAGCAAGAAACGAAACTTAACTAAATTCTTAGATGACCAATTCACCTGTACGATGAAATTCATTTGGACTCGAAATAATCTCAGAAGCATTGAAAAGATGTTTAGAACTCGTCCTGAGCACTTTCTCAATATGATGAGGTGTTTTAGAAGAACAATTGAACTTAATTGTTCTTTGGTGAAGAAAATCATCCATAAAACACAAGAACCTAGATGTCATAGGAATTGACTAGCAATAGGATTAGGATTTTGGTAGATAACTGAACCTTCCCTTAGCTTTACCTAGGTGCTTTCTTTGGAATATTTAAATGCACTGACATGTATTTTAAGTGCAGCCAAGAATGACGAGAAAACCCACCAGGTACGTTTTTATTTTATTGTGATTTACTTACCTACACTGTACTTTACTACTCTTGCATGTTAAACAATAATGACACCCTGCATGAAAACTAAAATTTTTAGGATAGCAACAAAATTGAAACCTAAAACTAAATTAAAAATCAACAAAAGATAAAATTCACCACCACATCATTCAAAAGATAAAACAACTCAAAATTTAATCACAAACAAAAGAAAAACTATAACTACAACTAAATTAAAACGTCTCCTTGGATGATCAGGAATCCATCGGATGATGTAACCCACGTGTTGCTAAGGAGATTTTCCACGGTCTAAATGAAAGTGTGGAACTCATTCAGTTGAGTTTAGCAAATTCATTTGGACTAAGTGAATCCGATGAAAATAGCGTTGCTGGGATGACAGAACCGTGGGATCTTAATCAGTTCTACTTAATCAACTTTAAGATTTGTTTTAATTAAAATACTAAGCCATCTCAATTTTCAACTTTTCTAAACAAAAGCACTTCTCTCATCTCTTGATTGTCACTTTCTAAAACTAAACCTTCTGCAACAACAAGGAGCTTGGAGCACAGTGGGCACCACAGCCATCTTCATCAGCAAAACTTGAGTGTACTTCAGCAAAACCTTTCTTAGAATTAAATAACGAAGTTATAGGATTTCAGGGTTGTCTGCCTAGTGCAACATAAATCCTCAACTTTTTGTTAGACATTTTTCATAATTGTGTTACGCAAATTAAGCCCTAATCGGTCTTAGGACTCCGAGGTAGTCATTCGGTACGACATAAACCCTCACATCTTCGAGACTATTTATGTGATTATGTCATACAAATATAAGTCCTAATTAACTAAAATTGACAGGATTGAAACATTAAATAATTCTCTCAAATTGAAGCCAAACAATAGGATAGTTAGGAAGTCACTGAAGTTCATTTTGGGTCTGCGACATCCCCTACTTCTTTTCCTTTGGATTCCTGAAAAAAACTGTTCCAAATTTGAGCTAATCCCTTTTGAAATTCCAAAATTTAATCATTTGAAACCTTAAACTTTGAAGTTCTTGAGAGCAAAACCACTGATCATTATTGAGAGTTTTCTTAAATGATTTCCATCATTTAAGATGTAATTAACTATAGGGGCTTGCCCTTATAGGGAACTTTAAGAACCCAGGTAATATAAACCCTACTTAATCCCTTTATATTAAGCAGGGGAACTTGTAAGCTTATAAAATTGGTTCGCAGACCAAACGGATGTCACAAATCTTCTAGTTTATTTAATCAAGCCTCATCATCAAGCAGTGTGTCTATTCCTCGGGATAGATACACGGTTTGTGATACTGTGCTCGTTTATATAAACTATTTATGATGTGAGATCGGTTTGATTTCATATCTTAAAATTTTGAAAATTAAAATTATTTCCAAAAAAATCAATTGTTACTTTTCAAATTAAATAATATATATATATATATATATGTATATTAAATTTAAAATCTAAAATTCGCCGACAATTTATGTAGGCGACCCCCTTTTCAAAACGCTTAACCTAAAAATATACTGACAATTTCTGGCAACTCCGCTGGAGACTAGTTCCTCTCTCTATTTTGATCAGATGATTTCGCTTTCATAAATCGGTAGTGAATCCATATCCCCTCATGGATCGAACTATCATTATTTTCGTTGACATACCACATCCATTTCTATCTTGAGCATGTATAATCAACTCTTTTTGGATTCTGGAGCCACTGTTTAGACATCCCTAAACAGAGAGGTTCCGAAATCCTCCCAGCTCCCCAAAGAGGTGAGGTGGACCTCCAATAGGTGTGTTATAATAGGAGCGGTCTATCGATGTGATTTCAATGTGAATTCAAACTTCTCTAAATCTCAGACCGGGTCTGATTCTTCATTCCTCTTTGGGTTTGAGTTACTACTAACAGGTCAAACTCAAATTTCACTCTAACAATCTTCCAATAAACCGGATATAAAATAAAATTTTGTCAATATTTCAAACCTAAATAAAACTTCTCAAGACACAACAAGTATACAATAATAAAAAAAATAAACACAAAAAAAATTCACATGCTTAATGGATGCCCAGTACAAAGCAAGTTAACTTGAGTACATTCGTTGAAACTGCAAAGCAAGGGACATCACTGACTTCCAAAAATTCTTCAAATGACAAGAGACAATGTCTTCACCCAAGCTGGTCTTTTCTTTCACCTCTGGAGTGGAGTTTGCAGTCAATAAGGAGGAACTGCCTGACCTGGCAGTCATCAAGTTTGGACAAAGATTCGACAGTTTTGAAACTAAGTTTGGGAATTTGTCTAATGAAATGATGAAAACCAAAATGAGAAAGTCCGTTGAGCCTATTATAGAGTTAAACTTGAAAATTGTTGAAGTGCTCCCTATGCCAAAGAAGGAGTAGATTGAAAAAGACTCTTCTATTGTTGTGAAGTATGCCACTAGAAGCGCTGGGACTTCTCTAAGGACTGCTTCAGCTCCTACTATTAGAGCCACCGTCACCACACCAACTGTTTTGTTCGATAAAGGAAAAGAGATTTTACATAAGGAAGAGTCAATCGAAGCTTACACCCTACCTTTTTCTGGACTCGAAATTGGGTCCAATTCAAAGATCGTGCAACTAATGAAAGCACAAGAAAGGAAGCATAGCTGGAAAAGTCTAAAAGTCGACCAGCCACAACAGCCCCACCTGCCGCAGTACCGCCAGCTGAGTCAGCAACCATCTCGGTAGAAACCACACGGACTGACACGAAGTCTGAAGGAGCTTTTAAGTAAGGAATACTCCTTTAACAACGAAGCAATTGGAAAGATGTTCCGTAGTCTGATCAAGAAGGACGGATTCCAGTTGTCAAAGACCAGGAAACTAGAGGATGTAGACAAGAAAGATCACCCGATGTACTGCCCTTTCCACCGAATGATTGGACACAAGATAGAAGACTTACTCACTTTCAAGGATTGGCTCGAAAAGAATTTTGAAAGTGGGAAAATAGCAATCCCGAAGGAATATTTTAAAGAACCTGAAAAAGGTTCTATGAATATGATTTTGGATGTTTCACTTGGCTTTTATACAATGACGCCAGTGCTCGAGGGGATAAGTGATATTCCTCAAAAGTCCCCGGTTGACCTAAAAATTCTCAAAGGAAGTTCGATTGAGTCCGCCATAGAGAACCTCAGAGTTGACATTGCAAAACTATTTGAAAACCAGAAAGAAGATGTCGAAAATGGAAATTACAGCCTACCAGATTACATGGAAGGTGGTTTTGCAGAAATCAACGTCATCGAGACCGAGGCTACACCATCCTCGTGCGACGCTCCTTTACCCACTAAGGAGAACACCGCAGATGAGTTTCAAATGGCCATTCAACAGTGGGATGAGCAGATAGTTTAAATGAAGAAACAACTGGAGGAAATAATGATCATCATGACTACAATTCAAGGGCGGCCGCAATGGTTACTAATAACAACTTTGAAGGCAAACCAACCAGAAATTGTTCACATTATGGATGAAAGAAAAGAATCCACCTCCGACAAACAATCGAAGAAGGATCTAATTCAGGGTCCGATGCTGGAGAGTGACATTAAACAGATGGTGGAACAACATTTGAAAGAAGCCCTGGTCCAATTAGAAATAAAGGAATCAGTTTCAAAGGGTAGACCTTACTCAGAAGAATTTGATACTGTTCAGTACCCTAGAGGTTTCGTATCACCGTTGTTCAAAACTTTTGATGAAACTGGAAATCCCCGACAGCATGTTGCACACTTCCGAGCAAGCTGCTGCAACGCAGGGGGTAGAGAAGAACTTTTGTTCCTCCAATTTGTGAATAGCCTCACTGGAGCTGCCTTTGATTGGTATGCAGAGTTGCCAAATGGTTCGCTAAGGACATTTACAAAAATGGAGAATCTTTTTGTCAAACGGTTTGCTGGAGCTCAGCACCACATCACCGTTGGTGATCTTGTGGGAGAGAAACAGAAACCAGATGAAACCTTGGTGGAATGCATCCTACGTTGGAGAAATCTCAGCATGAGATGCAAGCCACAGTTGCAAGAGCATCACATAGTTGAAATTCTTCTAAAGAGCATTCACAGTCCAGTTGGTCTCTTGCTCAAAGGATTCACAATCAAGACATTCGAGAAGTTACTTAATAAAGCCGGAGGACTTCAAGAAGAAGCTAAACAACTTGGTTTTCATAGAAAAGAAAAGCCAACGAGCTAGAGCCAACGAAGAAATTCAAGAACGAATCTGAGATAGTTGTTGTGGTTAACAGGGGAAAGAGACAATTGCAAGTACAGGCCGAACAGCATCAGTGGACCTTCCAACGTCTCAGGCAGAACGCTCAGCAATCTTTTCAGCAAAGACTTTACCAGATGAATGAAAGACAAGTTCCAACAATGTTTGCTCAAATAAACAAGGTGTACTCTTTCAAAGACGAAGCAACAAGAAAGATGTTCTGCAATTTAATCAAGAACCCTGAATTCTGGTTACCTAAGCCAAAAAGACCAGATGAAATCAATAAGAAAGGAAATCCAAGATACTATCCGTACTACAGGTTTGTTGGACACACCATAGAAGAGTGTTGCAATTTCAAAGACTGGCTCGAAGAGAATTTCAAGAATGGGAACTGAACTATAAAAAAATACCTATTTCTTTATGTCTTAATTATTATTAATTTCTAAGGATATTATGCTTTAATGAAAGGTATTTTTTTTATTTTTGGATGTAGGCAATGTAAAAAGGTCTAAGAAGAAAAAAGGAGAAAAAAGGAGCAAAAATGGAGCAAAATACCAAAAGTATAAAAAATTATGGCCTGACGCCTAGGCGCCAGAAATTGGCGCCTAAGTGCCAGACACAATACGAAAACTGTCAAGTTTTTGACAACGTTTGATCAGTGATTTTGACGGAGTGAGTGGTTATTGGACATTCTAGAAGGCTGGCAGTTGTTCCTTGATAATAGGACATGTGATACAATGCATTTGGACGCTCCAAAACGATTTTAATCGTGAAGAGGTGCGAGCCAAAGTGAAGAGGTGCGAAGAACTGGACGCGGTGTCTGGTGCCTAGGTGCCAGACCGACCTTCTAGAAGACTGATTGAATGTGGACATGTTTTGAAGAGGTGCCTCAAGGAAACTCTTGGAGCCTATAAATAGAGGTTCAATTCTTCAGAAAACGTGCCCCTCCCATTGTACCCCTTTCCCTCATCTACTTTAAGATCTGTCATCCTTAGAGAGAGAATTAGAGAGAGAAATTTAGGGCCACTTTTGCTTAGTTTAGTGAGTTTATTTTCAAGTTATTGCATCTGGAGTTCATTACACTGTGGAGTCAGTAGGAATCATAAGATCTGTAGAAGAAATATTTGAGATAAGTATATTTTATTTTTGATTTAAAGTTTAATTATCATGTTTTGTTATTTATTTTCAATGTGTTCTGAGTAGTTAGTTACTTTCTTACCTCAATTATGAAGAGATAGATATGATAATATAAAGATTCGATGGAGAATTAAAATTCAAAATATTTTCAAAACATTGTGATGACATTAATACCTGATCTTACTTTACTTTTTAAATTTGTCGTTTGAATTGTTAAAACCTATTGAAGAGTTTAAAAACCTTGTAGGAGAAGAACTCTTAACTTGTAAATGTCACATGAATCCTCAGATAGTCGAAGGCCATGTGCGGGCTATTAATGGTGAAGTGCAAATAAATAGGAAGATAATATTTAAAGGGCGTAGAATTAATAAGTTTTTAGAGGGACAGACTAAATTCTAATAATTTGATTTATAGACTAGGAAAGGGTCACTAGTAGGGCTGACCATAGCCACCCTTGGACATCTAGAAATGTGAGCCTAGATTAACCCATTACTACTAACAATACATCCGGACCTATTCTTTAAATTAGTCAATTTTTTTTGCACCTGGATCAAAGGGTAAAGAATAGGAATGCTTCTATTTGGAATAATACCATAAATTAAATTCTCCAACGAATATTAAATTATCTTAAAAATCTTAGATTAATTGAAGGAAAGAATGTTGTTTATTTTTTTATAGAGTTTATAAAATCATTTTCATATTATTGTTTTCTTTAAATTGCATCTAGTAAATTAAATAGTAATTATAATCAAAATAAAAAAATATTTTTACTATTATATTTCTCTTTCGCTTTATAGAAAATTTATTTCTATAAATCTTCCCTATGAGATCAATATTGGCGTCTTTGTATAAAACCTTATATTACTTGAAACGATACGTATACTTATGTAGTACCTCTAGTGTGTAAAAATATTACTTATATAATATTAATTTTATACACTAGCCGCTAATTATAAATTGAGTTAAAGTTTTTTGGCTATCTTTTGGAAGCAACATCACTGCGATAACCGTGGCGGTCGGGTCAGGAATGTAACAATCTTGAAAGAATATTTGAAAAAAACCTGAAAAAGGTTATATCAATATGATTTTGGTCAATCTGGTTGTTCTAGCTGACTCATACGACAACAAAGAAGACACTGCTTGACTACCATTGTACTACATCTACCAATGTAAAGGGAAATTTGCAGGATTAATATTGATTTGTCACATCCCTCCCTCCACTATGAATGAAAATGAATGGAAAAAGTTTTTTTTGTTCAGAATTTTTCGATATTTGGAAAGCTCAAAATTGGATATTTTGATAAGACAGTAACTTCAGAAAGAATAAAATTAGTGCCCTAATATCTGGGCTCTTCACTTTAAGGAATTTGGACTGGGTCCTAAGTAGATTTTAAAATGAAGCAGTGTAATTGAAATACGAGTAATTGATCCGGGATATCAAGGGTCTTTTAATTTCTTCCATGTGACTGGGTCTAGACTTTTGGATGAGTTATAATATCCCAGGATTCATGTTAAGAAACATTTCAAAATTATTAATTAGGGGAGTTTCGACATTCAAAATCTTTAACAAAAATATATCTTACTAGATACAGTAATTCCCAGAAAACAAAAGGAGCAAAAAAAAAGAAAGAAGGAAAACGTTTCTTTGTAAAGATCCAACCGAGGAGAAGCTTGAGGTGAGCACAAAATCAAAAATTGGTGTCCCAATCTAGACATTCAAAATCATTAACATGTCTCCACTGGATATAGTGATCCTCAATAGAAAAAAAAAAGAAAAGAGAAAAGTTCAAAAAAAAAAAAGAAAGAAAAGAAAATAAAAGGCTCCCTGAGAAGAAGCTTGAGGCAAGCATATAATAAAAAATTTGTGTCTTAATCCTCCCCCGATTAATAAAATTTGAAAGACTACCTTAAGAAGTTTCCTCTGATATTATGTTTTGAAGAGAGTCAAGTGATTTTATGTCTTTTGGTTGGTCAATAATTGACTCAGAAATATCTTTGGACAATGAAAAATATTTCTATCACATGAGCAGAAATTTTGAAATCTGCTTATGCCCAGAAAGAAAGAGTTGAAGTAGAGGGCCCGGTTATTAACAATTAATAGAAATTCAAACCTGAAGTCATGTCTTCAGTGACCAACAAATACTTATTCAATGTTAGATCAAAGAGCATCAATTATACCTAGCAGATACAACTCCAACATCAATTCGAAGAGCATCAGGGCAACTTAGCAAAGACAACCTAAAAAATCCTCTTAAATCAACGATAAAGAGTGACGACTGTTACAAACGAAGCTGCAAAGTTCTTGTCCCTTCAGCTGTGGTGTCTGTAGAAATAACACATCTTTGTAGGTACTTGAAAGGATATAATTCCAATAGTACCTCCAAGAATAGGTCATTTTCTACAAATGTCTTCGGTCAGTGGACGATACCTCAAGGAGAACTGCGCATCGTGATGTTTCAAAGACAACCTCGTTTTATGAAGCACAGATGTCGCACTTGCTAATGACTGGGTCCAAACCCTAACTAAAAAAAAATAAAAATAAAAAAATGAAAGATCATGAAACATAAATGAATAAAATAAAACTTCACAAAAAAGAAACCAATAATAAATTCCCCCAATGAATGACAACAAATAAAAAAAATGTTTAAAATTAAAAAAAAAAAATCGAATAAGATAACGAAAAAAACTTCAATTCAAAACGAAACTTCAAATGAAAATGAAATCTAAAATTAAATTGAATATAAATCAAAACGAACTCAAATCATCAAAAAAAAGGAATCTCAATATTAAAAATAAACCTCAAATCTGAATCTCCAATCTGTACTTTCAAATCCAATCTCAATTTGAATCTCAAATCAAATCCCAATCAAATTCAAATTCAAAACTTCCAAATCTAAAATCCAATCCCTTCAATTCTCTCCCTTATCTGAGATAGGAGCAGTCGATTCTATTGACACAGAGCCACGAGGTTTTCAATTTGTTTATGATGGCGAGGAATCGTATCCAATCCAAACCAGTAACTTTTCGATCAACTCATTTGAATGGGATATGTGGCATCCTCACAATCCCTCTTAATCTGTTTCTTTCCACAAAAATCTTTTACAACTTTCATGAAATTCTCAAAACAGCAAAATTCTACACTTTTCAAATTGACACTACAAATCTTTGCAAATCAATCGCGAAATCAAAATCAAATTTTAGAGGTGGAAGATCCCAGCATCCGACACCGCATTGCTCTGCAATGATCTCCTATCAAATTTCAGAGGTTGAGAATCTCATAATCCGATACCGCATTGCTTCAGGATCTTTCCTTATTGCAATGGTTTAGTCTCAAGAAAATCAAATTTTAGAGGTTGAGGATTTTACATCCGATACCGCATTGCTTTAGGAACTTCCCCTATCGCAATGGTTTAAATCAAAAATCAAATTTTATAGGTTGAGGATCCCAATATCCAATACCGCATTGATTTAGGATCTTTCCCTATAGCAATAGTTCAAATCAAAAATCAAATTTTAGAGATTGAGGATTTTACATCCGATACCGCATTGCTTTAGGATCTTTTCCTATTGTAATGGTTCAAATCAAATTTAAAGGTTGAGGATTTTACATCTGATACCGCATTGCTTTTGGTTATTTCCCTATCGCAATGGTTCAATTGAAAAATCAAATTTTAGAGGTTGATGATTTTACATCCGATACCGCATTACTTCAGGATCTTTCCCTATTGCAGTGGTTCAAATCAAAAAATCAAATTTTAGAGGTTGAGGATTTTACATCTGATACCGCATTGCTTTAGGTTATTTCCCTATCGCAATGGTTCAAATGAAAAATCAAATTTTAGATGTTGAGGATTTTACATCCGATACCGCTTTACTTCAGGATCTTTCCCTATCGCAGTGGTTCAAATCAAAAATCAAATTTTAGAGGGTGAGGATTTTACATCTGATACCGCATTGCTTTAGGTTATTTCCCTATCGCAATAGTTCAAATCAAAAATCAAATTTTACAGGTTGAAGATTTTACATCTGATACCGCATTGCTTTAGGTTTTTTCCCTATCGCACTAGTTCAAATCAAAATCAAATTTTAGAGGTTGAGGATTTTACATCCGATACCGCATTTCTTTTGGTTCCTTTCTATCGTAATGGTTCAAAATCAAAATCAAATTTTAGAGGTTGAGGATTTTACATCTGATACTGCATTGCTTTAGGTTCTTTCCCTATCGCAATGGTTCAAATCAAAATTAAATTTTAGGGGTTGAGGATTTTACATCCGATACCGCATTGCTTTAGAATCTTTCCCTATCGCAATGGTTCAAATGAAAATCAAATTTTAAAGGTTGAGGATGCCAGTATCCGATACCACATTGCTTTAAGTTCTTTCCCTATTGCAATGGTTCAAATCAAAATTAAATTTTAGAGGTTGAGGAGCCCAGCATCCGATACCACATTGCTTTAGGTTCCTTTCTATCGCAATGGTTCAAAATCAAAATCAAATTTTAAAGGTTGAGGATTTTACATCTGATACCGCATTGCTTTAGGTTCTTTTTCAATCGCAATGGTTCAAATCAAATATCAAATTTTAGAGGTTGAGGATCCCAGTATCCAAAACTGCATTGCTTTAGGATTCCTTCCAATCGCAATGGTTCAAATTCAAAATATCAAATTTTAGAAGTTGAGGATTTTACATCCGAAATCGCATTGCTTTAGGATTCCTTCCTATCGCAATGGTTCAAATTCAAAATTTAAAATTTTAGAGGTTGAGGATCCCAACATCTGATACCGCATTGCTTTGTAATGGCTCCTGTTAAATTCTAGAGGTTGAGGATCACAGCATCTGACACCGCATTGCTTTAGAATCATTTCCTATCGCAATGGTTCAATTCCAAGTTATCATCGTAGAACATCAATTCTCGAGGCTGGAGCCGAACTTCCAGCTCTCTGCTTGAGGCTTGAGCCTAAATTCTAGTTCTCTTTCAAATTTTCGAGGTTGGAGCATAACTTCCAGCTCTCTTCTTGAGGCTCTCTCTTCTTGAGGCTAGAGCATAAATTCTAGTTCTCTTTCAAATTTTCGAGGCTGAAGCCTAACTTCGAGCTCTGTTCTTGAGGCTAGAGCCCAAATTCTAGTTCTCTTCAAATCTTGAGGTTAGAACCAAGGCTCCATTTCCTATTTCAAAATCCAGAATTTCCACGGAATCAATCTTAAAATCAATCTTGAAATCAATCTTGAATCCAACTTCAATCAAAATCAAAACTCTGATCAAATCGAAATTCAAACTCAAAATTAAGACTTGAAATAAAAATGAAGCGAATCGAAAAATCCAATCTCTTGAAATCATGTGATTTGAAATTCACCTCCTTTTCCCCGGCAAGAGTTATGGAATCTTTAGACTCAGAGATTTACCTAATACTCCCCAGCATAAATTTTCTACGCTTTGTTCTAAGTGTGCCACTTAGACGTCTGTGTTGGTTTTGTTGATCTCTTCGGCCAACGCCAATACGTGCAATGTGCTTAGTTAGCACACTACACCTATTGGGGGTCTATTTGTTGACCTCATTTTTGGTGAGGTCTGATCTTTCTCTCCTTATTGCTTAGGGTCTAGCCATAGGACTTCTTCTTTTGACTGTTCTAGAAGACAGAAATGGGACCCACAACTTAGAAATTTAAACACTTCTTAGCTTTTCTTGAACCCTGCACAGATAACCATAAACCTCCAAGCCTCCTTGAAAGGTTAAAAGTCAAATGTGGAGGTTCAAGGATGAGTTCCAATATGATTCTTTGGCCTTAGGATTACCCTGAGTGGCCTGGTCTTGGTGAGATCCAGCTTGCACACACCACATTGTTGCACATTCCAAACCCTAAAACCACTCTTACCGAACTTGGCTTCCTAACTCATGTAAGAAACTCATATGGATGGACCTCAACCCCTAAGCCCCTGGCTTAGATGGTTAGGAACAACATATTGAGTGCCTAAAATGAGTCCTCTCAAGGCTCTTGTGAGCTTAATATGGCTTCATGGCTCAACCAAAATGGTTTCATTTTACTCACATCTATTCAATCTTCATTTTTCCTAAAATTTCAATTTTGACCCCCGGCCTCTAAACTCTCCCAAAATTACCAAATTGCCCCTAAAAGGGGTCCTGAAACTCAAAACTTCACGGTCATCCAGGCACCCAAAAAAATCATTCCAGGGCGTTCCTCTCGTCAAATAGACATATTTGACTGTAAACATCATACTTCCGAGCTACCTTTGGGCCCCTCACGGCCAAAATAGCTGATACTTAAAAAATGCTCTGGGATTCATAAAACCTTCCACATAAATCAAAAATGACCCCGGACACTTTTTTTTTACTCCAAATTTCTTTCTAAAGCACCTCGAGCCTTTACTTCAGCCTTTTGACCACTTACCACAAACCCCCCTAAAATTACCAAAATGCCCTTCATAGCCAAAAATTTCGAAAATTCAAAAAAATCACAACAATTACAAAAAATTCCAAAATATTCTTCACATCATTTTGTTCAACTGCCACATACCCCAATTTTGTCAATTTATACCAATTTGATCAAAAATTCCAAATTTTCCCTTAAAGCTAAAAATTGACCCTATGCCCAAATCCACCAAATTGATCATCCAATTCAATTCAAAATCACTCCAAATCTTTTCCAAACTCTTCATAACACTTTCCTGAGCCAAACTCAACATTCACATAGCCCAAATTTTGACCCAAACCTAATCCAAACTCAAGCCCAAGTTCACCCTAAATTTAAAGGCCTAAAATCAAGCCCATGAGCTAAATCACTTCAATTAGCCCAAATCCACTCAAAAGCCCACATGCCAATTATCATTTCATCATCCCTTTGATTAAATGATTTGCCTAAAGTTCCAAATTCATCATTTGAATCAACCAAAAATAACCACATGACATTTTTCCATCAAATCACCCAAAAGTCATAAATCCATTCTCATGAAAGCTCCCATGCCAAATGTGAGCCATGGAGGAGCCAAATGTGAGCCATGAAGCTTGTGTCAAGCCATATGTGAGCCATGTAAGCTATTTAAACATCACCAATACTTAAATAACAAGGGAGTAAGCCTCTTTCCCAAGCCATGTTTAAGCACTTTTAACCCTTTTCATGACACACCTTAACCAAAAATTGACACAAGTACTTGGGATAGAGACTTCTCCATTTCTTTTGGCTGACCCAAATCATCTTTTTTAGCCCAAATCAAACCATGGGAGGGTGCACCAAGCCAAATCCATGCTTTGACCTAAATTGACCAAAAAATGGCCCTTACACCCATACCCCTTTAATCCATGCCTTTACACATGGCATAACCCAATTGATTGCACCAAGATCAAGCAAAATCAAGTGAGCTTTTCTCAGCCAAAAAGCTTTGGTGAATGAACCAAGACAACCCCCATAGTCACCCACAAGCTCCTTTATTTAAACTCACCTCTCATGGCCAAAAGAAGAGAGATGCAAAATTTATCTTGGGGAGACCCTGCCAAATTGTTCCGAAAGCTTCTCCAAGCACTCCTAAGCTCAATCCAATCATTTCCAATTGAGGCCTCACATCTTGGGCAAAGGTATCAAAATTTTCTCTTCCAACTTAGCTTATTTTAAATTTCTGTAAATATTCACATGCTTTAAGTATATCATCACCGTATAGATGTGTGCTAATCAATTAGACTATCATTTTAAAAAACAATTCATTCCATTTTGTTGAGAAACGAGTGAGATATCAAGATTTAAAGGTGGACAATTTTGGGTGAATAGCAGTTGGAGAGAGGAGCAGCAGCCGTCCGATTAGGCGTGTATCGGACGGACGACGCTGATGGAGTCGGACGGAAATCGGTCCGTGAATGCGCCGCCATAGGAACCACGCAAGCCAATAGGAGATCGACATGTGGCGATTGAGCGGGAAATGGATTTTCTTGATCTTTTTTTGACACAAAACTTCAAAAAATCATAACTTTGCCTAGAAAACTCAAAAAAAATAAAAAAAATATCCTCTTACTCAGTGAAACGAGGAGAATAATGTGGAGGTAATTTCATATTTATTTGAAGCATTTTTTATTTTTACTTAATAAAGTGTTTTCAATCTTTCAATTGTTCATGCATGTAGGAGCTTAACCATAACTTGAAATTTTGTTAATGGTGGATCTTTCCTAATTTTTCCAAAGTCAGGGAAGATCTCCATGATCAGATATCTATTTTTCAATTTTATACATCAGTTTTCCTATAATAATTATAAAAATTATCATGTTGCTTAGAAAAATCTAGAAAAATAAGGCTGTCTTCCCTTTTACTAGAGGTACATTTGAAATTTATCTAATGATTTATTTCAATCAAACAAACTCTAATTTGGCCAACATCACAAAATTTAATTTTAATTAATTAGAAGTAACCACACGTAAAAATCACTTGAAATCAATTCTTCGCTGTCACTTAGGATACAGAGAAGCTCACTTAAAAATTTCAAGTCAATTGGAATTAATTTACCCTTTTAAATGAATTAATTAAGTGACATAGCTATTTTGAAAATTAAAAAATTCATAAAACCTAAAATACATTTAAAAATTTTACCAAATTAATTTTGGGAGTTCTCTGTGATCAGAAGAGTCCACAAAAAATAAAATTGCATTTTTCATAAAAATTTGATTTTTAATCATTTTTAAATATTTAATAATTAAAAATCATAAAAAATCCCAAAAATATAAAAATTAATCAAAACATCACATTTGGTCTCTTAATCACTTGGGAAGCATCAAAATATTTATCCTAAGTCTCTGAGTTAAGATATTAATTTTTAAAGGCCTGGGATAATTTTTAACATTTAAAAAATGAATTTTCTTAACCTTCCACTAAAATAATTCTAATAAATCAAAGAAAAATCAAAAAAATATAAAATTCGTTTCTCTGGATTCCTTTACTACAGAGAGATTTTCTAAAGATATAAAATTAATTTTTCCACCTTTAAAATATTTTAAAATGAATTAATACACCAGAACTTAATATAATTCTAATAATTAAAATAAAATTCAAAAAATCACCAAAATTGGTCCAAGTGGTCCTCTAGTCAGTAGGAACATCCCATAACTTTTTTAAGGATAGAAACCTTACCTTGGTTATGTTGTGGAATTTTTATTGAAAATCCCTATTTTCTTTAAAATAATTATATAAATTAAATTAAAGATGAAAAATCGTATTTTCTCCTCTAATGTCTTAAATTAAAGATGATATTTTAAGTTCATTTGAGCTCACTTTAGTGAGTTATGAAATGAATATGCTTAAGAGGGCATAAAAGTAATTAAGGATTTTTAACCCTAATTAATAGCTTAGGCCTAATCAAAGGGAGGGTAAAATATTTGATCTTAACTTTCTCTTGGATGATTGAAACTTAGGGAAATTAAGAGGTAGGGAAATCATGAATCACTTTGAAAATATCAAAATGGAACCTTAATTAATTAAATCATTTAAATTTTGGAAGAATAATTAAAATTTGGATTATTAAGATTAGGAACATGACTTAAGAAGGTATCAATTCTTTAATCTAAAAATTCCTAAATGGATCAATTCAATAATATTCAACTCTTAATTAATTCTAAAAACAATGATGATGATTGAAATTAATAATTAAAAAGGAAATAATCCTTAATTAAATTAAAGCTTAAAACATTAAATGGTTTAATAATTAAATTAAAATAAATTTAAAACATTTAAAACTAATTTGAAATCACTTAAGAACAAACTTAAAAAAAATTTGAAACATTAAATAATCTTAAAACAATTCATAATTAAAAAAGTGAAAATCAAACTAATTAAAACCAACCTAAAGTATTATAATTAATCCAAATCAAATCATCAAAATTTAATGAAATTAAATAATTTAAACACCTCCTTCAACCTAAGTAATTTTAAAACATTTAAAAATCAACCTGAAACCTTACTATTAAATTGGATTGTTTTAAATCATCAACTCAACTTTAATAAGTTAAATTCCTCAGTTAACTAATCTGCTCTTGAATGCTCTCACATTTATAACCTTTAAATGAAACATCAAGTATAATGTCACTTTACTCATCAGATAATCAAATGTTCAAGTTCACTGAGCAAGAAATGAAACTTAACTAAATTCTTGGATGTCCAAATCGCTTGTACAATGAAATTCATTTGGACTCGAAATAATCTCAGAAGCATTGAAAAGATGTTCAGAACTTGTCCTGAGCACTTTCTCAATATGATGAGGAGTTTTAGAAGAATAATTGAACTTAATTATTCTTTGGTGAAGAAAATCATCCATAAAACACAATAACCTAGACGTCATAAGAATTGACTAGCAATAGGATTAGGATTTTGGCAGACAACCAGAACCTTCCCTTAGATTTACCTAGGTATTTTCCTTGGAATATGTAAATACCCTGACATGTATTTTAAGTGCAGTCAGGAATGACGAGAAGACCCACCAGGTACGTTTTTATTTTATTGCGATTTACTTACCTACACTGTACTTTACTTCTCTTGCATGTTAAACAACATTGTCACCCTGCAAGAAAACTGAAACTTTTAGGATAGCCACAAAACTGAAACCCAAATCTAAATTAAAAATCAACACAAGATAAAATTCACTACCACAACATTCGAAAGATAAAACAACTCAAAATTTAATCACAAATAAAACAAAAACTACAACTACAACTAAATTAAAACGTCTTGTTGGTTGATTGAGACTCCCTCGGATGATGTAACCCACGTGTCGCTAACGAGATTTCCCACGGTCAAAATGAAAGTGTGGAACTCATTCAGTTGAGTTTAGCAAATTCATTTGGACTAAGTGAATCTGATGAAAATAGCGGTGCCAGGATGACGGAACCGTGGGATCTTAATCGGTTCTGCTTAATCAACTTTAAGATTTTTTTAATTAAAATACTAAGACATCTCAATTTTCAACTTTTCTAAAACAAAAAACTTCTCTCATCTCTTGATTGTCACTTTCTAGAAAAAAACCTTCTGCAACAACAAGGAGCGTGGAGCACAGTGGGCAGCACGACCATCTTCATCAGCAAAACCTGAGTCTACTTCAGCAAAACCTTTCTTAGAATAAAATAACAAAGCCATAGTATTTCGATGTAGTCTGCCTAGTGCAACATAAATCCTCAACTTTTCGTTAGGCAATTTGCATAATTGTGTGATGCAAATTAAGCCCTAACCTGTCTTAGGACTCTGAGGTAGTCGTTCGGTATGACATAAACCCTCACATCTTCGAGGCTATTTTTGTGATTATGTCATACAAATATAAGTCCTAATTAACTAAAATTGATAGGATTGAAACATAAAATAATTCTCTCAAATTGAAGCCAAACAATAGGATAGTCAAAAAGTCATCGAAGTTCATTTCAGGTCTGCGACATCCCCTACTTCTTTTCCTTTTGATTCCTGAAATAAACTGTTCCAAATTTGAGCTAATCCCTTTTGAAATTTTAAATTCAATCCTTTGAAACCTTAAACTTCAAAATTTATGAGAGCAAAACCACTGATCATTATCGAGAGTTTTATTAAATGATTTCGATCATTTAAGATGTAATTAAATATAGGGGCTTGCCCTTATAGGGAACTTTAAGAACCCAGGTAATATAAACCCTGCTTCATCCATTTATATTAAGAAAGGGAACTTGTTGGCTTATAAAATTGATTCGCAGACCAAACGGATGTCACAAATCTTCTAGTTTACTTAATCGAGCCCCATCATCAACCAGTGTGTCTATTCCTTTAGATAGATACTCGGTTTATGATACGGTGCTCATTTATATAAACTATTTGGGATGTGAGATTGGTTTGATTTCATATCTTAAAATTTTCAAACTTAAAATTATTTACAAAAAAATGAATTGTTAATTTTCAAATTAAATTATACATATATTTAAATTAAATGTAAAATCTAAAATTCGCCGACAATTTCTGTAGGCGACGCCCTTTTCAAAACACTTAGCCTAAAAATATGCTGACAGCCAATGACGCATCTAGAACTCTTTCAATTGAAGCAACAACAAGATCACCCTCAGGAGTAGTGATCATAGATAGGACCAGACTGTGTCTTGCAGTGAGGAGGTGTGAGTCGATAAACCCTCCAATTCCTCCATATCCTGAGGTCTGCCTGGTCTCTCTATAACCAATCTTCTTTCTTAACTTCATGTCTGTAGTCCTTCTGTGTATTTCTTTTTCAAGACACGAAGTCCAAATCGTATATGGAAGCAAACACCAACTCTCAACCTGACACCTTTTGCATAAGTAAATAGAAGAAATGTCAGTGGGTGGTGTTGTGCATGAACAATAACAAGCATAAACATAATATCTTTCATTTTAATAATTTTTATAATTGTTTTAATGCTATTATATTATTTAATTTAGTTTTATAAGATTTGGAATTAGAAATTTCAAGAAGTGTATTTTGTTTTGTGAGAAAATTTACTTTATATTTTATTACACGATTTGGACCCAGTCACAGACACTGGCCCTATTCTACATTGGAATAAAAATCTTTCTTCAAATTCCTCATGTCACGTAGTACTTCTTGAGATATCGTCCATTTATTGGCAACATGGGTTAATCCCCTCGAGAGTCCACCAACTGCTACGACCCTCTAGAGTAAACCTTTTCCACCATGAATGGTGCTTCCTAGGTCGGTTCAAATTTTCCTCCTATCTTGCGATGTGCAAGAATAGGCCTTCTAAGAACGAGCACGAGGTCACCAATTTTGAACAACCTCGGGCGGACCAACTTATCATGGGCTCGAATCATCTTTGCTTGGTTGAGTTCTAAATTCTACTGTGCAAGCAATATTTCCCTTCGAGATTTTCTAATTCTACGAGTCTGAGTTTGGCATTCTCTTCTATTGTAATTTGATTGCGATGGTGATCCGGAGCGACGGTAGCTGAATATCTAGTGGAAGGACAGTCTCAGACCCATACACAAGTGCATAAGGCATAGATTGTGTCGGCGTTCTGACTATCAGCCTGTAAGCCCACAAAGCTTGTAGCAATTTCTCGTTCCATTGTCTTTTGTTGTCATAGAGTGTCTTCTTTAGAATTTGAACGAGTGTCTTGTTGAAGGCTTCTGCCAAGCCTTTTGCTTTGGGGTAGTATATTGTATAATATCTTCAATCTATTCTGTGTCTTCTAACGAAGTTGTTGATTTTTGTTCTTTTGAAGGCAGACCCATTGTCAGAAATAATCCTTCATGACACACCGAATCGGTAGACAACCTGATTCTTGAAGAACTATAGAAGTTATTGTGTTGTAAATTCCCGTAGCAGAACTGCCTCTGCCCATACTGAAAAGTAGTATGTAGTTGTGAGTATGAAGCTGTATCCTTTCGAGCACGGAGGGTCTATTGGACCCACTATATCCGTGCCCCAACACTTGAATGGCCATGAGGCAATCGTGGCGTGTAGAACATTCAGAGGTTGGTGCAAGACCACTCTGTGTACTTGACATTGATGGCACTTCTTTGATGTGTCCATGCAATCTGTCATCATTGCCAACCAATAGTATCCGAGTCTTTTGGTTTTCATCTTCATATTTGGTCCTAACTGGTGAGCTCCACACAATTCGGCACGTACTTCTTTGACAAAACTCTGTGCTTCTGCTTTGCTGAGGCATTAAGCCAAATCTGATCGAAGGATCTTCTGTACAGAACATTGTCAACTAAAGCATACGAGAGAGCTCTCTTCTGAATTTGATGCGCTGCTGACTTGTCTTCTGGTAATCTTCCAGTTTGCAAATATACTATCAATGGCTGATGCTAATCTTCTGTATCATCTGCCACTATGACTACTATCTCTTCTTTTCTGACCTTTTGTAGACTGTCAGGGTCGATCTGTGATAAAACTTGACATCCTTGTATTGTAATATCTATAGAATATTCAGGTGGACAATCCAATTCTTTAGCGAGATTAGCTAAAGCGTCTGTGTGGACATTGTCTGCTCGACAAATTCTATGGAATATCACACTCAGAATTTGCTCGAGTAGTTTCAATGTGTACTGATGGTATTCTTCTAACATTAGTTTCAGAATTTTATACTGTCCTGTTACTTGCTAAGTGATGAGTTTTGAGTCGTCATAAATGACAATGTCAGTTACTTCCATTAGTATTATTAATTCTAAACTGGTGATTAGAGCTTCGTATTCTATTTCATTATTGGTACACAGTGCTGACAAGTGATAGGAGAATCTCAGCATGGCCTAATCTGGTGTCATGAAGATTAAACCAATTCCTGCTTTGTCGGGTATCACTATCTGTTGTCCTTTGTCTCTTCAAGCTGATGACATTCCATCGAATTACATTTCGCAACATCTGGTACTGGGCTTTTCTATTCGTACTATATGTTCATCTGGTAGTTTGTCATTGAGCAGGGACCCAGCTGGCAGTATGTGTGTTGCGAGAAAATCCGCAAGAATCTGCCCTTTGATAGCACGAAGGGGCACAAAAGTTATGTCAAATAGCAATAACATCATCGACCACCTCACTAAGCATCTAGAAAGTGTTAATCGGGTTATCAAATATTGCAACAAATTAACTTTCGAAATCAGGTAGACCTTATGACGTAACATGTAGTGTTTGAGATTTTAAGTGGCAAAAACTAAAGCTAGACAATTTTTCTCATTAGGAGGATATTTTATTTTTGCTAGTATTAGACGTGACTCAGGTAATAGAGCACGTTCTCTTTACCCTCATCATTGACATAGGCAAGGAGTGCCCCGAGAGACTCGTCTAAAGCTGCAGTATAAAGTATGAACAGTCTACCGGGGATAGGGGCTGTTAAGACAGGAGGTGTCATGAGATATCGTTTAATGTCTTCGAAAGGTCATTGACATGGCTCTCCCCAAAAATATTTGACATCCTTTCAAAGCAAGTTCGAAAAGGGTAAACACCTTCCTGATAAATTAGATATGAAGCATCTCAGATATGCCAATTTTCCTTGAAAAGAGCGTAATTTTTTCAAGGTTCTTGGTGGAGGCATTTCTAATATCGCTTTAATCTTATCCGGGCTGATCTTGATTCCCCTATGATGGACAACGAATCCTAAAAATTTCTCGGACGTAACGCCGAAATCGCACTTTAAGGGATTCATTTTTAGATTGTATTGTCGTACTCGCTTAAACAAAATCCTCAAATCATTTAGGTGATTTTTTTTACTTTGCTCTTAATGACCAAATCATCCACGTAGCATTCCACTTAGTTTTGAATGAGGTTATTAAAGATTTTTGTCATTGCTCTTTGGTAAGTTGCTCTTTCGTTCTTCAATCCAAACAACATCATGGTGTAGCAGTAAGTCCCGATCAGAGTTTTGAATGCTGTAAGCATTGCATCTTCTAGAGTAATCTTGATTTAATTGTGACCTAACGATCCGTCCATGAAGGATAAAACTTCGTGTGATGACGCGATGTCCACCATCAATTTTGGTATCAGCAACGGAAACTCCTCTTTCAGACATGGCTTATTCAGATCCCTGAAGTCGACACATACTAGGATTTGTTCATTTTTCTTCTTTTCTGGTACGACATTAGCTAACCATGTCGGATATTGTTCTTCCCGGACAAAGTTAGTGTTTATGAATTTCTTTATATATGCTGTAACTTGTTGTTTCATTTCGAGGCACATTATTCTAGGAGCCTGCTTTACTAATTGTATTTTGATCCACACCTAGTCGACGAACTGCAACCTCTGGAGATAATCTAGCTGAAGTAATCTTTGAATTCTGATAGTAACCTGACCAAGTTTGTAACCTCTTCTTCATTGAGCAACAAAATTATGAAAGTAGGTCGGGTTTGCTCCTCAGTCCCGAGATTGTTTTCTTTTAATTCATCGATTGTTGACTTGATTCTTTTTCAAACACTGGCGAAGCTTCTTCTATTGGTTGATCTTCGTATTCATCTTAGATGTCCAGGCAATCTTCTTCTAGCTGACTAGTAACAACCATGCAAAATCCCGAGTCATCGACAGGTCCGATCGTACCGAACCCAAGACCTTCTTTCAAGTTAAGTTTCTTTCCTTTTGTATTCCATAATTTTTCAAATGATTGTAACTTATCTTTTGGCATTTTCTTTGGTACATATCCTTGTTGAATTATATTTTGTACATAAGGAGAAAAATAACCAAATAGTAATTCCATTAATTCATTAGGATCATTTTCTTCGAGAATTATACAAGATTCAGAAGTAGAAGGAGAAGCTTTATAAAACTTGATCAGCTTGAAACCATCATTATGAACTTCCTTGACATCCATACTCTTGATCTTTTGAGGATGGATTGGAGTTAGAGTCATGGCTTGAACAAAATGATTAATCTGATCATATATTGATTCATATTCTTGCCGTTGTGTGTAATTGATCTATAAAAAATACCTACTTCTTTATGTCTTAATTCTTATTAATTTCTAAGGATATTATAATTTAATGAAAGTTATTTTTTGTATTTTTGGATGTAGGTAATGTAAAAAGGTCTAAGAAGGAAAAGGAGCAAAAAGGAGCAAAAATGAAACAAAATACCAAAAGTATAAAAAAAATATGGCCTGGAGCCTAGGCACCCGAAACCGGCGCCTAAGCGCCAGACTCGATACGAAAACTGTCAAGTTTTTTATAATGTTTGATCAGTTATTTTGACGGAGTGAGCGGTTATTGGACATTCTAGAAGGGTGGCAGTTGTTCCGTGATACATTGCATTTGGACGCTCCAAAACGGTTCTAATCTCAAAGAGGTGCTAGCCAAAGTGAAGAGGTACAAAGAACTGGACGCGGTGTCTGGCGCCTAGGCGCCAGATTCCGGCTCCTAGGCACCAGACCGACCTTCTAGAAGATTCATTGAATGTGGACATGTTTTGAAGAGGTGCCTCAAGGAAACTCTTGGAGCCTATAAATAGAGGTTCAATTCTTCAGAAAACGTGCCCCTCCCATTGTACCCCTTTCCCTCATCTACTTTAAGATCAATCATCCTTAGAGAGAGAATTAGAGAGAGAAATTTAGGGCCACTTTTGCTTAGTTTAGTGAATTTATTTTCAAGTTATTGCATCTGGAGTTCATTACACTGTGGAGTCAGTAGGAATCAGAAGATCTGTAGAAGAAATATTTGAGATAAGTATATTTTATATTAGATTCAAAGTTTAATTATCATGTTTTGTTATTTATTTTCAATGTGTTCGAGTAGTTAGTTACTTTCTTACTTCAATTATGAAGAGATAGATAAGATAATATAAAGATTCGATGGAGAATTAAAATTCAAAATATTTTCAAAATATTGTGATGACATTAATACCCGATCTTACTTTACTTTTTAAATTGGCCGTTTGAATTGTTAAAACTCGTTGAAGAGTTTAAAAACCTTGTAGGAGAAGAACTCTTACCTTGTAAATGTCACATGAATCCTTGGGTAGTCGAAGGCCATGTGCGGGCTATTCATGGTGAAGTGCAAATAAATAGGAAGATAATATTTAAAGGGCGTAGAATTGATAAGTTATTAGAGTGACAGACTAAATTCTTATAATTTGATTTATAGACTAGGAAAGGGTCACCAGTAGGTCCGACCATAGCCACCCTTGGACATCTAGAAGTGTGAGCCTAGATTAACCCATTCTACTAACAATACATCCGGACCTATTCGTCAAATTAGTCGATGTTCTTTGCACTCGGATCAAAGGGTAAATAATAGGAATGCTTCTATTTGGCACAATACCATAATTCAAATTCTCCAACGAATATTAAATTATCTTAAAAATCCTAGATTACTTGAAGGAAAGAACGTTGTTTATTTTATATAGATTTTATAAAATCATTTTATTATTATTATTTTCTTTAAATTGCATCTAGTAAATTAATAGTAATTTATAATAATAATAAAAAAAATTTTACTATTATATTTCGCTTTCGCTTTATAGAAAATTTATTTCTATAAATCTTCCCTGTGGGATCGATATCGGGGTCTTTGTTTAAAAACCCTATATTACTTCGAAACGAAAAGTATACTTGCGTAGTACCCACAGTGTGTAAAAATATTACTTATATAATATTAATTCTATACACAAGCCGCTATTTATAAATCGAGTCAAAGCTTTTTGGCTATCTTTTGGAAGCAACATCACCGCATTAAGCGCGGCGGTCGGGTCAAGTTTTTGGCGCCGTTGCCGGGGAAGAAATTAAAGGAAGAAAGAAATAAAATAGTTAAATTTTATTGCTTGTTTTATGAGAAGATTTGGTTCTAAAGGATTAATACCTTTAGATTCTGAATTTGAAAGAACAATTAGAAAAATTAAAAAGGGAAAATAAATTCAAAAATTTCAAGAAATAGCTACTTTACAAAATCCAATTGAACTTAATGATCAAAATGTTTATAAACCATTAAGGGATTATGCTAACCCTACAGTTGATGAACTTCATAGTAGTATTCAAATACCCACTGTAGATGTTAATTCTTTTGAACTTAAACTGTTTATTATTCAAATGGTGCAAAACAATCAATTTAGTGGATCACCAAATGAGGATCAAAATTTACATCTTGTTAGTTTTTTAGAACTTTGTGCTACCTTTAAATATAACAATGTTTCTGATGATGCTATTAGACTTAGACTCTTTCCTTTTTCTTTAAGAGAAAAAGCAAAGATGTGGTTTGTCGGCATATTTTTAGGTTTGTCTATTGTATTTTGAAAAGGGGTCGCCTACAGAAATTGTCGGCGAATTTTAGATTTTAAATTTAATTTAAATATGTATATATGGTTTAGAAAGTAATATTTGATTTTGAAAATAATTTTTAAGATATGAAATCAAACCGATCTCACATCCCAAATAGTTTATATAAACGAGCACCGCACCACAAACTATATATCTATCCCGGAGAGTAGTCACACTGCTTGATGATGGGGCTCAGTTAAATAAACTAGAAGATTTGTGACATCTGTTTAGTCTACGAACCAATTTTATAAGCCGACAAGTTCCCATCCTTAATATAAAAGAATTAAGTAGGGTTTATATTACCTAGGTTCTTAAAGTTCCCTATAAGGGCAAGCCCCTATAGTTAATTACATCTTAAATGACGGGAATCATCTAAGAAAACTCTCAATAATGATCAGTGGTTTTGCCCTCAAGAATTTCAAAGTTTAAGGTTTTCAAAGGATTGGATTTTTGAAATTTCAAAAGGGATTAGCTCAAATTTGGAACATTTAATTTCAGGAGTCCAAAGAAAGATAAGTAGGAGAAGCTGAGGATCCAAGAAGAATCTTGGCAACTTCCCAAACTATCCTATTGTTTGGCTCGGATTTAAGAAAATCCTAATATTATCTGATATTTCAATCTTGCCAATTTTAATTAATTTGGACTAATGTTTGTATGATAAAATCATACAAATAGCCTTGAAGATGTGAGGGTTTGTGTCGTACCAAACGACTACCTCGGAGTCCTAAGACCGGTTAGGGCTTAATTTACATGACATGATCATGCAAATGCCTAACGAAGAGTTGAGGATTTAAGTTGCACTAGGAAAACTACCTCGAAGTCCTATGGCTTAGTTATTTAAATTCTAGGGAAGGTTTTGTTGAAGTAGACTCAGGTTTTGCTGATGACGATGGCTGTGCTGCCCACCATGCTCCGAGCTCCTTGTTGTTGCAGAGGTTTAGTTTTAGAAGTCATAAATCAGGAGATGAGAGAAGTGTTTTGGATTAGATAAAAATCTTAAAATCTGAGTGTTTTTAATATTTTAATTAAAACAAATCTTAAAGTTATTTAAACAGAACCGATTAAGATCCCACGGTTCCGTCATCCCGGCATCGTTATTTTCATCGAATTCACTTAGTCCAGATGAATTTGCTAAACTCAACTGAATGAGTTCCACACTTTCATTTAGACCGTGGGAAATCCCGTTAGCAACACGTGGGTTACATCATCCGAGGTATTCCCGATCATTCAACGAGACATTTTAATTTAGTTGCAATTGTAGTTTTGTGTTCTGTTTGTGATTAAATTTTGAGTTGTTTTATATTTTGAAATGTTGTGGAGGTGATTTTTATCTTGTAATGACTTTTAATTTAGTTTTGGTTTCAGTTCAGGGACTATCCTAAAGGTTTTGGTTTTCATGCAACAGTTGTTTATCATGCAAGAAAAGTAAAGTATATTTGCAATAAAGTAAATTGCAATAAAATAAAAGCGTACCTGGTGGGTCTTCCTGTCATCCCAAGCTGCACTTAAAACACATGTTAAGACATTTAATATTCCAACAAGTACCTAGGTAAAGCTAAGGGAAAGGTTTTGGTTGTCTATCAAAGTCCTAATGTTATAGCTAGTCATCTCCTATGACGTCTAGGTTCTTGTATTTTGGTTTAAGGACAATTTTCTTTATCAAAGAAACAATTAAGTTCAATTGTTCTTATAAACCTCCTATCATATTGAGGAAGTGCTTAAGACGAGTCTTAAACATCTTTTCAATACTTCTAGGATTGTTTCAAGTCCAAGAGAATTTAATTATACAAGTGAATTAATCATTCGGGAGTTTAAGTTTTGTTCTTTTGCTTAGTGAACTAGGACATTTGAATATCCTACAAGTGAAGTAACACTTCACTTGATACCTCATTTAAGAGTTATAATAATAAGAACTTAAAAAGGGCAAATAAAATTATTAAATATTTTGATGATTTAAACTTAATGATTTAATTTCAATTTTAACTTAATTATAAAAAAAATTAGTTTAAGTTCGGAATAGTGTTCAAGTTATTTTAGGTTTAATTCTTAACGATTTAGGTTTGTTATTAAATGATTTTAATTTAATTTAATTCAATTTAATTCAATTTTTTATTTAATTTAATTTAATTTAATTTAATTTAATTTAATTTAATTTAATTTCAATTTAATTTTAATGTAATTCAATTTAACTTCATTTTAATTTAATTTAATTTAATTCAATTTAATTTTATTTTAATTTAATTTAATTTAATTTAATTTAATTTAATTTTAATTTAATTTTAATTTAATTCAATTTAATTTTAATATAATTTAATTTAATTTAACTTTAATTTAATTTCAATTTAATTTTTAATTTAATTTCAATTTTAATTTAATTTAGATTATTCTTTTAATTTTCTTTCTAAGTATTATTGAAGTGATTTATTTAGGGATTTTTTTTAAATTAAAGAATAAATATCATCTTAAATAATATCCCCGCTTTAATAATTTCAATTTTCCTTTAATCTTCCAAATTTAATTAATTAATTGATTAAGGTTTACTTTAATTAATCTTAAAAATGATTGATGGGTCTCTACCCTTTAATTATTTAAATTTCAATCATCCAAATCAGATTAGGATCAAATATTTTATTCTCTCATTTTATTAAGCCTAAAGTTTTAATTAAGGGTTAAAATTTTAATTACCATTTTGCCCTTCAAGCTTAATAATTCCATAACTCACTAAATTGAGCTTAAATGAATTTGAAATTTTTATGTGACTTCACTAACATGTCAATTAAGACATTAGAGGAGAAAATGTGATTTTTCTATATTTAATTTATTTATATAATTATTTTTTGTGGAAAATAGGGATTTTCAAGGAAAATTCAATAAGATGACCAAGGGAATTTTTCTGTTCTAAAGAAAATTATGGGATATTTCTAATGACTAGAGGACCATTTGGACCAATTTTGGTGATTTTTTTGAATTATATTTTATTTATTAGAATTATTTTGAGTTTTGGAGCATTAATTAATTTTAAAATAAAATTAAAGTTGAAAAATGGATTTTATATTTTTCTTAAATCTCTCTGACATCAAGGAGTTCAGAAAAATAAATTTTATATTTTTCTAATTTTTCTTTGATTTATTAGAATTATTTTAGTGAAAAGGTTGGAAAATACATTTTTTAATATTAAAAATTACATTAAGCCTTTAAAGTTCAATATCTCACCCTAGAGACTTAAGAAAAATATTTGATTTGTTTCTAAGTGATTAGAATTCAAAATGTGACATTTTAGTGATTTTTAAAAATTTTATGATTTTTATTTTTTTTAATTATTACAAATATTAAAATAATGATAAAAATCAACTTTTTTAGAAAATTACAATTTTAATTTTTCTAAGTTCCTCTGATGTCAGAGAAGCTCCAAAACTATTTTTGTGAATTTTTGAAAAGTATTTTGTGAGTTATGAATTTTTAAAGTTTGATTTTACCCACTTTTGCTTAAGAGGCTTAATCTACCCATTTTGTGGGGTTAATCAAGTCCAATTGGTTTCAAATTTTATGTGGTGTTCTCCTATCCCTAGAGGAAAGTGAAGAATTATTTTTAAGTTAATTTGGTGGATGGTTAACCCTAATTAATTAAAGTTCAATTTTAGGTATTTAGGCCAATTAGGGTTGTTCAAAGTGAATTAACTTAAAACTTATTTTTCCTAGGGTCCTCTGGTCATAAGAAACATCACCAAATTTTCCTAGAATTTATTTATCAACATGCTAATTATTGCAATTAAAATACTCAAAACAGTAACATGAACTTGAAAAATCAATAAGTTCTCATAGGGATGGCCTCGACCTTGGAAAATTCGAGGAATGTTCCCAAGTTCGGAGGCTTCAAAGCCCTATGGTCTCATGTTATGGTGAATTGTTTACATGCATGGAGAATTAAAATAGTATAGAGAGTAAATAAATCATTAAAAATAAAATACTTGATGAAATTACTTGATTTCTTTTCCACATGATTCTCCTCTGTTCACTGAGCAAGAGGGTATTTTTATTTTATTTTTAGGATTTTTCTACACGAAGTTATGGATTTTTGAAGTTTTGGTAATTAAATAAATAAAAAAATAGCCTATTTATCTACTTATCCACGCGGCGCCACGCCATCCTCGGCAGCTCCGAAAGGCCACACGGTGCGCTCTGATTCGGCGACGCCATCTGACTCAGCCGTCCCGATACCCGCCTTTCACGTAACCTCTTCTGGTCCGACGAGATCTGAGCCTTCCATCCGATACATGCGCGATCCAACGGCTCCCAGTCATTGTCTACGACTGGTGTGAACTCGTGACCGTAGACCTTCTAACCCTAATTTCTCACTCGATTCTCAACGGATTTTTTGTGTTCTTATGCTCTATGGATTCGTCTTGAAGATACGAACACATCCATACGGTAAACATGCACCGAAATTAACTCAAACTAAATGGAGAATCTCCGTAAGCTCGGGAAGAAGAGTGAGTCCATACCTTTGCTCGGAGAAGTGAAGCTTTAATCCGAGGGTTGTGTCACGTTCGATTGGGTCCAAGCAAGCTCCGGATGAAGTCCCTTGTCCCGGTGAATTGCCAGGTACAAAAGTGACCACGGCCGATCACAAAGCTTGGAGGCTGGAAGCAATGGCTGGCTCTGGTGAGGGGGCTTTTGTTGGGAAATTTCTCCTCTTGGTCTGGTGAAGGTGTAGAGTCAATCAATTTGAGGATTGACTCACTGTGGTGGAGTGTCCTGGTTTTGGGCTTGGATTTCAACTCTGACATTGAGCTCACAGAGAGGAAATGGCAGGGGGATTTCAGTGGGGATCAAGTTCTCTATGTGTAGAGAGTGGTCTAAGATGATTTTGGCAAGGTTTCAGTAAGGTTTGGTTCAGCACCTCTCTTGGCCGAGAGGAGGGGGTGTTTAAATAGGAGAGGCTGGAGGGCCTCCCAGGGGGGTTCAACGGTTGGGATCAGCTGCTCTGGTGAGGAGAAGAACAGCTGCGGTGGCCTTTTGGAGTGACGCAGCTCAGCAAGGTGGAATTCCAAAATCTGGCTCCTCCCAAGGTCTCGACCATGGTGTTTTTCGGCGATCCAGGCGGCTGGCCGGCAGGCATGGGTCACCCTCAGGTTCACGTGAGTCATGGCTTGGGTTTAGTGTAGGCAATTGGGCTTTGCCATGTGTAAAGAACTTGGATTAAAATTGCATGGGGGAGTGGCCATTTTGGCTTGATTTGGTCCAAGCCATGGTTTGGGTTGGGTTCACCTTCCCATGACCTGGTTTTAGGCTAAGAGGATCATGTGAGTCAACCTACCAGAGGTAGTGAAGTCCACATCAAGGATTAGGTGGCAAAGTATGGTTTAGAGTGTATCATGTTTAAGGTAAAAAAAGGTTTAAAAAGGTTTAATAAAGAGATCCCCTCTCTTGCTACTTTGGGTATGGTCACATGTCAAACATCCCATGGCTTCATATGGCTTGTTCATGGCTTGTCTTTGGCTCACCTATGGCTTGGAAAGAGCTTGGTCAATTTCATAAAAAAGGATTTTGTGAATTTTGGCATTTTGATGGGGATTGTTATAAGGCTTGATTTGGAATTTTTTAATTGATAAATTAGGACTTTAGGAATGATTTTAATTGAATGTGTGATGAGGGAAAGTGTCATGTGGGCTTTAGATTGATTTAGGCTTTTGAATTTGGTGAAAATCGGCTTTTAGGAAGGTTTAAGGTAGTGGGCCTTCATGTTTTGCAATGAGATTTTAGATAAAAATTTTTTTTCAAAGGGACATGCCAAATAAATGTTGAATCTAGTTTAAGGATGTGTCTTGAATGATTTGAAGCAAATTTGAGGTGGTTTGGAATTGAATTGGGTTGAATTTGGGTTCATTTGGTAAATGGGCCAATGTAGGTCAAATTGGGCTAATTTGAGCCAATGTTGGGCTAAGGTTGAAATTGATGTAAAATTAATGTTGGGAAATGTTTATGGGAGTGTTTCAAAGAGGTTTCAACTTTGGTTGGGTTTTGGTTTTGGGACTTGGGCTTATTTGGGTTAGGTTTGGGTTTGGGTCAAAATTGGGCTTTTTGGTTTTGGGTTGAATTTGAATGGGGTTTGGGTCCAATTTTTGGGTAAATTATGTTAGTTTTTTTTTTTTATTTTGGGGATGTTAGGGAAGGTTTAGAAAAGGTTTGGGGTCAATTGGAATTAAATTGGGTTAGTTTGGGCTAAGTTTGGGTCATGGGTCCAAATTGGGCTTTAAGGTCAAAAGTGAAATTATATTCAAATGTCAATCAAATTGGACTTGGATTTGGTCTAAATTGATATTTTGGATATTAAATTGAAGTTTAGAATTGAATTGGACCAAAATTTGGGTCAATTGGGTAGATTTGGTTGGACATTGGGTTCATGGTTTAAGAATAGGTTAAATTGGGGGTTTTGGTAAAAGTGGGGTAAATTGACAAAATTAGACCATGGTGTAGTTGGACAAAATGAAATTGGGAATATTTGAGATTTTTTGGAATTTTATGGGAATTTTATGAATTTTTGGATTTTCTGGCTAAGAGGGGCATTTTGGGTATTTGGAGGGTATTGGGGGGTATTTTTGGAATTTTTGGTATTTTGGGCTATGGATGGTCAATTTAAGTGGGGGAAAATGTTTAGGACTGATTCTGAGGACTTTTGGGTGATTTGGAGATTTTGGAGGGCTTAGGCGATTTCGAGGGTTTTGGTAGGTTTGATGGGTGTAGGGTCCCCAGGGTCAAAAATTGAAATTTTAGAAGAATGAAGATTGATCAAATATGAGTGAAATGGAATCACTTTGGTTGAGCCATGAAGTCATATTAATCCTATATGAGCCATGAGAGGACTCATTTGAGGCATTCACTATGTTGTTCCTAACCCTCTTAACCAGGGGCTTATGGGTTAAGGTCCATCCATATGATTTACCTACATGAGTCAAGGAGTTAAGTTGGGTATGGGTGTGGTTTTAGGATTTGGATTGTCTGTGTGAGAGTGTAGAGTATGAGTGTAGTGAGTGTGTAAGTCAACCCTCACCAGACCAAGCCACCCAGGGTGGTTTTAAAGACAAAGAGTCCTATAGGGAACTCATCCTTTAAACCTCCACTTTTGATCTCAACCCTCTAGGTGATTAGGGGTCTACAATCAAGCTTGTGGGGTTTGCGAGGAGACAATAAGTGGTTTAAATTTCTAAAGGATGGGTCCCAATTCTAGTCCTCTAAGATAGTCAAAGGAAAAGCCTAACGCTAGATCCTAAGCACTAAAGAGGGAAGAGAAGACCTCATCAAAAATGAGGTCAACATGGTTAAACTCATTAGCGACTGGTTCTATTAAAACATGGGCTGAAATGGCACAAAAATTCCTTGTTAAATATTTTCCTCCTTCTAAAATTACTGAATTAAGAAATGATATTACTTCGTTTAGTCAATTTGACGGGGAGACAATATATGAAACTTGGGAAAGATTTAAAGAACTATTAAGAAAATGTCCTCATCATGCTTTACCTGATTGGTTGATTAATCAAACATTTTATAATGGATTAATTGTATCTTTAAAATTAATTATTGATGCTGCTACTGGAGGTTCTTTAATGTCTAAATCATTTGAAGAAGCTTACACTTTAATTGAAGAAATGGCTAATAACAATTTTCAATGGCCTTCTAAAAGGATTAACCCTAAAAAGATGGCTACTATTCAAGATAATGAAGCCTTTTCTATCTTAGCTTCGCAAGTTGCAGCAATATCTAAGAAATTAGATAATTTTGCAATTAATATTTCGCATAATAACTCTGCTAATATTGAAGATCTTCAAACTATTGAAACTTTACAAGCTATTGCAAGTAAAAATAATCCTTATTCAAATTATTATAATCCTGGGTGGAAAAATCATCCTAATTTTAACTGGAATAATTCACAACAACAATGGGGTAATAATCAATCTCATCCCACTGGAAATTGGAATAATTAAGTTAATTCAAATTATGAACCTCCTGGATTTAATAATCAACAGAAAAAGTTATCAATAGAAGAATTAATTATGCAAATGAATAATCAATTACAAAATCAAAATTCTGTTATTCATAATATTGAAAATTAAATGGGGCAAATTGCTACTTTAATTAATAATAGACCTGTAGGAACACTTCCTAGTAATGTTGAAATCAATCCAAAGGAAACTGGAAAAGAACATGAACAACTTAAAGCTGTGCAAATTAGAAGTGGAAAGTAATTAAAAGAAAGATTGCAGAATGAAATTGAAAAAGAGATTGAGGTTGAAGAGATTGAAAAACCTAAAGAAACTCTCTCTCATAGTCAAGATCAGACAATTATACCTGTTAATGTGGAAGTTGAAAAACCACCACCACCTTTTCCTCAAAGACTTAAACAACAAAAACTTGATCATCAATTTTCTAAGTTCTTTGAAATTTTTAAGAAACTTACTATTAACATACCTTTTGCTGAAGCTTTGGAACAAATGCCAACTTACGCAAAATTTATAAAGGATATTTTAAGCAAAAAATGAAAATTTGAAGCTTTTGAAACTGTTGCATTAAGTTAAGAATGCAGTGAAATAATTCAAAAGAAATTACCTGAAAAGCTTAAGGATCCTGGAAGTTTCACTATACCCTGTGCTATTGGAGAAAAATTTTGCAGAAAAGCTTTATGTGATTTAGGAGCAAGTATTAATCTCATGCCATTTTTTATCTATGGAAGATTGGATTTTGGAGATATTACTCCCACCACTGTAACTCTTCAGTTAGCTGATAGATCTATCACTTATCCTAAAGGAGTTATAGAGGATGTCCTTGTTAAAGTGGATAAATTTATCTTCCCTGTAGATTTCATAGTACTTGATATGGAAGAAGATAAAGAGATACCTATTATTTTAGGAAGACCTTTTCTAGCTACCGGACGAGCTATGATTGATGTGCAAAAAGTAGAATTAACCATGAGAATCAATGATCAAGAAATTAAATTCAATGTTCTTAAATCAATGAAGTACCCTGATAAAGAGAAATGTTATCGAATGGATATAATTGATTATTTAATTGAAAAACATTATCAAGAAAAATGTAAAGTTATTTCTGAAGAAAAATTTAAATTTTTAACTAATGAAGATGAAATAGTAGAAGAAGAAGAAACTCATTTTATTAAAGATAATTGGGACTCTTTAGACATAACTCAAAATGATATACTTTTACCAAGCACCTAAACTGGAATTAAAAATGTTACCTTCCCATTTAAAATATGCTTTTCTTGGAAATTCGTTAACTTTACCTGTTATTATTTCTTTTGAACTGAGTAAAGATCAAGAAGAAAAATTACTAGGTGTGTTAAAGAATTATAAGAAAGCTTTTGGTTGGATTATTATTGATATAAAAGGAATAAGCCCTTCCATTTGCATGCATAGAATTTTATTGGAAGAAAATTTTAACCTACTATAGAATCGCTAAGAAGATTAAATCCTATTTTGAAAGAGGTTGTTAAAAAAGAAATTATTAAGTGGTTAGATGCTGGTATTATTTATCCTATTTCGGATAGTCAATGGGTAAGTCCTATTCATTGTGTTCCGAAGAAAGGAGGAGTAACTGTCATTGTTAATGATAAAAATGAACTTATTCCTACAAGATAAGTTACTGGATGGCGAATTTGTATTGACTATAGGAAACTAAATAAAGCCACTAGAAAGGATCATTTTCCTTTACCTTTCATGGATCAAATGCTCGATAAATTAGCTGCACACTCATATTTCTATTTTCTGGATGGATATTCTGGTTATCATCAATTACTTATTGCTCCTAAGGACCAAGAAATGACAACAATTACAAGTCCTTATGGAACATTTGCTTTTAGAAGAATGCCTTTTGGCTTATGTAATGCACCTGCAACATTTCAAAGATGTATGATGTCAATATTTTGTGATTTGATTGACAAAGGAATTGAAATATTCATGAACGATTTTTCAGTCTTTGGAACTTCTTTTGAATCTTGTTTAGAAAACATAGCCAAAGTTCTGAAAAGATACGAAGAAACAAATTTAGTTCTTAACTGGGAAAAATGTCAATTTATGGTCACAGAAGGCATTGTACTTAGACACAAAGTATCACGAAAAGGGATGGAAGTAGATCAAGCAAAAGTGAAAATTATTGCTAAATTGCTACCACCTACTACTGTTACTGATGTGAGAAGTTTTCTAGGTCATGCTGGATTTTATAGAAGATAAATAAAGGATTTTTCTAAAATTGCTAAACCTCTTTGTCATTTATTAGAAAAAGATGCACAATTTGAACTTAATGAAGAATGTTTTAATGCTTTCAATATTCTAAAAGAAAAATTAATAACTGCACCTATTATTTTGCACCTAACTAAAATAAATCTTTTGAATTAATGTGTGATGCAAGTGATTTTGCAATTGGAGCTGTATTAGGACAAAAATATGAGAAAGTTTTCAAAGTTGTATATTATGCTAGTAAAACTCTCACTGAAACACAAAGAAATTACACTACCACTGAGAAAGAGCTTCTAGCTATAGTATATGCCTTTGATAAATTTAGACCTTATCTTCTTGGTACTAAATGCATCGTTCATACTGATCATTCTGCTATTAAATATCTAATATATAAGAATGATTCCTAACCTAGACTTATAAGATGGGTTTTACTTCTACAAGAATTTGATTTTCAAATAGTAGATAGAAAAGGAACTAAAAACCAAATTGCTGATCATTTGTCTAGAATTAAAAATGATATTATTTTGGAAGAAAATATAAATGAGAAATTCCCTCATGAATCTTTATATGTTATTCAAAGATACAAAACACCGTGGTATGCTGATATTGTTAATTATTTAGTTAGCAATATTTTACCTTATGACTTGGATAACAAATTTATTAAGAAATTTAAATATGATGCTAAATCTTATATTTGGGAAGAACCTCATTTATTTAAAATTGGTAAAAATTCTGTGATTCGAAGATGTGTACCTTATGAGGAAACTTTTGCTATTATTCAAAAATTTCATGATTTTGATTTTGGAGTACACTTTGGCATAGATAAAACTGCATTTAAAATTTTAAATTCTGGATTTTACTGGCCTACCTTATTTAAGGATGTGACACAATATGTGAAAACATGTGATCGATGTCAAAGGATGGGAAATATATCTAAGAAAGATGAAATGCCGTTAAACTATAAATTGAAAGTTGAAATTTTTGATATATGGGGATTAGACTTTATGGGACCATTGGTTCCATCATCTGGAAAAATTTATATTTTATTAGCAGTTGATTATGTTTCAAAGTGGATTGAAGCTGTTGCTTTACCAAACTGTGATTCCAAAAGTGTTTCAAAATTCTTAAAGAAAATGATATTTTCAAGATTTGGAATGCCTAAGGTAATTATCACTGATGGTCTAAGTCATTTCAAGAATGTAAGAATTCAATCATTACTACAAAAATTTGGAATCAAACATAGTTCTGCATTATGGGCTTATAGAACAGCTTATAAGACACCAATCGGAATGTCACCTTACCAGTTAATTGATGGTAAACATTGTCACTTACCTGTAGAACTTGAACATAAAGCTTATTGGGCGATAAAGGAGTATAATTTTAATTTGAATAAAGCAGGAGAAAAATGATTATTGCAATTAAATGAGATGGAAGAAATTAGAAACAAATCATATGAAAATGTGAGGATTTATAAAGAGAAAATGAAAATGTTGCATGATAAGAAAATTTCAGGAAAAATTTTTGAGCCTGGACAAAAAGTTTTACTATTTAATTCTCGTTTAAGACTTTTTCCTAGAAAATTAAGATCTAAATGGATTGGACCTTATTTTGTTGAGAAAGTATACCATTATGGAGCTGTGGATATTAAAGATCCTAAAACTGGAAAATTTTTTAAAGTAAATGGATTAAGATTGAAGCCTTATTTGGGAAATATTAAGAAGATTTATAAAGAGGCTTATGAATTGAGTCAACCTGATTAAAGATTTACTTAAGTCGTGCTGACGACGTTAAACCAAGCACTTTGTGGGAGGCAACCCATAATTATCTTGTGTTTTTGTGTTTTAATGTAAGGTTATGCCTCGATCTTGATTAATTTTATATTACTTTAGAAAAATTTGATGCTCATAAGTCTTGGTTAACTTAGGCGGAAAATTATTTTGAGGTATGTAAGATTTTAAAATTGGATCACTCTATTTTGAATATGAGTAAAAAGGAGATCAAGTTAACCATCGTTATGATAGTTTACAATGTGAGTTATTGAGTCTAAATTACTCTTGCCAGTATAATTTACCTATCTTAGAGAATGAAGTTTTGAAAATTTGACGATTAGGCGAAACGGAGTTGAACATAGTTTCGGTGCCTAGGCGCCAGAATTCGGCGCCTAAGCGCCAGAATCCACTATGTATCAATAGGTCCGGCGCCTAGGCCCCAGATTTGGCGCCTAAGAGCCACGGTTACAGGGTCGTGCAAAAACCGAAAATTTTCAGTTTTTCACATGAATTTCCCCTTTAAATCTACCCATCTTCTTCCCTAACCATCAAACAATCAAAATTACGTCCCTTACATTTCATTCTTGAGAGATTTGAGAAATTTTTGAAGAAATGGAAAGGAGAAATCATGAAGAAGAGGCTAGGGACAAGGTCTCAAGGGATCTTCAACCCTACTTCGATGGTTTCATCGCTGTAAGTTTAGAGAAAATTTCTAGTCGTTTAGATAAGTTTGAAGAAGATTTTAAAAGGATTGGAGATCGCCTTCATGAGATGTTTCATTAAGTTGAACATCTGGAATGGCAAATGAAACTTCAATTTGATCATATTGCGACTTATTAAGATGCTCAAGTTGAAATGTATGCGAAGAACAAGTGGATCGATGAAAAGACGGCTACGGATTTCCCGAGAGCGTTATTCTTCTTTCCAAGTGGAATACACGATTTCCCTTGTGAAGATTAGAATATTTTGGTAAAGAGATAGTTATTATGGTTTGTTGAGTCGTTGTATCGATTTAGAGAATCGATTGTGTTTGTTAGTATATTTACTTTCATGTTCAATGTGTGTTGTATTTGCTTTGAACTTGTTATGATTGAGTGTGTATTAGGAACTCGAATCAAATGTAGTACTTATCTCGGAATGTATTGAGTCAAAATTGAAGATTTTAAATGGAAATTAGTGAGTTTGATTGAAAACCTTATGTTTGATTGGTGGATTCAATATTTAATTTTTATAAATTTTTGAAAAATGTTGTGGAAGTTAGAAACTGAAGCCCTACTCTGATATGAGTAATTGGAAGTTGAATTTATGAATTTTGGTGGAAAAAAAAAATTTTAAAAAAGATTTTTGTGAAAGGCGAGTCTGGCGCCTAGGCTCCAGAATTCGGCGCCTAAGCGCCAGTTCAGCCTGCTACCCGAAAATTACCATTTAAACCCCCAAAAGCCATTTTTGACGCCTAAGCTTCATCTTCTTCCCCATTTTCATGAAAATACATCCTCTAGATCCATTTTGAGGTCAAAACATCAAGGATTTGAGCGCGAAACCACTCGATTTCTTCGTCTCAAGGTCAGATCTACACTTTAAACCATTTATTTTTCGATTTTCACCTTAGATTTCCCTAAGTTTTGCTAAGAACCGAAAATTTGAAAAAATATTCAATTTTTAGTTATTTCTTCGGATTTTTAAACTTATTTTAAGTTTTATAAACTTAAAAAGAGTTTAAATCTTTGATTCCTAAATTAGTTCTTGTTTTCTTTCACGTTTAGATGGCTCCAAAATCTAAGCGCTGGAAAGGACGATAAAATTTTGATAGCAGTAAATTTCCAACTGCGACTGAGCATTTTCGCTTCCACAAACGCGTCGAGAAAGTTCATCTAGTAACGAAGTTTTTATCATCCTGGGGAGATGATTGAAAACACTATCATTGCACACAATTGGCAACGATTTTGTTACTTCACTGCTATTGTTGTTATCCCGGTTGTTCGAGAATTTTATGCAAATTTTCTGGATGCTGAAGATTCTGAAGTTTTTGTTAGAGGAATCGGAGTAGGATTTACTCCAGAAAGAATCAACATATTCTATGGCCTTCCACTGACTATTAAGTGCTATTATTCTGGATTATCACCATGTGAGGGAGATTTGGACATGATTATTGCTTATCTGACTAACGGTACTGGATCTTGGAAGATCAGAAACGGAAAGAGGGTAAACTTCAAATCCTCTAAATTAAATGGTGTATCTAAAGCATGGCACTAATTTATTTCTGCAAGATTGTTACCTTCCAACCACCTGAGTGAAGTGATTAGAGATCGAGCGATCTTAAATTACTGCATTCGGGAGAGGAAGCCTATTGATGTCGGAAGCATTATTTATGATTTTGTGGGGTCTACTGCGAGATCCAGCACTTCTGTTGGATTGGGATTTCCTTCTTTGATTTATTCTTTATGTGTTAATGATGGAGTCACTACTGATATTTCTGAGGAGACGCTGAAATCTACTAAGCCAATTGGGCAGGAGAGTGTTAGTATCTATGATCGTCTTCGAGGGAAGAGATCGACCGCTCCTTCTACTTCTGCACATACTTCAGGTAGACCTTCTACTTCTAGACCCTCTACTTCTGTTGAGCCACCATCAGATTTTTGGGAATCAATGCATGATTAGTTTTTAGAACAACAGCAGGAGTTGTTTCAGACTCACTGCAAGATTGATACTATTGATAGAAAACAAGATCATTTATCTGATTATAACCAGAGGAAGAGTAATTATGATGCAGAGTATGATGAAGCCCTAGTCAGATTTCTGAAGGGTGAACATGATGTGAGTTTCCCTACTTTTCCTATCTTTACACCATTTATTGATCCTAAGGACATTGAGTTTTCCTTTGGTGATGAAGATGATGATGAGGCGACAGCTAGTGATTAGTAGTAGAGAGAATTTTATGTAGTGCTACTCTGTTTTTAGTTTGTTTTGTTTGGATTGTTTGTTAGTTTTATGTTTGATGTGTGTTGTTTAGTTTATGTACTTGTGTGGATGGATTCTGTGGTTAAAATATTTTTAGTATATTGTGTTGAGACTGATGTTAGAGTTAATTTATATGTTTTTTTAGTACTCTTTTTAGTACTTAGTAATTTCGCTCTATTTTAATTATGTTTCAAATTTAGTATAATAAAAAATTAGCCTGCTTACCTTTCTATATACATGCTTAAATTTTATCTTAATTTTTCATAAAAGCATGTTTAGAAGTTAATTTTTCTTTTTAAGATTTTTTTTTTACATACTTACTAAAAATACTTATGATTTTCTTTCTCTTATACTTTCAAATTATCATAGTATACCAAAACTTAAGTTTGGGGGAAGGGAAAATCCATTCAAAATTAAATTTTATTTGTCCTTAAAGAGCTAATACTTTCTTAAAAATAGAAACTTTTTAACATAACTTAAGGAATGAAGAATTTATTTGAGATCACTTTTATGTTTTAAATTATAAACAATTTAGTGAAATTAACCAAAATTTTACTAACTTTGATTGATTTTAAGAATAGAATTATTTAACTTAAAGAAGAATGAGAAAAAGAATTTTTCTATTCATGATAGAAATAATAGAATTTTAGAAATCTTAAGTAATAAAAAATTATCACTTGAAAAAGAAAAGATTGGAATTCCTTTTGAATTTTTATTTATTTTATAATAATTAAGTGAAAATGTATAAGTTTTAAAAATATAAGTTAAGGATAGTGAAGTTCAAAACCATTAACAAAGCTATCCGGATATTGTAATCCTCTATATATATATATATATATATATATATATATATATATATATATATATATATATATATATATATATATATATATATATATATATATATATATATAATATAGAGAGGAGAAGCTTCGAGGAAATGCCTAATTAGTGAAATCTTATGATTTTGTAGTTAAATATTCTTTAAATTCTTAAAATTAAACCTAGTTAGTGAAATTGGGTTAATAATTTACTAAAGACTTTATAAAATCAAAAATTATAAGGAATCTTAAATATTTATCTTTTATTTCCAAAAGTTATATTTTATGTAGTAAAAGAGTTACTTGAGGACAAGTAACATTTAAGTTTGGGGGATTTTGATCTATAAAAAATACCTATTTCTTTATGTCTTAATTCTTATTAATTTCTATGGATATTATGCTTTAATAAAAGGTATTTTTTGTATTTTTGGATGTAGGTAATGTAAAAAGGTCTAAGAAGGAAAAATGAGCAAAAAGGAGCAAAAATGGAGTAAAATAGCAAAAGTATAAAAAAATATGGCCTGGCGCTTAGGCGCCAGACTCGATACGAAAACTGTCAAGTTTTTGACAACGTTTGATCAGTTATTTTGACGGAGTGAGCGGTTATTGGACATTCTAGAAGGCTGGCAGTTGTTCCTTGATAATAGGACATGTGATACATTGCATTTGGACGCTCCAAAAGGTTTTAATCGCGAAGAGGTGAGAGCCAAAGTGAAGAGGTGCGAAGAACCGGACGCGGTGTTTGGCGCCAGGCGCCGACCGACCTTCTAGAAGATTCATTGAATGTGGACATGTTTTGAAGAGGTGCCTCAAGGCAACTCTTGAAGCCTATAAATAGAGGTCCAATTCTTCAGAAAACATACCCCTCCCATTGTACCCCTTTCTCTTATCTACTTCAAGATCTCTCATCCTTAGAGAGAGAATTAGAGAGAGAAATTTAGGGCCAGTTTTGTTTAGTTTAGTGAGTTTATTTTCAAGTTATTGCATCAGGAGTTCATTACACTGTGGAGCCAGTAGGAATCGGAAGATCTGTAGAAGAAATATTTGAGATAAGTATATTTTATATTAGATTCAAAGTTTAATTATCATGTTTTGTTATTTATTTTCAATGTGTTCTGAGTAGTTAGTTATTTTCTTACTTCAATTATGAAGAGATAGATAAGATAATATAAAGATTCGATGGAGAATTAAAATTCAAAATATTTTCGAAACATTGTGATGACATTAATACCTGATCTTACTTTACTTTTTAAATTGGTCGTTTGAATTGTTAAAACCTGTTGAAGAGTTTAAAAACCTTGTAGGAGAAAAACTCTTAACTTGTAAATGTCACATGAATCCTTGGGTAGTCGAAGGCCATGTGCGGGCTATTCATGGTGAAGTGCAAATAAATAGGAAGATAATATTTAAAGGGCGTAGAATTGATAAGTTTTTAGAGTGACGGACTAAATTCTTATAATTTGATTTATAGACTAGGAAAGGGTCACTAGTAGGGCCGACCATAGCCACCCTTTGACATCTAGAAGTGTGAGCCTAGATTAACCCATTCTACTAAAAATATATCCAGACCTATTATGTAAATTAGTCAATGTTCTTTTCACGTGGATCAAAGGGTAAAGAATAAGAAATGCTTCTATTTGGCACAATACCATAAATTAAATTCTCCAACGAATATTAAATTATCTTAAAAATCTTAGATTAATTGACGGAAAGAAATTTGTTTATTTTATTTAAATTGTATCTAGTAAATTAATAGTAATTTATAATCAAAACAAAATATTTTTACTATTATATTTCGCTTTCGCTTTATAGAAAATTTATTTCTATAAATCTTCCTTGTGGGATATATACTAGGGTCTTTGTTTAAAAACCCTATATTACTTGAAACGATACGTATACTTGCGTAGTACCCCTAGTGTGTAAAAATATTACTTATATAATATTAATTTTATACACTAGCTGCTATTTATAAATAGAGTCAAAGCTTTTTGGCTATCTTTTGGAAGCAACATCACTGCGTTAAGCGCGGCGGTCGGGTCAGTAATCTGTAGAAATCTAAAACTGGGCTTCTTCTGACTTATCGTCATTGTTTCTTCATCTTCTTCGGAGCTTCCTTCTACTTCAATGTTGATCATCAGCTTCGTCCGTTCAAAAATCTGGTGAGTTCTTCCTCGACCACATCCCTGTCCTCGACCTCGGATGCGTGGGCAAAAAGAACCTCCACCAACTCATTGTAAAGGAGTGGTGGGAGATCGTTGAACTGAAGTTGTATGGTCCCATTTTCACAGTAATTATGAATGTTCAGCTTTACTTATCACAATTTTTCTTGAAAGTATTGTTCTCTTCGGGGGTGCGTAGTAAGCGGCGTCTTCTTGATTGCCTACTTCATGTATTAAGAAAGGCTGTAAGTCTCCCTTAATGCAATGTTCTTGTCCATCCTTGTAGTACTTGATGCACTAGTGAAGCGATGATGGGACCATATTGTACTTGTGGAGCCATGGCCGACCAAGCAAGGTATTGATTGATGTATCCACATCGATGACATGGAATTTTGCAGCTGTTACTAGATTTCCAACTTTTATTTGCAAAGTTATAGATCCGAGGGCACTTTCTCCATTTTGGTTGAATCCTCTTAGCATCATTTTATCCATAGAAAGTTCTCGAGCATCGATGTCTAAGTAGGCTAGTGTTCGTAAAATCATTATGTTGAGCGACGCTCCAGGATCTACTAACACTCTGAAAAGTACGAACCTACTGATGATGATGGAAATGTAGAGCGGATGGTTGTGATCGGTTGTACCGAGTAGCAAATCTTCATCGGTAAAGGTTATGCCAGGCTACTCTTTCAAAGTGCAAACTCCATCTGAGGATGTGCTAGCCAACTGTGCTAAGCAAATATCCGGATCAAGTAGAGCCTTGATCAAATTTTCTCTCATCTCCTTTGACAGGATCAGAACATTGTAAATGCTTAGTTTAGCTGGCAACTTCCTTAGATGAGCTAGTACGTTATAATCCACTTTGATTGAATTTTCAATTTCGTTCCGAATTTGTACTCCTTCCATTGCTGGAGATACTTCTTCTCGAGTAATCGTCTGTTTTCCTTTATCCATTGGAGCTATCCTTGGCGGTAGCACCTTACCACTTCTTAAATGTACTTCTGTTATTTCTTCTTCCTTCAGACCCAAAGATCTTTCTACTACCGTATATGGCTCTTTTGTATCTAAAAAGTCCACATTGATGGCATGTGGAGTTTCTTTGCATTCAAGGACTGGCTCCTCGCTTCCGGTGCTGTCATAGCAGGTGTTGTCGATATCTTCTTTTTTTTCATCAACATTCTCGTCAGGAACAATCATGATTTGAGGATCGTTTTAGGAATTGAAGTCGGGGTTAGAGAGGTTGTGATTAGTTACGTCATCACTAGAGATAGTAAGAACGTAGCCAACATCGTTTATGTTATCACTATGAGACCCTGAAGGGGCATAAAGATAATTGTACAAAGTCAGGGGTTCGAGGGGTTTCAACCCCAAATCAAAAACAACCAATCTAACAGGGGCAACCTCTATCTTACCCTTCACGATATCGTCCTTAATTTCATTCATAATTCACTTCTTTCTCCATTCTTGTTGCGGTGGACTCCTCAGCGAAGCTTTAATCTTTGACTGAGCTGGCGGAAGACTCCAGACAACGTCTCTCTTTCGAGTAGACTGGATCTGATCCAGGACCTTCTTGAACTCATTCCAAATTGTGCTCCATCTGCCTTTATTGGTATATGGATCAATCAGAGAGATTGACTGAGCTGAAATCAAGTTTATAGAAAATCTTTCAGGTTCTTTCAAGTTTTCTTTGGTTTTGTTATATTCCCTTCTTTGTAATTCCGATCGAGCAAATTCTTGACACTCAAGCAGCTTTCTATGGTGTGTCTGAGCATCCGGTGGTAGGGGCAAGTTGGACTGGTCCTTCTTGTCCACCTCTTCTGGCTTCTTCGACTTGGGTAATCTGAACATGGGCTTCTTCATTAAATTGTTGAACATCTTTTCTACGGTGTCGTCCTTGAAGGAGTAGTTCCTTTGTAGCAATTCTGACATTTTCAGACCCTGTCATCCATCTATCCTGTATGACCTTTGCTACTAACCAGAGTGACTGCACAGCTATGCACGAGGCTAACCAAACTAAGGCGACTGACTTTGCTACTACGACAATTGCTCAGGCTGAATCCTTATTGGTTGCTTTTTTTGTCGACCGTTGCCACTACGCCAGATCTCTTCTCGTATGCTTTAGTAGGTTTTGTTTTCTTTGTCTTTTCTGCAGGTTCCATGTGCTTGACTTCTTCTTGTAAGCTGCTAGCTTTACTAAGTAGCTTCTCGAAGGACTTGATGGTGCGACCCTTAAGCATGAAGGCTACCAGAATGTGGATATACTTGAGCAGTATCTTGATCGCATGCTATTCTTGTAGCTGAGGTTTACATTTCATGCTTTAGTTTCTCCACCTCAGAATGTAATCGACTAAAGTCTTGTCTGGCTTTTGCCGCTCCACGATGAGATCTCCTATGATTACATGATGTTGGGCACCGGTGAATCTCTTCACAAATAAGTTTACCATTTCTGCAAACATCTTTACTGATCCATTAGGAAGCTCGGCATACCAATCAAACGCTATTCCTGGCATACTGCTGACAAACTAACAGAACAACAGAGCTTCACTTCCTCCTCTGTTGTAACAACTAGATCTGAAGTGTGCTATGTGCTGGCAAGGATTTCCTGTCCCGTCGAACGTCTTGAAAGTCTACCCTTTGGGGTAAGGTACGTCATCAAACTCCTCTAGGTAGGGTCTACCCTTTGAAACTGATGCCCCACCTTTGGACTGAGCCAAGGCCTCCCGAACTTGTTGTTGACCATTTGTTTAATTTCCTTTTCTAGTGGGTTCAGAGTTGGATCACATCTTGGAGGCTCGTCTTCATTTGCTGAAGCGACTTCTCTTCTTTCATCGGCGATGTGTATGATTTTAGGTTGGTTAATCTCAGGAGATGCTGCGGGTCTTGCCTGCGATTACCCATGGAGTGTAGCCATGGGTGTCATGGCGATAGTCATTTCCTCCATTTCTTCTCCAGACGGTTAATATATTCATCTCTTGTAAGGATGGTCCTCCGAAGCTCATCAGTAGTGTTCTGCTCACTAGGAACATTGTGCGCAGATGACTTGGACTGAGCTTCAACCATATTAAATTCCATGAGTTCTTCATACATGTAATCTAACAAGAAGTAATCTTCATCATCAATATCCAACCCTCGTTGTTTAGCTAACTCAAAAATTTTTGCTTGGAGCCTTTGAATTTTAGCATCTACTGTTTACTTTTTGGTCAGTTTTAAATCTGTAGGCTTTCCTGCACTATCACTCTTCTCTACAACTGATTCAGAAGCAACGATGGTAATTGTAACAGGAATATCAGACTCATGATCCATTTTGTGGTCAACAGACTTTTCTTAATGAACTGGTACAACACCTCTCGGTAACCACACTTTCCTCTTAAAAGTCGATACCTTGAGAAGAGGCGTCTTGGCAAGGACATCGGGGTAATGAGGGGAAGTGTGCTCCCTAAAGTACAGACCATGTACAGAGGAGAGTAATCCTCTCTTGTTCTTTCTCTTTTAGGGTTCCATATGATCATCGGTAGCGTATTCTCGGACCCAGCCAGGACTTAACTGATCTTCTTATAGCAGGTATCAGAACGGCAGTAGTACCATCTGTAGTAGTTGTATCAACATTTTCCCCCAAATGGTGTTTGACAGAAAATCAGTCGGGTCTTTTTATTTTTTGAGTTTTATCCTTAATTTTTGGGGATATTGCACATCCAATCCTCTTGAGAAGCTTAGCAACAGAACAACCTTCAATTTCAGACAATCTTCATAGAAGGGTGTGAGCTTAGTTGATAGGTGTGGGCCTCTCCCTTACCTTATCACGACTGTGTTGTACTTGAAGTGTAGCGACAATTATATGGACGCTCTCGTCTCGGGTAGTATTAGTTAATGGGTGGAACCTGCTACCTCAAAGAAGAGGAGAGGTATCTGGTAAATCGAGTTACTCATGTTGAGGAATCTCATCAATTACTGACAAATTTACAACTTGTGTTTTGGCGGCCCTACGAATCATGTGATTGAGATTTCTTCTTTGAGATTTGGTTAGCAGAGAAAATTTATAACTTGAGCCAATCTCGAAGACTGACGGTGAGGCAAGAAAGGCATTATCATAATTATCTTCACACATAAATTTTTTTCCTTTGGCAGATGGGAAAGTAGGCGCGGTGACGGCGAAGCCGATGACAGTAGAGGTAACAACTCTCTTCTACACAGAGACGACTGAACTGATGGGGACAGTGGTCACGTTCACCTTCTTAGGAGAAGGGAAATCTTCATGGGAGTTCAGATCGAACTCAGCTGATGGTTCTTGAATTTCAGGAGTATCAACTTTTACGACCATGAACGGAGCTTTCCCGAGTATGACTTCAAATTCACTGAATCGGTCCCAAACTGAATCATTGGTGCTACAAGACCGGCCTCATAGGAGGAGGGCAAGTTCCAAGAGAAAGTTAGCATAGCGGTTGACATCTTTGACTGTCAAGAGAAGTATTGCAAAGGTTAGTAAGGGCCTAAAACCTTATCATCATAGTGCAAACACTACGAAAATGGTTGTTCTGTGGACTGAGGACAATTTTATTTCATTTTGGTATTATATTATCTTTTTATTTCATTTTAGATTTTCATATATTTGTTAAAAGGAGTCTTAAGATTTAAGGAAGAGTGGGTCAATCTGCCGCAAACATGATTGAACCCCGGAGATATAAAAAGAAGGTGAAGTATGGGACCCTGTCGGAGATCCCCTTCACAATGCAGATTGCCCTAGCGAAATTTACTCACTGATACACCTATTGGGGGTCCAACCCTACAAGATCAAAAGGAAAGCCTAAAGACTCCTGAACCCTTCTGTTTAGAAGTGACCAAATAGACCGTCCTGAATTCCAGAGGAGTTGATCACACTTTCCCAAGAAGGAAATGGGTAAAGTCAATGGAAGAATGTTAAACTGGCTCATGAGAGACATGAGCACATTACCGATATACAAATATAGTATTTCCTCATCTTAATGAAGAGAGAAACTATCCCCAGATCGAGTGACCAGAAAACTATCGTTCTTTAAATTTTTTTGGAGGTTGATATTTTTGAAAAGGTTTAGAATATAATTTTAAAATGGAAATTTTATTTTATTTAATATATATATGGATTTTGGAAATAATATTTTAATTTTAAAGAATATGAAATCAAACCAATCTCATATAAACGTTAGCTTAGATAATCAAGCGCTTCATAACAAGACATGTATCTATCCCGAAGAATAAATATTGCTTGGGATGAGGCTTGATCAAACAAACTAAAGAATTCATGACATCCGTTTGGTCTATGAACCATTTTTGACCGACAATTTTCCTTATATAATATGAAGGAATTAGATAGGGTTTATATTAATATGGGGTCTTTAAGTTTCCTATACAGGCAAGCCCCTATAGTTAATTACATCTTAAAAGACCGAAGTCACCTAAGAAAATTCTTGATATAGATCAGGAAATATTTATATTCATAACTTCCAAAGGTATGGTTTTCAAAGAAAATTTGATAGATGGAAATTCAATAGGTGAATGGCTCAAGTTTTGGTACATTTCAGTTTATCAGAATCTAGGAGAGAAGGCTAGGGGAAAGACATAGATTTAAGGAAAATCTTGATGTCTTCTCAAACTATCCTATGGTTTGACTTTGATTCATGATATCTATTTGGTGTTTCATCCTACCAATTTTATTATTTAGAACTTACATTCACCTAATACTGATCATGTGAATGGCCTGGAAGATAGGAGAGTTTATGTCATACCCGATGACAACCTCATAATCCAAAGACGAGTTAGGGCTTACGTTGCACAACATATTTATGCACGGGTCTAAAGAAAGGGTAAGGATTTATGCTGCACTAAGCAGGCTACCTTGAAGAACTATGGATTGTTGTTTAAATTCCTAAGGAATGGTTTTGCTGATGTAGACAAGTTTTGTTGTTGAAGATGGCCGTGTTGCCCACTATGCATGCTCTAAGCTCCTCATCGTAGCAGGTTTAGATTAAAGTAGTGTCAATTGAGGAGAAAAGAGAAGTGTTGTGTTTTGGAACTATTTAAAATTGAGATGTCTTAATATATTATTAGGGGAACATTAAAGTTTATTATAACAACACCGGTTAAGATCCCACGGTTCCATCATCCCAACATTGCTATTTTCATCGAATTCACTTAGTCCAAATGAATTTACTAAACCCAACTTAATGTGTTCCATACTTTCATTTAGACCGCAGGAAACCTCGTTAGCAACACGTGGGTTACCCCCTCCAAGGGATTCCCGATCATCCAATGAGACATTTTAATTTAGGTACAATTGTGTTTTTTTGTTTGTGATTAAAATTTGAGTTATCTTATATCTTGAATATTATGACAGTGAATTTAATCCTCTCTTGATTTTTAATATTAATGATTGGTTTCAGTTTTGTAGCTATCCTAAAGATTTTAATTTTCATGCAAGGTGATATTGTTGTTTAGCATGCAAGTTTGCAAGGAAGGAAAGTACAGTAGAGTGCAGGTAAGTAAATTGCATTAAAGTAAAAGCATACCTGGTAGGTCTTCCCGTCATCTTCACTTGAAACTTTAGTATTCTTGCAATAAACATTTATATTTGCAGGGAAGTAAAACCCTATGGATAGGTTCATCACAGGCCTACCAAACTCTATGTCATAACCCGGTGAATTCTATTCATTTATGAGATTTCTTCATTTAATAAATATGATAAGTACAATAGTCCTACAAGGTGTCCAGAAGATTTGTGAAACGGTCCAGGGGAGACCCGGATATTTCAAAATACTTTTGAACTTCCATGAGCTCCTTTTGGACTTATCATAGCAATTAAATGGTTTATCTGTTTCATACCCTTATGCTTGGTGAACCAATGTTTTAGTCGTCCCGAAAGGTGAGGTAATTATCATTTGGTGCTTTACTTAGGAATTATGTGAATGGGCCTTTAGAGGCAAAATTTAACTTATGGAAGAATTCATCAAATTTTAATGGGCTTGTAATGTTTTAAAAGGTAGTTTAAGATTAATCATGTTTTCTTTTCTAATTCTTGTTAGTTAATTCTTTGGTCAAGCTCATTACTAAGCACTTAAGATTTTAGTGGGTATTTTCAGGTCTTTAGAAAAGGAAATTTCATGACCTTCATGATTATGATTCTATCAAAATATTGAATTATCATTTAAACATCAAATGAAGGGAATTAAGTTAGTGGAATATTAACTTCCAAAATCAACCCCTAACTTTAAGATTTTTTAAATTTAATTTTCTTCTAAATTATGATAATTAAGGAAATTTAAATATTTAATTTTGATGTGAAAAAATTACAATGGGTTTCTACCATTTATCCCTTGATATTTCAATCATCCAGCATAAAAATCAAAGTCATTTATTACCCTTTTCCCATTTTGATTAAGCCTAAAAATTAATTAAGGTTAAATTTTCCAAAATTACCATTTTAGATTCTGGATTTTTTTGAGGTTTAACTTAGATATTAGAATTATTTTAATTTGTGGAGTTTTAACTAATTATAAAATATTTTAAAAGTTGAAAATTCAATTTTTTTATTTTTTGTAAGTCACTCCGAGGTCAAGGAACTCAGAGACAAAAGTTATATTTTTCTGATTGTTTTATTTTAATTATTAGAATTATTTTAGTGGAAAATTAAGGAAATCCATTTTTACCCTTTTAAAATTAATTTAAGCCTTTAAAAACTGATATTTTGATTTTAAGACTTAGGAAAATCATGTGAATGGTTCCTAAGTGATTAGGAGACCAAATGTGACAATTTGTTGATGTTTAATATTTTTGTGATTTTTATTATTATTTAATTATTTAAATATTAAAAATATGGTTAAAAATGAAAATCTTGTAAAAATCCCAATTTTTTTTAGAAAAATCATCAGATCATAGAGAACTCCCAAAACCAATATTATAATTTTTTGAGTTGTATTTTATTTATTAAAATTACTTTAATGTTCAAAATTATCATTTCACTTAGAAAATTCATTTAAGTGACTAAATGAATTCTAAATGTCAGGAAGTTTTTATGGGGAGTCCTCGGACCTTTAGAGTATAGTGAAGAATTGTTTTTGGGTGATTTTCATATTTAATGAACTCAAATTAATTTAAATTCAATTTTAAATCAAGTTGATGATTAGTTTGTTTCTTAATGATTTACTCCATTAAAATTTTATCCTAGGGTCTCTGGTCATAAGAAACCTACAATGATTTTTCTGGATTTTTATAACCACCATGCTAATTGTTAGAATTAATTTATCAAAATATATGCAAAAACTTAGAAAATATAGAACTCTCCATAGAGGTCTCCTCTGACTTTGAAAAAATCAGGAAAGATCCCCCATGACAGAGGTTACAACATGCTAAAATGGCAAGTCATGGTGAAATGTCTACATGCATGGAGAATTAAAGGACCACTGAGGGTATTTAATTACTTAAAAATCATACATGCATTAAATAAATTTCAAACCATTTCCACATTATTCTCCTCTTTTCAATGAGCAAGAGAGTATTTTTCTTTTATTTTTATGATTTTTCTAAGACAGGATATGGATTTTTAAAGTTCAGGGAATTAAATAAATCAAAAATCCCCTAATTTCCTACTTAACCAGGTCAGGTCCGCCTCATCCTCAGCCACTTCAAAAGGCCACGCATCTTCTTCTGATTGGGAGCTGCCATCTAAGTCACCGTGTGCTTTATGCATCAAGAGTTTGTCCTGTGCAATCCTGGCTATCCGTTCATTACATGTGCGATCTGACGGCTCCTAGTCATCGTCTTCGACAGGTGTAACTCGAGAGTCGTCCACCTTCTAGACTTAAGATTTTGAGCTACACTAGACCAAATCACATGGGGTTTGTTCCTAGAGCTTCATCTAGCCTAGAAGAACCTATCCATACAGTTTATATGGTATGAAATACAGTGTATAATTATGGGGAACAAAGAAAAGCTTGAAAGGAAGAGTGACTTTAATACCTTTGTCTGAGAGGGGAGACCTCAATCAGATGGTTGTGGCAGCTTCGATTGGTCCCAACGAACTTCCAGGTGGAATCTTTCACCTAGGTGAACTGTTTCGACCCAAACTCGACCAGACCCGATTTCAGGTGTTGGTGGAAGTCTGGTGCAGAGGCCTTTTATGATGAGTCTTAGATGGGGAATCTTCTTCTTTCACTGATGTGAAAGTTTGAGTGCAGATAATTGAACTTTGGTGCACTGTGGAGTTGTGGTAAAATATGTCCAAGTTTTCGGCCAAATTTGACATCTGAAATTGAGCTCTAGCAGTGGGAATTAGAGGGGGAAAGTGGCTGGAATGATCTTAGGGAGGTCTGGTGAAATTTTGGCAGAGTCTGGTTAGGAAATTTTCAGCACTTAGTTTTGGCCGTATGGAGGTGGCTTTTATAGCCATGGCCAATGGGTGGAGCTCAAGGCCTGAATTTGGGTGCTTTAGGCTGCTCAGGGAGAGGACAGATCAAGGCCATTGCTCAGTGAGGTAATCCTTGATAAACAAGACTCAATTTTTAATTTTAAGGGGTATGAGGGTGCTCGTGCTGAGCTGTTCCGGTGGCTAAGGCAGCCGGTAAGGACAGGAAAGGTGGTTGGCAGGAGCAAGGAAGTGTAAGGTGTGCCATAGTGCATTTAATTAGGCAATATGGTTGCTTATTCAAGGGTTAAGAGGAGACATGGGCTAGCCATAAAGAAGAGGATTCATTTGTCCTTAAGTGACGGACCTTTGGTCCATGACTCAATGGACCTGGGTTAGGTCAGGTTAGACCAGTCCTAGGGGTCTTAAGGTTGGCTTCCATGAAGTTAATTTGGTTAAATTGGTTTAATTTGGGTGACAGTAAGTCATAGGTTCAATTTGGGTCACATTGGGTTTAGGTTAGGCTAACTTGGGTATGGGCTTGAGTTGTACCAAATTGATTATTCAAAATGATCCACATGATTGTCATGAATGGTTTAGAAAAGGGTTGGGGTGATTTTGGAGAGGATTGGGGGTTCAATCTGGCTTGATATGGGATTTTGATCAATTTGGGGCTCGTTTGGGTCTATGTTGGGTTAGGTTGAGCCCAAGGCTTAATTAATGAGTCAAACTGGTCCAAAGGGATATCATGAAGAGTTTGCAACATAAATTGGTTGGAAATTTGGGGTCTAGAGCAATTAATTTGGGGTTGTCATGTATTCAATTTGGGTTAAACCTTAGGTAAGCTTGGTTCAAGTGGATTTGGGTGGAGCTTAGGCTCAAATTGGGGATGGTTGATGGTTCAATTCAATTTAGGGGAGTGTCATGAAGGGTTTAGGATTGAAATATGGGGAAATTGGTTGATATTGGGTCAATTTAAGGTGAATTGGGTCATAGGGCCAAAATTGGGGGTTTTGGATTAGGGTTGAAATTGGACCCAAATGTGGGTCAAATTGGACTTGTATTTGGTTTAGATTGGTATTAGGGATGTTGAAGTTTAGTTTGAAATGAAAATTGGGCAAGATTATGATCAATTGGATAGACATTGGATTTAATTTGGGTAATTTTAGGTTAAAAGGGTCAAATTGGTGCTTTTGATTAAATTTGGCTAAATTGGCCATATTGGGTCATGTGTTAGTTGAGAGAAATGAAATTGGAAATATTTGGGAGGTTTTGAGAATTTATAGGAATTTTTGGAATTTTGGGCTAAGAGGAGGATTTTGGTAATTCTGGGGATTTTTTGGGAAATTTTGCAATTTGGGGTAATTTTTGTTAATTTGAGTGGTAAGGAGTATTTTGGAATAATTTTAGGAGAATTATGGGTAATTTGGGTGATTTTGGAAATTTTTATCGGATTTTAGGGTTTTGGGGGTATTTTGGGGCAAAAGGGTTAGAAATTTGAAATGTTTGGAAAAAATGAGATTGGTTGCGAGTGAGTAATATGGAATTGTTTAGGTTGAGCCATCGGCTAAGGGTCACACTCATTTGGTCCTCTATGTGTTTGTACTAGCTAAACCCTAGCTTGAGGCTAATGAGCTTGGGAAAACCACTTACATGAGTTTCCAAAGACTTAAGGGATTGAAGTGGGATGTGCCTTGTTTAGGGTTGTGAGTGTGTAGTGTAAGAGTGGTGTAAACTTCAGACCTCCCAGGGCAGATCCTAAGGTCTGACCACCTATAGGAGACTTCCCCCGGCCTTCCTTATGCTTGATCTCTTCCTCCTTTACATTCTACGACTAACTCGTCGCTCCTCGAACTTTCATAGCCGATGTCTTTGATGTCTTCTTCTTTGTCGATGTTCTCGTCGGGAGTTTGTGTGATTTGAGGATTAGTTTGGGATACAAAATCAGAGTTAGATTGGTCATAGCTAGGTATGTCGTCAGTAGAGACAACCAGAACGTAACCGGAATCAAAATCATTGGATTCAAAAGAGACCGGAGAGCCATAGAGATAATGGTACAACGTCAGAGGTTCGAGGGGTTTAATCCTCAAATCTGACACAACCAATCTAACAAGGGCAGCCTCTATCGTACCCTTCACGTTATCGTCCTTAGTTCCTCTTACCATCTCTTTCTTCTTTATCCTTTGTTGTCGCAACGATGCTCCTGTCGTAGTCTTAATCTTTAGTTGGGCTGGCAGTAGACTCTGGGTGGCAACTTATTTTGAATTTGACTGAATTTGATCCAAAACTCTCTTGAGATCGTCCCAGGTCATGCTCCATCCTCCTTCACCTTTGTATGGATCTAACTGACAGATCAGCCTACCCAAAACCATATTTATAGAACCTCTCACATGTTCTTCTAAATATTCTTTTGGGATTGTGATGTTTCCTTCTTTGTAATTCCTCTTGAGCCAATCCTTGAAAACAAAGTATCCATTTATCATATGTCTGAGTAGCCTGTCGTATAGACAGTAATTGGGTTAATCCTTCTTATTAACTTCTTCTGATTTCTTTGGCTCAAGCAACCTGAATTCTAGTTTCTTTATCAGAGTTCGGAGCATCTTTGCCACAGCGTCGTCTCTGAAAGAGTAATTCTTGTTCAACTATTCTGCTATTGTCTAACTTCCTCTAATGTCTGTCTGATGCAGCGTTTGTTGGGAGAACTGCTGGCCAGGATGACTGTATTGTTGCGTATGGGGCTGGCTATGCTATAGCTGAGACTGAGCGTACTGCGAAGGATGCTGACTGTACTGAGGCTATTGCTCTGGCTGTATACTCATTGGTTGCTTCCCTTTGTTGACTGTCACCACTACACCTGATTTCTTCTCAAATGCTTTGACTAGTCTTGATTTCTCTATTTTCTCTGAAGGCTCCATGTGCTTGAGTTCTTCTTGCAAACTGCTTGCCTTACTGAGTAGCTTCTCGAAGGATTTAATGGTCAAACCTTTTAGCATGAAAGCAACTTGAACATGGATACTCTTGAGTAGTATCTAAATCACGTGCTGCTCCTGTAGTTAAGGCTCACATTTCTTGCAAAGGTTTCTCCATCTACGAATGTAATTGACCAAAGAATCATGGGGCTTTTGTCGCTCCACTATGAGATCTCCAATGGTGATGTGATGTTGCACTCCAACAAACCTCTTGACGAACAATTTTTCCATTTCTACGAATGTCTTACCTGATCCGTTAGATAGTTCTGGTACCAGTCAAAAGCTATCCTAGACAAACTGCTGACGAATTGACGAAAAAGTAGCACTTCGCTTCCTTTGTATTGCAAAAACTGGCTCTAAAATGGGAGATGTGCTGGCGGGGATTCTCAGTGCCATTGAATATTATGATGGTCGGGGGTACGAAGCCTGTGGGATAAGGTACATCATCGAACTCCTCCCGATAGGCTCTACCCTTTGAAATCGATGCACCTCCCTTGGAATGAACTAAGATCTCCCAAACGTGCTGCCCAATCATTTGTTTAATATCTTTTTATGGCAATTTAGAAGCCGAATCATTCTTCTGGTGTTCTTCTCCACTGGCAGAGGTGACTTCTCTTCTTTCATCTGTAATGTGTACAATTTATGGTTGATTGATGATCCACTGAAAATTTGATAGCTTTTTAATGTCCATTTCATACCTATTTTTGATGATATTACACTTTAAAGAAAGGTATTTTTCATGATTTCATACAGGTATAATGATTTTAGGCCTTTGGAACAAAAGGAAGAAAAAATGAGCAAATTTGGAGCAAAATGAGGCCAGATGCAGATTTTGAACTGGAGCGCTGAACGACACTGTCACCAGCACTGGACCACACTAATTTACAGAGAGTTTTGACCAGAAGGCGGAAAATAGCGCCTAAAGGTGCCCTATCCTACGTCGGACCGTACCCTATCCCGATTTAATACTAGATTCAATGTATTTGGCAAGATTTTGGAGGGGTGCTTGAGGAAACTCTTGGGAAATCAGTTGTAACCAAATTTAAACTTTTTTTGAGCCAAATATATAAGGGGGCAACTCTTTTATGTGTGAGAGTGAAGATTGAGAGTGTCTTTTCATTGTTTTAGTGTAGAGAGTTCATCTAGGGTTTGTGTGTGTTCTCTTCTAAGGAGTGTAGGAGGAGAGTAAAAGTGAGAGATTTCTTCTTCCTTACTTATCTATAGAGAGAAATGTGTGTTGTTTTGAAAAAAGAAAAAGAGTCAAAGGAATTCCTTGAGATTTGCTTGGGGAAGAGTTTGAGATAAGTTGTATTTTCTTTACTCTGTTTATATGACGCTGCTTTTATATATATAATTCATCTTTTGTCATCTTTTCCTCATGAGTCTTGAGTAGTTTTCTTTGTCTTCCTCCATTTCATGTGATGTGTTGATGTTGTGATATCGAAAAGATGTGTTAATTTATTATGGATAATTTTGGGTGACCTTTATACTTCGTACTTCATTTACTTTTTGATATGGCCAATTAAATTGTTAAAACATATGTTCTAAAAGGAACATATGTTCCAAAAGGAACTTATGTTCCAAAAGGAACTTATGTTCCAAAAGGATTATGAGTTCCACAACAAAAGTGAAGGTCACATTCAATGTCAATGAATGAGTGACGTAATTCATGGAGGTTAGGTGCAAATAAATAGGGAAATATATTTTGATGGGCGTAGAATTAGATATTTTAGAGTGATAGACTGAAATCCCCAATTTGGTAATAGGGTTTGGAAACCAAAGCGAGGGTTAGCCTACATGAGAAGGGAAGTTGGAACTCTGTAGTGAGAGCCAGTATCCTCCCAGCCTAACCATGGATTTGAGGACTAAACTTACGATTAACTAATGTTCTTTATGCACTCGGAAAAGGGTAAAGAATAGGAATGCTCTTATTTGGCACAATACATTTGCATCACTGATCTATGTCACTAAATCATCACATTATTATAATTTTGTTGTGATTCGTGAAGTGATTTATGTGCTACATTATAGAACTAATTGTCTCATTGTGGGATCGATAACTAGGACTCCATTAGAGCCCTGTATTACTTGAGCGATAATTATACTTGAGTTTAATTGTGTGACTCAATAAAAAACTAAATCAATATATATATATATATATATATATATATATATATATATCTGAGTTCATAAATTTTGTCAATTTAAAAGTCGCACCAAGTTTTTGGCGTCGTTGTCGGGGAGGTAATTATAAAAATTAATTCTGTAGTATTTGAAAGCTTATATTTGAATTACAATTCATAATTGTGTGCATTTGTTTATTGTTAGTCTGCTTATTGCAATTGTATGCGTAGTATCAGATCCATAGGTTTAGAGCCTTATGATTCTGAATTAGTGTGTACTATTAGAAAAATTTGAAAACAACAAAAACAATATGAAAACTTTCACACAATGGCAAATAATTTGAACAATCAAAACAATCAAAATGAAAATATACCAAGATCTTTAAGACATTATGTTAATCCAACAACAAATGAAATTCACTTAACTATTCAAAACCATTATTTTGATGCTAATTCATTTGAGTTTAAACCTGCTATTATCCAAATGGTACAAAATAATCAATCTGGAGGAACACCTAATGAAGATCCTAACTTACATCTCGCTAGTTTTCTAGAATTGTGTGCTACCTTTAAATATGATAGAGTGTCGAACAATGTTTTTAGGCTTAGACTTTTTCCTTTTTCATTAAGGGATAAGGCTAAGGCGTGGTTAAATTCGTTAGCACTTGGATCTATCCGAACATGGGGAGAAATTTCACAAAAGTTTCTGTCAAAATATTTCTGTCATTTAAAAACTGCTAAGTTGATGAATGATATCACATCTTTTAGTCAGTTTAATGGAGAACTATATATGAAGCTTAGGAAAGATTTAAATATCTTTTGAGAAAGTATCCACATAAAGCTTTACCAAACTGGATAATAATTCAAACATTTTTTAATGGATTAGTGGGATCTTTGAGATTGATTATAGATGCTACTACTGGTGGATCATTAATGTTAAAACCTTTTGATGAAGAATATTCATTAACATAAGAGATGGCTACTAATAATTTTTAATGGCCCTATGAGTGAGTAAATTTTAAGAGAGTAGCTAGTTTTCATGATTCTAATGCGATATCTATGATAGTCTCTCAAAGTGATGCACTTTCGAAGAAAATAGATCAATATGGAATGAATTATTCTCAAACGCCTCTAGTGTTAGGGGAAAATTCATCAGTACATATAATAGAATCTCAAACACCTTATTAAACCTTGAATGCTATAAATAATAAACTCAACAATCCTTATTCAATTTATTATAATCCTGGTTAGAAGAATCACCCAAACTTCAACTGGAATAATAATAATGTTGTTGTTAACCCGCAATGGGGAAACAATTCTATGAATCCAGTTGGAAAACCGGACAACCAAGGAAATACCAATTATAGACATTCTTTTCCTCCTTATTTTAATAGTAACCCACAATTTAAAGAAAAGAAGTTGTCTACTGCAGAAATAAATATGAATATGGGTAATCAAATTCAAGCTCAAAATGTTGCAATGAAAAACCCAAAAGATCAAACCAAGGAGCAAATTAAGGCTATTCAATTAAGGAGTGAAAAATAATTGGAAATAGGAGTACAAAAAGAAGTTGAAGTTGAGAGAGAGGAAGTGGACATTGAAAAAGGTTCTAATGAGATATATCCAGACATGAAATATCCGATTGAACCAATGAAGATTACTGTTGAAAAACCACCTACTCTGTTTCCTCAAAGGTTAAAAAAATAGAACAGAGATAATAAATTAGCAAAGTTTTTGGAAATCATTAAGAGATTAATCATAAAGCATTAGAGCAGATGCCTGATTATGCAAATTTAATGAAGGATATTCCTAAAAAGAAAAGAAAGTTCAATGACCACGAGATTGTTGCACTTAGCGATGAGTGTAATGCAATTATTCAGAAGAATCTTCCTGAAAAACTTGAGGACCCTGGTAGTTTCACTATCCTGTGTGCTATAGGTGAGAAATTTTTCGGAAGAGCTTTATGTGATTTGGGAGCTAGTATTAATCTTATGCCTTTATCAACTTTCAAAAGATTGGGAATAGAAGAAATTTCATCTTCATCTGTGACTCTTCAATTGACTGATCATTCTATCACTTATCTTAAAGGAGTTGTGGAAGATGTATTAGTGAAGGTGGATAAATTTATCTTTCCTATGCACTTTATTGTATTAGATATGTGTTGACCTCATTTTTGATGAGGCCTTTTCTCTTCTCTCTCCTTAGTACTTAGGATCTAGCCTTAAGCTTTCCCTTTGACTATCTTAGAGGACTAGAAATGGAACTCACCATTTAGAAATTTAAACACCTCTTAACTCCCTGCAAACCCCATAAGTTTGATTGTAAACCCCTAAGTCACTTGGAGGGTTAAGATCAAATGTGGAGGTTTAAGGGCTGAGTTCCCTATAGGACTCTTTGGCCTTAGGACTACCCTGGATGGCCTAGTCTGGTGAGGGTTGAATTGCACACACATTACACTTTCACACACATTCCAAATCCTAAAACTATTCATACCTAGCTTGACTTCCTGACTCATGTAGGTAATCCATATGGATGGTCCTCAACCCCTAGGCCCTTGGCTAAGAGGGTTAGGAACAACATAGTGAATGACTCAGATGAGTCCTCTCATGGCTCTTATGGGCTTAATATGACTTTATGGCTCAACACAAGTGTTTCCATTCTACTCACATTTGATCAATCTTCATTTTTCCAAAATTTCAATTTTTGACTCCCGGGGCCCTACACCCACTAAACCGACCAAAAGCCCTTAAAATAGCCCCAAAATTTGCAAAATTACTTAAATTACCAAAAATTCCTCAAAAACAATCCTAAAAATTTCCCACCATTCAAATTGATCATCCTTAGCCAAATATACCAAAATTTCCAAAAATACCCACCAATTCCCTCCAAATACCCAAAATACCCTTTTAACCCAAAAAATCCATAAATTCAAAAAATTCCCAGAAATTTCCAGAAAATCCAACTATTCCCAATTTCATTTTGTTCAACTACACCATGGGCCAATTTTGTCAATTTAACCCACTTTTACCAAAACCCCCATGTTGATCTCATTTTTGATGAGGTCTTCTCTTCTTCTCTTTAGTACTTAGGATCTAGCCTTAGGCTTTTCCTTTGACTATCTTCGAGGACTAGAATTGGGACCCACCTTTTAGAAATTCAAACCACTTCTTAACTCCCTGCAAACTCCACAAACTTGATTGTAGACCCCTAATCACCTAGAGGGTTGAAATCGAATGTGGAAGTTTAAAGGATGAGTTCCTATAGGACTCTTTGACCTTAGGATTACCCTGGGTGGCCTGGTTTGGTGAAGGGGCTGACTTACACACACACTACATTTATACACTACACTTTCACATACCTCCTAAAACCACACCCATACCTAACTTGATCTCCTGACTCATGTAGGTGATTCACAAGGATGGTCCTTAACCCCAAGCCCTTGGCTAGAGGGTTAGGAACAACATAGTGGACGCCTCGAAATGAGTCCCTTCATGGCTCATGTGGGCTTGATGTGGCTTCATGGCTCAACCAAAATGATTTCATTCCACTCAAGTTTACCCAATATTCAATTTTCCAAATTTTTAATTTTTGACCCGCGGGACCCTACACCCGCCTAACCTACCCAAAGCCCTTGAAATTACCCAAATTTTTCAAAATCACCTAAATTACCCAAGATTCCCCAAAATCAATCCCAAACATTTCCACATCACTCAAATTGATCATCCATACCCAAAAATATCAAAAATTCCAAAAATACCTCCCAATACCCTCCAAATACCCAAAATACCCCCCTTGACCCAAAAATCCAAAAATTCAGAAAATTCCCAGAAAATTCCAGAAAATCCCAAATATTCCCAATTTCATTTTGTCCAACTACACCATGGGCCAATTTGGTCAATTTACCCCAATTTGAACCATTTTAACCCAAAGTGAACCCAATGTCAAGCCAAACCTACCCAATTGACCCAAATTCTGGTCCAATTCAATTCTAAACTTCAATTCAACATTCCCAATACCAATCTAGACCAAATCAAAGTCCAATTTGATTGACATTTGGATCCAATTTCACTTTTGGCCTTAAAGCCCGATTTGGACCCATGACCCGAACTTAGCTCAAACTCACCCAATTCAACTCCAATTAACCCCAAATCTTTTCTAAATCTTCCTTAGCATCCCCACAAGCAAAACACTAACATGATTTGCCCAAAATTTAGACCCAAACCCCACTCAAATTCAACCCAAAGCTAAAAGGCCCAATTTTGACCTAAACCCAAACCTAACCCGAATGAGCCCAAACCCCAAAATCAAAGCCCAACCAAAGTCAAAACCTCTTTGAAACACTCCCATAAACATTTCTCAACATTAATTTTACATCAATTTCAACCCTAGCCCAACATTGGCCCAGCTTGGTCCACTTGGACCTATATTGGCCCATTCACCAAAAGAACCCAAATTCGACCCGATCAAGCCCAAATCACCCCAATTTGCTTCAAGTCACTCATGACACATCCATGAGCTAAACCCAACAATTATTTGGCCCAACCTCTTTACAAAATTTCATCCCAAAATCCATTTTAAAATTCAAAAGCCCACTTTCCTAAACCATCTTAAAAGCCATCTAAAACCATTTTAAAAAGCCCAAAATCTACCCTAAAGCCCACATGACATCTCCACTTGCCATCCACTTAATAAAAGCCATTCCCTAAGTCCTAAATTCACCATCAAAATATTCCAAATCAAGTTTCATACAAATTTCCATCAAATTACCAAAAATTCCTAAAATCTATTTCCATGAAATTGACTCCACTTTTCCTAAGCCAAAGGTGAGCCATGCAAGCCATGGACAAGCCACATGAAGCCATGGAAGGCTTGACATGTGATCAAGCCATTAATAGCAAAAGGAGGGGCCCCTTTCCTAATCCTTCTTAAACCCTTTTTACCTTAAGCATGTCGCACACTAAACCATGCTTAGCCGCCTCATCATGGATGGAGACCACACCACTCTCTCTTGGGCGACCCAAGTGATCCTTTTCAGCCCAAGACCGAGGCCTTGGGTGGTGAACCTAGCCCAAAATCATGGGTTGACTCATTTGAACCCAAAATGGTCTTCCCCCATTCCATTTCAATCCAAGCTCTTTACACATGGCATTTGCCGATTGCTTGCACCAAGTCCCGGCCACGACCCACTGACCTTGAGGGTGACCCATGCACGGCCGGCCGGCCACCGGGCCGCCGGAAAACACCATGGCCGAGAGCTCGCATGTGAGCCAACTTTGGAATTCTCCTTGTTGAGCCGTCCCATCCCTAGTGGCCATTGTAGGCTGTTCTTCTATTGCCAAGAGCGAGCTGAACTCAAGCCCTAACTCTCCACGGGAGGCCCTCCACCCTCTCTATTTAAACACCACCCCTCTCGGCCATGAGAGGTGCTTGAAAAAAACCTTAAGGAAACTACGCCAAAATTGTTCCAAACTACTCCCCATACATAGAGCACTTGATCCCCACTGAAATCCCCCTGCCATTTCTTCTCTGTGAGCTCGATTTCGAGTTGAAATCCGAGCCCAAAACCGGGACACTTCTCCACGGTGAGCCAATCCCCAAATTGATTGATTCTACACCTTCACCGGACCGAGGGAAGGTGTCCACCGGCAAAAGCCCCATCTCCGAGCCACCCGGTTGCTCCGGCCTCCAAGCTTTGTGATCGAGTGTGGTCGAAATCCTACCTAGGCGATTCACCGGACCGGGAGACTTCATGCGTAGCTTGGTGGGATCCAATCGAAGGTGCAACAACCCTCGGATCGAAGCCACACTTCTGCGAGCAAAGGTATGGCCTCACTCTTCTTCCCGAGCTTCGGAACATTCTCCATTTCTATTGCGTAAATTTCATCCCACATAAGCCGTATGGATGTGTTCGTCTTCTCGAGACGAATCCATAGAAGCATAAGAACATGAAAATCCATTGAGTATCGAGTGAGATCTTAGGGATTTAGTGTGGACGGCTCTCGGGTGAGGACGCTCGGGGACGATGAACGGATGCTGTCCATTCGATACACGCGCGGACGGACGGCTCGGATGGTGTCGGACCGGGAGACGGTACGAGAACCGTGGGGCCCGGGCTGGCGACTCGAGCGGCGGCGTCGAATGGGAGCGCGACGCGTGTGCGTTCGGAGATGCTGAGGATGATGCGGCGCCGCGTGGATAAATAGAAAATTAGGGGTATTTTCTATTTATTTAATTCCCTAAACTTCAAAAATTCATAACTTTGTGTAGAAAAATCATAAAAATAAAATAAAAATACCCTCTTGCTCGGTGAACAGAGGAGAATAATGTGGAAAAGAAATAATTTAATTTCATCGAAGTATTTTATTTTTAATAATTTATTTACTCTCTGCATATTTTTAATTCTCCATGCATGTATACCATTCACCATGGCATGAGACCATAGGGCTTTTGAAGCCTGCGAATTTGGGAACATTCCTGAATTTCCAAAGTCGAAGGCCATCCTATGAAAAGTTATTGATTTTTCAAATTCATGTTACTGTTTTGAGTATTTTAATTTCAATAAATAGCATGTTGTGAAATAAATTCTAGGAAAATTTGGTGATGTTCCTTATGACCGAGAGGACCCTAGGAAAAATAAGTTTTGAGTTAGTTCATTTAAAACGACCATAATTGGCTTAAACACCCAAAATGGATCTCTAATTAATTAGAGCTAACCATACATCAAATTGACCTGAAATCAATTCTCCACTGACCTTTAGGATCAGAGGAACCCACCATAAAAAATTTGAGGTCAATTGGACTTAGTTAGCCCTACTAATTGGGTTGATTAAGCCACTTAGCCATTTTAAACTCTAAAAATTCATAACTTTCAAAATATCTTTCAAAAATTCACCAAATTGATTTTAGAGCCTCTCTGATATTAGGGGAATTTAAGAAAATTAAAATTTCAATTTTCTAAAAAAGTTGATTTTTAATATTATTTTAATATTTTTGATAATTAAAAAATAATAAAAATCACAAAAATAATAAAATTCACCAAAATGTCACATTTTGAATTTTAATCACTTAAGAACAAACCCCATATTTTTCTTAGGTCTATTGAGTGAGATATTAAATTTTAAAGCTCTAGGGTAATTTTAAAATTAAAAAAATGTATTTTCTAGCATTTTCACTAAAATAATTATGATAAATCATAGAAAAATCAAAAAATTGCAAAATTTAATTCTCTGATTTCCTTGATATCAGAGAGATTTTTGAAAAATATAAAATTCATTTTTCAACATTTATTTTATTTTTAAATTAATTAACACTTCAAAACTTAAAATAATTATAATAAAAATAATATAATTCAAAAAATCACCAAAATTGGTCCAAGTGGTCCTTTGGTCATTAGGAATGTGCTCTAATTTTCTTAAGGACAGAAACTTTCCCTTGGTCATGTTATTAAATTTTCCTTGGAAATCTCTATTTTCTACCAAAAATTATTATATTAATAAATTAAATACAGAAAAATCACATTTTCTCCTCTCATGTCTTTATTGACAAATGAGTGAAGTCACATAAAAATTTCAAGTTCATTTGAGTTCAATTTAGTGAGTTATGAAATTATTAAGCTTAAAGGGTAAAGTGGTAATTAAAATTTTAATCCTTAATTAAAACTTTAGGTTTAATAAAAAAATTAATAAGTAAAATATTTGATCCTAATTTGATTTGGATGATTGAAATTTAAATAATTAAATGGTAGAAATCCATTAAGCAATTTAAAATAATTAAACCTTAATTAAATAATTGATTAAATTTGGAAGAATAATAAAATTGGAATTATTAAAATAGGGATATTATTAGGAAGAGATTTATTCTTTAATTTAAAAATCTCTAAATTAATCATCTCATTAATATTCAATTCTTAATTAAAATGATAACTCAAATTCAAAATATTAAAAGACTTAATCATTAAACTAAAATTAAATTATTAAACTCTTTTAAAATTTCAATTAAAAATAAAATTAAATTAATAATTAAATTAAATTAAGTAAATTAAATTGAATTAAATTAAATTAAATTAAATTAAAATTAAAAGTTGAATTAAATTAAAGATTAAATTAAATTAAATTAAATAAACAAATTAAATTAAATTAAATGAATAAATTAAATTAAATTAAATTAAATTAAATAAATAAAATCAAATTAAATTAAGTTAAATTAAATAAATTAAATTAAATTAAATTAAATTAAATTAAATTAAATTAAAGGAAAGGAAATTAAATCAAATTAAATTAAAATTAAATCAAATCAAATTAATTTAATTTAACATCAAATCAAACTAAATTGAATTAAGTTGAATTAAATTAAATTAAAACTCAATTAAATTAAATTAAATTAAATTAAGTTGAATTAAATATAACATCACCTGAGACATAAAGAAATTAAATATAAAGCAACTTGAACACTATTCCAAATTAATTGAAATTAAACTAAATCACAAACCATTTGAATACCAATTTGCCCTCAAAGGCTTTAGTTGTTATAACTCCTAAACAGAATATTAAATGAAATGTTACTTCACTTATAGGACATTCAAACATCCTAGTTCACTGAGTAAGATAATAACAAAACTTAACTAAACCTCGGACGATTAATTCATTTGTGTAATTGAATTCATTTGGACTTAAAACAATCCTAGAAATATTGAAAAGATGTTTAAGATTCTTCTTAAGCACTTCCTCAATATGATAGGATATTTATAAGAACAATTGAACTCAATTGTTCTTTGATGAAGAAAATCGTCCTCAAACCAAAACACAAAGACCTAGACGTCATAGGAAATGACTAGCTATAGGATTAGGAACTTGGTAGAAAACCATAACCCTTCCCTTAGCTTTACCTAGGAACTTGCTTAAATATTCTAATTGTGTTTTAAGTGAAGCTTGGAATGACGGGAAGACCCTCCGAGTACGCTTTTATTTTATTGCGATTTACTTTCTTACAATTTACATTATTGCAATTTATTTAATCGCATTGCACTTACTTTTCTTGCATGATAAACAATTGTTGCATGAAAACCCACACCTATAGGATAGTCCACTAAAGCTGAAACCAAAACTAAGTTAAAAGCCATTGCAAGATAAAATTCACCGCCACAACATTTCAAAATATAAAACAACTCAAAATTTAATCACAAACAAAACACAAAACTACAATTACAATTAAATTAAAACGTCCTGTTGGATGATCGGGAATACCTCGGATGATGTAACCTACGTGTTGCTTAACGGGATTTCACGCGGTCTAAATGAAAGTGTGGAACTCATTCGGTTGAGTTTAGCAAATTCATCCGGACTAAGTGAATCCGATAAAAATAATGATGCGGAAGGATGGAACCGTGGGATCTTAACCGGTGTCGTTATAATCAACTTTAAGATTTGTTTTAATTAAAACGTAAAAAACACTTGGAAATTAATATTTTCTCTAAACCAAAACACTTTTCTCATCCCCTGATTTATGACTTTTAAAACTAAAACTCTGCAACAACAAGGAGCTAGGAGCATGGTGGGCAGCACGGCCATCGTCATCGATGAAAACTCGAGTCTACGTCAACGAAAACTTTCCTAGAATTAAATAACAAAGCCATAGGACTTCGAGGTAGTTTGCACTAGTGCAACATAAATCCCCGACTCTTCGTTAGGCATTTACCTTGTAAATTAAGTCCTAACCGGTCTTAGGATTCGAGGTAGTCGTACGATACGACATAAACCCTCATATCTTCGAAGTTTATTTGTATGATTCTGTCATATAAATATAAGCCCTAATTAATTAAAATTGGCAAGATTGAAATACTAAATAAACATTAGGACTTTCCTAAATCCAAGCAAAACAATAGGATAGTCGGGAAATTACCGAAGTTCACTTCGAATCCGTAATTTCTCCTACCTTTCGTCCTTTGAATTCTCAAAACAAAATGTTCTAAACTTGATCCATTCCCTATTGAAATTCCAAAATTCAATCCTTTGAAAACTTAAACTTTGAAATTCTTGAGAGCAGAATTATTGATTATTATCGAAAGTTTTCTTAGGTGATTCCTGTCACTTAAGATGTAATTAACTATAGGGGCTTGCCCTTATAGGGAATTTTAAAGGACCCAGGTAATATAAACCCTGTTTAATGCTTTCATATTAAGCGAGGGAATTTGTCGGCTTATAAAATTGGTTCGCGAGACCAAACGGATGTCACAAATCTTCTAGTTTATTTAATCGAGCCCCACCATCAAGCGATGTGTCTATCCTTAGGGATAGATACACGGTTCGTGGTGCGGTGCTCGTTTATATAAACTATTTGGGATGTGAGATCGGTTTAATCTTATATCTTAAAACCTTCAAATTTAAAATTATTTTTCAAAATCAAATACTACTTTTCAAAATTATTTATTTAAACTAAATTAAAAATTCGCCGCACAATTTTTGTAGGCGACTCCTTTTCAAAATAAAACACAAACCTAAAAAATATGCCCACACCCCAATTTGACCCATTCTTAACCCAAGTGGATCCAATGTCAAACAAAATCAACCCAATTGACCTCAATTTTGATCCAATTCAATTCTAAACATCAATTCCATATCCCCAATATCAATTTATACCAAATCCAAGCCCAACTTGATTAACATTTGGATTCAATTCCAATTTGAAGCTTAATGCCCCATTTTGGCCCATGACCTAAACCTAGCAAAAACCAACCCAATTCAACACTAATTAACCCTATATCTTTTCCTAAACCTTCCTAATATCCCCACAAACAAAAAACTAACAAGATTTGCCCCAAATTTGAATCTAAACTCCACCCAAACCTAACCTAAAACCAAAATCCCCATTTTTGGACTAAACCCACCATAAACCCAAATGGGCCCAAATCCCAAAATCAATACCCAACCAAAGTTGAAAACTCTTTGTAACACTCCCATATACATTTCTCAACATTAATTTTACATCAAATTCAAAATTAGCCCAACCTTAGCCCAAGTTAGCCCAATTTGACCCACTTTGGCCCCTTTACTAAAAAAGCCCAAATTAAATTCAATTCCATATTAAATGATACCAAATCTTTTCCAAAATGTTCATGACACATCCCTAAAAAAAATCCAACATTTATTTGGCCCAACCCCTTAACAAATTTTCAACCAAAAGCTTATTTTAAAACCTAAAAAGACCACTTCCCTAAAACTTTTAAAAGCCCATTTTCACCAAATCCTTAAAGCACAAAACCCATTCCAAAGCCCACATGAAATTTCCACTCTTCCCCTTGGATTTATATCATCCCTAAAGTTCCAAATTAATCATCAATTTTTCTAAATTAAGCCTCATGAAAATTCCCCTTAAATTCATCAAAAATGCCTAAAACCCTTTTTTATGAAACAAGCCAACCTTTTCCCAGGCCATGAGCAAGCCAAATGAAGCCTTTTAGAAGCCATATGAAGCCATGAGAGCTTTGACACCTCACCAAGCCATTAATGGCAAGAAGAGGGGGCTCTTTCTTAAACCTTCATTAAGCATTTTTAACCTCATCCATGCTACACTCTAAACTAAAATTAGCCACATCACCTTGGATGGGGACTTCACCACCTCTTCCTAGCTGACCCAACTGATCCCCTTCAGTCCAAATTAGATCATGGGGGCTGAACCTAGCCCAAATACATGAGTTTGACCAAACCAAGCCAAAATGAGCCTTCTCCCATTCCATTTAAATCAAACTCGTTTACACATGTCCAAAGCCAATTGTTGTCACCAAACCCCAGCCCTGACCTCCCTGACCCTGAGGGTGACCTATGCCTGGCCGGCCACCACCACAGTTGCCGGAAAACACCATGGCCGAAAGCACCGATGTGAGCCAAATTTTGAATTCTCAGTAGCTGAGCTGTCCCAACTCAATTGGACACCATGGCTGTTCTTCCCTTGACCAAGGCAGCTGATCCCAAGCCCTAACTCCCCCTGGGAGGCCCTCCAGTCATGTCTATTTAAACCCACCACCCTCTCGGCCAAAAGAGGTGATGAACTAGACCTAAATAAAACTCTGCCAAAATTGCTCCAGGACCTTCTCCTCACCCAGAGAAATTGATCCCCACTGCTCTCCTGCCTTAAACCCCATTGATTGAGCTAAATTTTGGAGCTCCATTCTCAGCACAGAACCAGGACATCTCTAAAACCTCCATCAAATCCAAATTAAACTCACCCACAACTACACAGGACCAAGAGAAGGAGTTCCCCAGTGAAAGCCCCCTCTCCAGGGCACCTAGTTGCTCTAGCCTCCAAGCTTTGAAATCGGCTATGGACACTTTCATACCTAGACAATTCCTCAGAGCCAGAGACTTCATCTGGAGCTTCCTTGGGTGCAATCGAAGGTGACACAACTCTCTGATTGAAGCTACACTTCTCAGAGCAAAGGTATGGATCATTCCTTCCTCCTGAGCTTCCAGCAATTCTCCATTTCATTTCAGTTAATTTCATAGCATGTAAATCGTATGGATGTGTTCGTCTCCTCAAGACGAATCCATAGAGCATAAGAACACGAAAATCCATTGAGAAATGAGAGAATTCTTAGGTTTTTAGTGTGGACGGTCAAGGGTGCACACCAGTCATTGACGATGACCAGGCGTCATCCAATCGCGCATGTATCGGTTGAACGGCTCAGATTGCGTCGCATCATTGGATGGAACGAAACAGTGGGACGCATGGTGGCTGACTCAGATGATGGCGTTGAATAGGAGCGCGCTGTGTGGTCTTTTGATCTGCCGTAGGTTTAAGCGGCACTGAGTCGGATAAGTAAAAAAATAGGATTTTTTCTATTTATTTAAATACCCAGAACTTAGAAAATCCATATCTTTGTGTAGAAAAATCATAAAAATAGACTAAAAATACCCGCTTGCTCAGTGAACAGAGAAGAATAATGTGGAAAAGATATCAAGTTATTTTGATGAGTATTTTATTTTTAATTAATTATTTACTCATTTCTGTATTTTGATTCTCCACTTGCATAGACACTTCACCATGGCATGAGACCATAGGGCTTTTGAAGCCTCTGATCTTAGGAACATTCCTTGAATTTTTCAAGGTCAGAGGCCATCTCTATGGAAAGTTATTTATTTTTCAAGTTTATATTATTGTTTTTGGTATTTTAATTCCATGAATTAGCATATTGCTTAGAAAATTCTGGAAAAATTTGGGGAAGTTTCTTAGGACTAGAGGACCCTAGAATAATTATGGTTAGGCTTAATTCATTAAGAATAACCCTACTTAGCCTAAATACCTAAAACTAATCTTTCAATAATTAAGGTTAACAACATATTAAAAGAACCTGAAATCAATTATCCATTGATCTTTATGATATAGAGAACCTTACATAAAAATTTGAAGTCAATTGGAAATGTTTAACCCCACTAAATGAATTAATTAAGCTACATGATCGAAATTAAACTTTAAAAATTCATAACTCCAAAAATACATTTCAAAAATTCACCAAATTGGTTTTGTGGGCTCTTTGATATCAGAGGAGTCTATAAAAATTAAAATTGGAATTTCCTAAGATTTTTCATTTTTAATGATATTTTTGATATTTAAATAATTAAAAAATAATAAAAATCACAAAAATAATAAAAATCATAAAAATGTCACATTTTGAATCCTAATCACTTAGAAACCAACTAAATAATTTTCCTAAGTCCCTAAGTCAAGATATTAATTTTTAAAGGCTTAAGACATTTTTTTTAATATTAAAAAATGTATTTTCCAACCTTTTCACTAAATTAATTCCAATAAATCCAAGAAAAATAAAAAAATTGTCAAATTTGTTTCTATGAACTCCTTGGGATCAGAGAGATTTAAGAAAAATATAAAATCCATTCTTCAACATTAATTTTATTTTATAATTAATTAACACACCAAAACTCAAAGTAATTATAATAAACAAAATATAATTTAAAAAATCACCAATATTGGTCCAAGTGGTCCTCTGGTCATTAGAAACATCCCATAATTTCTTAAGGATAGAAACCTTTCCTTGGTCATGATGTTGAATTTCCATTAAAAATCCCTATTTTTCACTAAAAATAATTATATAAATAAATTAAATTGAGAAAAATCACTTTTTTTCCTCTAATGTCTTAATTAACATGTGAGTGAGGTGACATAAAAATTTTAAGTTCATTTGAACTCAATTTAGTGAGTTATGAAATAAATAAGCCTAGAAGGGCATAAAGGTAATTAAAGAATTTAAACCCCTTCATTAAAAATTTAGGTTTAATTAAAATGGACGGTAAAACATTTGATTCTATCTTTCTTGGATGATTGAAACTTTAGGAAATTAAAATGGTAGGAACTCATTAATCACTTTTAATAAACCAAAAATGAAACTTTAATTATTTAAACAATTTAAATTTTGGAAGATTAATGAAAATTTGAATTATTAAAATAGGGATATAACTTGAGAGGATATTAATTCTTTAATTAAAAAAAATCGCTAAATAAATCACTTCAATAATATTTAACTCTTAATTAAAATTAAAAATAAATAACCCTTAAATCAAAGGAAAGCTCAAAATATTAAGTGGTTTAACAATTAAATTAAATTAAATTAAAATTTAATTTAATTAAATTAAGTAAAAAAAATAAATTAAGATTAAAATTAAAATAAATTAAGATTTTAACAATTAAATTAAATTAAATTTAAAATATTGAAATTAAATTAAATTAAATTAAATTAAATTCAATAAAAATTAAATTTAAATTATATTAAATTAATATCACTCAATAATAAATGTGAAACAAATTTAAAATATTAAGATCACTTAAAGTATAAAGATTTAAACCAAAGATAATTTGAACACTATTCCAAACTTAAAAATTTTTAATTAAAACCTCATAATTAAACTAAAATCATTTTAAACCATTAACTCAAACTTCAAATTAAGAATAATTAAAGTCCTCGACACACCAACTTGCCCCTAAAGGCTTTAATCATTATAACTCTTAAATGAAGTATTAAATGAGATGTCACTTCATTCATCAGGTAATCAAATGCCTAAGTTCACTGAGCAAGAGACAAAGCTTAACTAAACTCCTGGATGATTAATTCACCTTTGCAACTAAATTTACTTGGACTCAAAATAATCTCGGAAGTATTGGAAAGATGTTTAGGACTCGTCCTAAGCACTTTCTCAATATGATGAGATGTTTTAGAAGAACAATTGAACTTAATTGTTCTTTGATGAAGAAAATTATCATTAAACAAAATACAAGAACCTAGACGTCATAGGAGATGACTAGCAATAGGACAACCAGAACCTTCCCTTAATTTTACCTAGGTACTTGTTGCAAATATTTAAATGTTCTGACATGTGTTTTAAGTGCAGCTTGGAATGACGAGAAGACCCTCCAGGTACGCTTTTATTTTATTACAATTTATTTTATTGCAATTTATATATATAAGCTGTACTTTACTCTTCTTGCATGTTAAACAAGATTGTTGCATGAAAACTAAAACCTTTAGGATAGTCATAAAACTGAAACCAAAACTAAATTAAAAGTTACAACAAGATAAAATCCACCGCCATAACATTTCAAAATATAAAACAACTCAAAATTTAATCATAAATAGAACACAAAACTACAATTGCAATTAAATTAAAACATCTCATTGGATGATCGGGAATACCTCGGATGATGTAACCTACGTGTTGCTAACGGGATTTCCCACAGTCTAAATGAAGGTGTGGAACTCATTCAGTTGAGTTTAGAAAATTCATCTGGACTAAGTGAATCTGATAAAAATAATGGTGCCGGAATGATGGAACCTTGGGATCTTAACTGGTGTTGTTATAATCAACTTTAAGATTCCCTTAATAAAACATTAAAGACATTTGAACTTTAAAACTCTTCTAAACCAAAACACTTCTCTCATCTCCTGATTTTCACCTTCTATATCTAAACCTCTGCAACAACAAGGAGCTCGGAGCATGGTGGGCAGCACGGCCATCGTCGTCAGCAAAACTGGAATCTACTTCAGCAAAACTTTCCTTAGAATTAAATAACCAAGCCATAGGACTTTCGAGGTAGTTTGCCTAATGCAACATAAATCCTCAACTTTGTCATTAGCATTTGCATAATCATGTTATGTAAATTAAGCCCTAACCGGTCTTAGGATTCCGAGGTAGTTGTTTGGTACGACATAAACCCTCACATCTTCAAGGCTATTTGTATGATTATGTCATATAGACATAAGTCCTAATTAACTAAAATTGGCAGGATTACAATATTAAATAAACTCTTAAATTGAAGCCAAACAATAGGATAGTTTGGGAAGTTTCCAAGATTCTTCTTGGATCCTCAGCTTCTCCTACTTCTCTTCCTTTGAACTTCTAAAATCAATTGTTCTAAATTTGAGCTAATCCCTTTTGAAATTCCAAAAATTCAATCCTTTGAAAACCTTAAACTTTGAAATTCTTGAGAGCAAAACCACTAATCATTATCGAGAGTTTTCTTAAATCATTCCCGTCATTTAAGATGTAATTAACTATAGGGGCTTGCCCTTATAGGGAATTTTAAGAACCCAGGTAATATAAACTCTGCTTAATTCATTTATATTAAGCAGGGGAACTTGACAGCTTATAAAATTGGTTCGTAGACCAAACGGATATCACAAATCTTCTAGTTTATTTAATCAAACCTCATCATCAAACAGTGTGTCTATTCTTCAGGATAGATACATGGTTTGTGATGTGGTGCTTGTTTATATAAACTATTTGGGATGTGAGATCGGTTTGATTTCATATATTAAAATTTTTAAACTTAAAATTATTTTCAAAATCAAATGCTACTTTCTAAATTATATATATTTAAATTAAATTTAAAATCTAAAATTCACAGATAACTTTTGTAGGTGACCCCCTTTTTAAAATTAAACTTACAACCTAAAAATATGCTGACAATATGGAGGAAGATAAAGAAATTCGAATTATTTTGGGAAGATCATTCCTTGCTACTGGGAGAGCAATGATCGATGTTCAAAAAGGAGAATTAACTATGAGAGTTAATGATCAAGATGTAACTTTCAATATTCTTAAATCTATGAATCACCCTTCAGTTGAAAAAGATGATGAGTGCTTTCGAATGGAAATCTGCGATTATTTGATAGAAGATCATTTTAAAGAAGTGTTTGAAGAGAATTTGGAATGTGAGGATGAAAATCAAAGTGAAGATGATTTGGATGATATGAAAAATGAAAATTTAGAATTTATTTAGGAAAGATTTGAAATATTGGATACTATGGAAAGTGGATATAAAAGTTTAATTCCATCTATCATAAAACCCCCTGAACTTGAGATGAAATTCTCCCTAATCATTAGAATTATATGTTTTTAGGAGAATCATCTACCTTACCAGTCATTGTATCTTAGAATTTAAATGAATATCAAGAAAAAAAAATTATTGGATACTGTAAAAAGATAGAAAAGGATTTTGGTTGGTCCTTAGTAGATATTAAAGAAATTAGTTCTTCGATTTGTATGCACAGACTTTTGTTGAATGAACAACATAAACCTAGAGTTGATCCGCAAAGGATACTGAACCCAATGATGAAATAAGTGTTTAAAAAAGATATTTTAGAGTAGTTAGATGTTGGAATTTTATATCTTATTTCTGATAGTGTTTAGGTAAGCGCAATTCATTGTGTTTCTAAGAAAGGATGAGTGACTGTTGATGTAAATAAACGAAATGAAATCATACCGATGAGACTAGTCAACAATTAATGAATATATATTGATTATAGAAAATTAAATACCACCACTAGAAAAGATCACTTCCCTTTACCTTTTTTAGACCAAATGTTAGAAAGACTTGCTAGACACAAGTATTATTGCTTTTTGGATGGATATACCAGTTATCACCAAATACCTATTGCTCCTAAGGATCAATAGAAGACTACATTTACTAGCCCTTAGAGAACTTTTGCTTTTAGAAGAATGCCCTTTGGATTATGTAATGTGATGCACCAATAATATATATTATTTTTGCTATGTAATTTTACCTATTTTTGGTGATATTGCACTTTAAAGAAAGTTATTTTTCATAATTTGTTGCAGGTATGATGATTTTAGGTGATTGGAGCGAAAAGAAGTGAAAATGAACGAATTTTGAATAAAAAAGAGCAAAAAGAAGCAAAAATGAGGAAAATAAGTTTTGGTGCTGCTGCACCATTTTCTAGAGAACTCTGCAACTATTGGGATGATAGAGCGCCGCCGGCACCCAATGTCGGTGGAATTCAAATTTGAGGAGTTTTGGCTACTTTTTTAAGGGATGCTTATGGAAACTCTTGGGATTTCGTTTCTAACTTATAAGTAACTGTTTTTGGTCAAAAATGGTGTGGTTTTTTAGTGTATGTGAGTGTTTATTCAAAAGTTCTAGAGAGGGAGAGTGTGTGTTAAGTGTTATGACTTCGAAGAAGAGTGTGTAGAAGTCAGAATTTGAGAGGAATTCTTCTCTAACGAGTGAAGGAGAAGAAGTAAAGTGAGAGTTTGCTTCTTCCTTTCCATTCTAAAGATGGAATTAAGTGTTGCAAAGAAGAGAGAAAATGATTCAAAGGAACTTCAATGGAATTGAAATTGGGAAGAGAAAGAGATAAATTGTATTTTCTTTTGTGGTTTATATGAATTTTCTTTTATATATAAAATCCATGTTTTATTGTATCTTCTTCATAAATTCTGAGTAGTCTCCTTTGTCTTTCTCTTGCATAGAGATGTGATGATGGATTGATGTGGATTTGAAGTGCTTTTAATGTCTTGAAGAAATTGTGATGGTTTTTCTTTTTGGACTTAATTTACATTTCGATCTGGCCAATTGAATTGTTAAAATATGTTGTTAAACATTAATTCTGAAAGGATTTAGTGTCCTACAACAATAATGAAGAATCCATTCAATTTCCATGGATGAATTGCGTAGTTCAAGGGAATTGATTGGAAATAAATGGGGAAATGTGTTTTGATGGACTTCAATTTGGAGGTTTCAAGGTGACAGGCTAAGATCCCCAAATTGGTCCTATGATTAGTAACTAAATTTGAAGGTTAGCCTTCCGGTTAAGGGCGAGTGGGAGCTCCGTAGTGAGACCCGGTATCCTCCCAGCCTAGCCTTAGATTTAGTGACTAAACTTAGGATATGTTAATGTTCTTTTCATGCTTGTAAAATGGGGTACTCTTTTAAGGGTAAAAAAACATTTATGCTCCTACTTGGCATAAAAACATAGATATTTGTTCTATATCATCCAAACATCATATTTTCATTGCAAGAGGAAAGATACTTTTCTCATATATCATAAACCTTTCAAATATATAGCTTAGTGTGTCTCTGTTAGTTAATTCTGTTTTCAAAGTTATTAGAAGTAATTAGAGTTTCATTAATTGCTACTGTTTTCTGCATAGTGGTAGTAGAAGTAGAAGTAAGTATTAAACTTTAAATGCAATTTAAGTATCGGATTTCAGTACTACATTATCTATTGAGAAACACTTTCTTCTACTTCGTAGCTTCCCTGTGCGATCGATAACCAGGACTCCATTAGAGCATTGTATTACTTGATACGATATGTATTCTTGTGTTAGTTCTTGGACTTTACAAAATCATTATAAGCATATATAAATTTGAGTTCATAAATCCTTGCAATATAAAAGTCCGTAAATCGTCCGGTCAAGTTTTTGGCGCTGTAGTCAGGGAAGGTAACGAAGTAACTATATAAGTAAAAAATGAAGGAAATATAAACGGTATTTATTAATATTATAGTAACAGAAAGCCTTTACTTTTTAGTGTGTAATTATGTGTTTGTTTACTTTTAATAGTATTTGTGTGATTGTATATGCGTAGTAGCGGATCTATGGGTTTAGTACCTTACGATTCAGAGTTAGAGCGTACTGTCAGAAAAATTAGGAAACAGCAAAAACAAATTGAAAATCCTTGTGAAATGGCAAATAATCAAGATAATCAGAGAAATGATATTGAAAATTTTCTAAGACCTTTAAGAGATTATGCTAACGCAACAGCAGATGAAATTCACATAATAATTCAAAATCCTGATGTTGCTGCTAACTCATTTGAACTTAAACCTGCTATTATCCAAATGATACAAAGTAATCAATTCGGAGGAACACTTAATGAGGATCCATATTTACATCTCACTAGTTTTTTAGAACCGTGTCCTACTTTTAAATATGACGGAGTGTCTAGTGACGCTGTTAGACTTAGACTTTTTCCTTTTTCATTAAGGGATAAAGCTAAGGCATAGTTAAACTCGTTAGCATCTGGATCTATTAGAACTTGGGGAGAACTATCTCAAAAGTTTCTATCATAATATTTCCCTCTATCAAAGACTGCTAAACTAAGAAATGAAATTACATCTTTTTGTTAGTTTGAAGGAGAGTCAATATATGAAGCATGGGAGAGAGTTAAAGATTTTCTTAGGAAGTGCCCACATCATGCTTTACCAGATTAGTTAATAATTCAAACATTTTATAATGGATTAGTGGGATCATTGAGATCTATTATAGATGCTGCTGTTGGTGGATCATTAATGTCAAAACCTTTTGATGAAGCATACAAACTAATTGAAGAAATTGCTACTAATAATTTTCAATGACCCTCTGAACGGGTAAATCCTAAGAGAGTAGCTAGTGTTCATGATTCAAATATGATGACTATGGTAGTTTCTCAAATTACAGGCCTTTCTAAGAAAATAGATCAATATGGAATGAATTATTCTCAACCACCTTAAGTGTTGAAGGAAAATTCATTTGGACAGATAATAGAATCTCAAACACCTTATGCGACTTTAAATGATACTAATAAACCTAACAATCCTTATTCTTGTTATTATAATCCTGGTTGGAAAAATCACCCAAATTTTAATTGGAATTATAGCAATGCCAATGTTAACCCACATTGGGGTAACGGTTCTATAAATCCAATTGGAAATTCGAACAATTAAGGAAATACCAATTTTAGACCATCTTATCCTCCTGGATTCAATAGTAACCCACAATTTAAGGATAAGGAGTGGTCTACTAAAGAAATGATTCTGAATATGGGAAATCAATTATAAGCTCAAGTTGTTGCTATGAAAAATATTGAAAATCAATTGGGCCATATTTTCACTACAGTTAATAATAAATCTTCTGAACACTTCCAAGTAATGTTGAGATCAATCCAAAAGATCAAAACAAGGAACAACTTAAGGCTATTCAGTTAAAGATTGGAAAATAATTGGAAACTAGAGTGCAAAAAGAAGTTGAAACAGAAAAGGAGAAGGTGAAAATCGAAAAAGGTTCAAACAAGATTTATCCAGACTTGAATTATCCTCTTGAGCCAATGAAGATAACTGTTGAAAAATCACCACCTCCATTTCCTCAAAGATTGAAGAAACAAAACAGGGATAACAGATTTGGAAAATTTTTGTAGATCTTTAAGAAATTAACAATAAATATTCCTTTTGTTAAAGCATTAGAACAGATGCCTGACTATGCCAAGTTTATGAATGATATCCTGAGAAAGAAAAGAAAGTTTACAGATCATGAAAATGTTGCACTTAGCGGAGAGTGTAGTGCAATTATTCAGAAGAAGCTTCTGGGAAAACATAAAGATCCTAGTAGTTTCACTATTCCGTGTGCTATGGGTGAAAATTTTTTTGGAAAAGCCTTATGTGATATGGGAGCTAGTATTAATCTTATGTCTTTTTCAACATTCATTGGAAATAGGAGAAATTTCTCCTACATTTGTGACTCTTCAGTTGGTCGATCGTTCCATTACTTACCCTAAAGGAGTGGTGGAAGATGTGTTAGTGAAAGTGGATAAATTTATCTTTCCAATGGATTTTATTGTACTTGATATGGAGGAAGATAAAGAAATTCCAATAATTTTGGGAAGACTATTCCTTGCTACTGGAAGAGCAGTGATTGATGTTCAAAAGGGAGAATTAACTATGAGAGTTAATGATTAAGAGGTGACCTTTAAAATTATGAAATCTATGAAGTATCCCTCAATGGAAAAAGATAATGAATGTTTTAGGATGGAGGTCTATGAATATTTGAGAAATGATCATTTTAAAAATATATTTGAAAAAGAAGTAGAGTATGAAAATATGTTTGAAGAAGCAATTGAAAATGAAGAAAATTCAAATAATAACGAGAATGAAGATTTGGAGTATGTTCAGGAGAGATTCGAAGTATTAGACACTATGGAAGGTGGAAATAAAAGCTTAATTCCATCTATAATAAAACCTCCTGAACTTGAGATGAAAATTCTCCCTAATCATTTAAAGTATATGTTTTTAGGAGAATCATCTACCCTGCCAGTTATTGTATCTTTGGAGTTAAACGATTATCAAGAACAGAAGTTGTTGGAACTTTAAAAAGATACAAGAAAGCTTTGGATGGACTTTGGCAGATATTAAAGGAGTTAGTCATTCGATTTGTATGCAAAGAATTTTATTAGATGAAGAACATAAACCGAGAGTTAATCTGCAAAGGAGATTGAATCCAATAATGAAAGATGTAGTTAAGAAAGAGATTTTAAAATGGCTAGACGCTGGAATTATTTATCCTATTTTGGATAGTGCTTGGGTGAGTCCAATACATTGTGTACTAAAAAAGGGAGGAGTGACTATTGAAGTGAATGATTGTAATTAAATTATACTCACAAGACAAATTAATGGATGGAAAATTTGTATTGATAATAGAAAATTAAATGCCGCCACCAAAAAAGATCACTTTCCTCGTCCTTTTCTCGATTAAATGCCAGATAGACTTGCTGGATACAAGTACTACTACTTTCTGGATGGATATACTGATTACCATCAAATACCTATTGCTCCTGAGGATCAAGAAAAGACAACATTTACTAGCCCTTATGGAACCTTTTCTTATCAGAGAATGCCTTTCGAACCGTGTAATGCACCTGCAATATTTCATAGATGTATGATGTCTATCTTCAGTAGTATGATAGATAATGGAATAGAAGTTTTTATGGATGATTTCTCTGTATTCGGGTCTTCATTTGAAATTTTCTTGGAAAACTTAGTAAAAGTTTTGGAGCTTTGCGAGAAAACAAATCTAGTTTTAAATTGAGAGAAATGTCAATTTATGGTTGCAGGAAGAATTGTGCTTGGGCATAAAATTTTTGAACATGGTACAGAGTTTGATCCTGCTAAAATTAGAGTGATTAAGAGATTGTCGCCACCTACTACTGTGAGAGAGGTGAGAAGTTTCTTAGGACACACTAGATTTTACAAGCGATATATTAAAGATTTTTTTAAAATTACCAAACCATTGTGCCGACTTTTAGAAAATGATAGAAAATTTGATTTTAATGATGATTGCTTGAGTGCTTTTGAGTTATTGAAAGAGAAAATAAGCACTGCACCTATAATTGTTTCACTAGATTGGGAGAAACCATTTGAACTTATGTGTGATGAGAGTGATTATGCGATCGGAGTAGCATTGGGGCAAAGGCATGATAAAGTTTTCAAACATTTACTATGCTAGTAAAACTCTCAATGAGGCTCAAACTAATTATACCACAACTGAAAGAGAGTTATTAGCTATAGTATTTGCTTTTGAAAAGTTTAGACCTTATTTAATTGGAGCTAAAAGTATTGTGCATATAGACCATTCCGCTACCAAATATTTAATGCAAAAGAAGGATGCAAAACCTAGAGTAATTAGATGGATACTTCTTCTACAAGAAATTGATTTTAGGATAGTTGATAGGAAGGGAGCTGATAACTAAATAGCTGATCATCTTTCAAGATTAGAGTATGATAAATTATCTGAATTTGAGAAGGAAGTTACAGAAATTTTCCCTGATGAGAAACTTTATACTATTATGGGAAACACTTTGCCTTGGTATGCTGATATTGTGAATTATATTGTAATTGATATTGTACCACTTGATTTAACAAGGCAACAACAAAATAAGTTTAAATATGATGCAAGATTTTAATTTTAGGATGAGCCTTATATATGTAAATAGTGTAAGGATCTGATTATTAGGAAATGTGTGCCACAAGAGGAAACGAATTTGATTATTCAACGATGTCATGATTCTGAATTTGGAGGTCATTTTGGTGCTGATAAAACTGCTTTTAAGATTTTACAATCTAGATTTTATTGGCCTACTCTTTTTAGAGATGTTTATAGATATATTAAATCATGTGATTGAAGTCAGAGAGTAGGTAAAGGTAATATCTCTAAAAGAAATGAGATGCCTCTAAATTATAATTTGGATGTTGAAATTTTTTATGTATGGGGATTAGATTTTATGGGACCATTTACTCCTTCATTTGGAAGTTTATATATGTTGGTTGTTGTTGATTATGTCTCGAAATGGATTGAAGCTATTGCTTTACCTAGATGTGATGCTCGGAGTGTTTCAAAATTTTTAAAGAAAAATATATTTACAAGATATGGAATGCCGAGAGTGATCATAACTAATGGTGGATCCCATTTAAGGAATAATCAAATTAAGAGATTGACTGAGAAGTATAATATTATTCATAGAATATCTACTACTTATCATCTCTAGACTAGTGGTTTAGCAGAAATGTCAAATCGTGACATTAAAAGAATTTTGGAGAAAACTTTGAATAATCATAAATTAGATTGGTCTGCTCAATTAGATACTGCTTTATGGGCTTATAAGACTGCTTTTAAAACCCCTATTGGAATGTCTCCTTATAGATTAATGTTTGGTAAAAATTGTCATTTACCTGTTGAATTGGAGGATAAAGCATATTGGGCAATAAAAGAGTTGAATTTTAATCTGAAAAATGCTGGAGAAAAACGATTTATGCAATTGAATGAATTAGAAGAGATTGGTAATGCATCTTATCACAATGATAGGATCTATAAAGAGAAAATGAAATTATGGCATGATCAGAAGATATTGGAAAGAAATTGGAATTAGGACAAAATGTTTTGTTATAAAACACAAGATTGAAGTTATTTCCTGGAAAGTTCAAGTCTAGATGGTTAGAACCTTTTACAGTTGTAAAAGTTCATTCTTTTGGAGCTATTGATATTAAAGATCCTGATACTGGAAAGATTTTCAAAGTTAATGGGCATCGATTAAAGCCTTACTTTGACGGGTTTCAACTTGACTTCAAAGAGATTTTAATGCTGAGTCATCTCAATTAACTAAATGGTTTGTCGGGCTAACGATGTTAAACCGAGCGCTTTATAGGGCAACTTATATGTATCTTTGTGGTGTGTTTGCTTGTTTGATGTAGTTGTGATTTTTTTTAGATAGTATTTTTTAATCCTAATTACTCCTAAATACTTTTAAAATTGATTAATGGTGGATCAAATTGAGATATTGGAATATTTTGGGCCAAACGAGGTTCGTGAGAATTTTTTACCACTGGCACAGCCGGTGCCAGAATGGGCGCCATCGGCGCCCTATCATAGAGAATTACTGAACTTACAAGTTTGAGCGTCGCCGGCGCCCAAAATCTGTTGGCAGTTTTTGAAGGTTCAAAATGTGAGTTTTAGCAGTTTTGAGCGGAACTTCGTCCTTATAACTCCCTAAACTTTATTTTAGACTTCCTAACTCCAAAAAAAATGAAAACTACCATTCCCAATTCGCATCCCATGGATTCCTACTCTATAAAAACCCCTCAATCTTGCATTTTTGACTGAAGGAAGTGCATAAGTTTCGAGGCACAGAGATTGTTCAAAAAAATGATGATGAAGAGAAGGGTTATCAAGGAAAGGGGCTTCATAAATCGAGATATGGATAATCCTACTAACTATAATTGAAGAGATAATTAAGGAGAGACGTTGGGAAGTGCTTTGCTACACTAACGCTACAGTAGTTGTTTCAGTCGTGAAAGAATTCTATGTAAATCTTCACAGGATCAACCAAGGGTTCGTATTTGTGCGGGTAGGTTTGTGCAATTCACTTTTGTAAGAATTAATGATCTCTTTATGATTGAGAATGTGCCTATTTGCCATTATTCTAATTTCAATCTCAGAAGTGATAATATGAATGATATGTAACGTTATTTGATGGATGGGAATGAGGATTGGGAAATTAGAGAAAATGGATACATTAGTTTCCCATTTGCATCTCTAAATCAAGTATCAAAGCAGTGGCACTACTTTATTTTGACAAAGTTATTTACAACATTGAAGATTAGCAAGGTAACCAAGGAAAGTGCCATTTTGAATTTTTGTATTCAAACTGGGAGGCTGATTGACATTGGTAATATAACTGTGAAATCAATTTTGGGATTAATTGTTCATGGATCTAAATATGGGCTTGGACATCCGTCCACCATATTTCTGTTATGTAGTCAATCACAAGTTCTATATTAGAGTTGGGAAAAGGTTCTTCTTCCATGGAGGCATATTGATCCAACTAATCCTTATGACTACCAAACAGTGGGAGATGAAGATGAAATCAATTTGCTTGCTGATCAATGACCCGACCCGCAATAACACAGTAATTTTGCTTCCAAAAGATGGCAAAAAAAACTTGATCCAATTTATAAATAGCAGCTATTGTATAAAATTAAAATATTGTAAACTTTTAGAAAATATTTTACACACTAGGGGTACTACGCAAGTATACGTATCATTTCAAGTAATATAGGGTTTTCTTTTATAACCCCAGTATCGATCCCACAGAGAAGCGAGCTAAGAAATTCTTTTAGGCTAATTTCAGTCTATTTCTATAAGGCCTAAATTTGGAATGTTGATTAAAATGGGTTTTCTAATAACTAATCCTAAATAAGGTTCTTAAATAAAAAGATAACTTATGGTTAAATTAGTTTGGAGAATTTTGAGATATTAAAAACTACCTTTCTCATGCAATTACATAGATAATGTGTAGGAAGGAAATGCTTAGAATTTTATGTAGTAGTGCCAAATAGAAGCATTCCTATTCTTTACCCTTTGGTCCAGGCATAAAGAAAATTGGCTAATTTATAGATCGGTTCAGGATGTTTTATTAGTAGAATGGGTTAATCTAGGCTCACACTTCTAGATGTCCAAGGGTGGCTATGGTCGGCCCTACCAGTGACCCATTCCCTTTCTATAAACCAAATTATTAGAATTTAATATGTCACTCTAAAAACTAATTAATTTTATGCCGAATAAACAGTATCCCCCTATTTATTTGCACTTCACCTAAAATAATATGTGTATAGCCTGTGATTACCTAAGGATTCATTTGATATCTACTAGTCAAGAACTCATCTCTGGATAGGTCTCAGAATTCTTCAACAGGTTTTAACAATACAAGTGATTAATTTGTAAAGTAAATGAAGATCCGGTATGAATAGCATCACCATAATTTATTAATAGAATATCTAAGCAAATCTTAATTCCTAATCATGCATCTATTTCATTACAAAATAAAGGAAATGAAAATAATGACATAAGAAGTAAAAGCATTGATAGAATTATGTAATAAATTAAGTGCCAACAAGAAACTTATTTCATTAGTATTCTATCATATTTATGCAACTATCTGTCACCTAGAAGCATCTAATAGATAATTCTATCATAAAAATAATTTTCCTACACATGCCACTACTTCATATTAAAAGAAGAGTAAAGAAAATCACTTACAAAGCATGGATAACTCACGACAGAAACCTTAGTTGAAAACAAAGAAAATCCACTAGAAAGTGTTTACAACAATTACAAGAGAGTGAATAACACAATACTTAGTTTTTTCCCTCTGAAGGAAAGAAGAAGATCTCTCCACCAAAGTATCCCACCGATCCATGTGCCGCTCGTACTTCCCTTACATAAATATCTCAAAATACCTCACCAATCTCTCCAAAAGATGTAGAAATCTACATCTTCATAACACTAATATGACTTTAAAATTACTAAAGGGGAAGAAAGAGAGGGGGGAGAGAGAGAGTCAAGATAGAGGCAAGAGAGAGGCAAAAAGAAGAGACACCCCCTTGCTGTAGAATTGGTCCCTATTTATAAAGCTTTGAAAATTACCAAGGGTTGCTTTAGGCACCTCTTCAAAATTCAGTCTAGATACATTGAATCTTCTAGAAACAATTCTGGCGCCTACGCACCAGACTCCGTGCCCAAAACAGTCGCACCTCTTCACTTTAGTTTGCACCTCTTCGTGATTTAAACTGCTCCAATGTGTCTAGATTCATTGTATCACATGTCCTATATATTAGGAATAACTTTCAGTATTCTAGAAGGTCTAGAAACTACTTAACATCATTAAAATAACTACCAAAGTCGTCAAAAATTCGTCCAATAACCATTTTTGGATGATTCTGGTTCCTAGGCCTTGATACTGGCGCCTAGGCACCGTTTTCTCATCGTCACTGGCGCCTGGGCATCGGGTTTGGCGCCTAGGCACCACCCTGTGCGCAGCTCCACTATTTTGCTCTGTTTGGCTCCGTTTCACCCCCATTTTAGTTGCGTTGCGTTCCTAACATCTTCTCCTACAAGATAGACATAAAAACAACCTTTCTCAAAAGTATAATTTCATCCAAAAACATGTGAGAAATATAAAAGATATTACGCATAGAAAGACATATCAATATGTGCCAAGTTAGAATTTTCTTCCTTGCTTATTTTTTGCTCAAAATTGCATAGTTTTCACTTCATTTTCTCTAAAATCATATTTTTATACTTTAAGACAAAAATATGCAAAATATCTTCCTTTAAAGTGTAATATCATTAATAATGTGCATAAAATGGGCATGAAATAAACACTAAAAATAGGTAATTTTTAAGTGGATCAAATTCCCCCAAACTTAAACGTTACTTGTCCTCAAGTAACACTATAATCATGTAAAACGACATAAACAATTCATGTTTATGAGTTTCTTTAGGAGTTTCTAAAATTTTGTTCTAGAAATGTAGTAGTCCAATTTAGAAAAAATTTTAGTAAATGAGACCAATTTAAAGTTTAGAAATCTCGTAGATGAAAGAGTAAGAAAATATGTGTTGCTATCTAATTCAGAAATACTTGTAGATTTTTCAAAATATAGGGGTTAGAAATTTTTATTTTCTTTACTTAAAATTCTTTATTAAAAATAATTATACTAACTATATTATATTTTTAAGGTTAAGATCTTCTCAAATCTTATACTTTAAAAAGCTCAGGTGTGGAACCAATTTTTGATTAGGCCCTTTAATCCTCAAGCTCCTCCTTCCTTTTTCACATACTATACTTTTCTTTTCTTTTCCTTTTTCTTTTTCTTTTCCTTTTCTTTCTTTTTTTTCAGGCAAGGATTACTATTTCTGGATAGGCCTTTAATAATTTTGAATTCCACCCTTCCTTTCCTAAAGCATAAGGTAGATATATATCTTTTACATAGAAATATAATAACAGTTTTGAAAATTATTTTTCTATAAAAGAAATTTAAATATTAAAAACAAAAATCTGATCCTTCTATATTTCTAAAAATACAACTTTTCTTACTAAAGATGGTTACACAATATTTATCATTTCTTCACAAAGAAAAATTTAACTTCATTACTATAAATTCTAACTAAATTTTCTTACTCATTTCTATATTCCAAATTTTATTTCCCTAATATAACTTCATACACATAATTATTTTTCAATTAGAAATCAAATTTATTTATAGCATTTTTGAGGACAAATAAAATTTAAGTTTTTAAAAATTGTTTTTCATTCCCCCCAAACTTGAATTTTAAAATATATTTCAACTAATTTCATAAAATGTAGGAGGAAGAAAAATAAATGTTAAATCTACTAACTACTACAACATCCTATCAAATTTAAATACATTCATAATCAGGATAGAATGATTGCAGAAGAAAGTAAATCTAGCCTGTAAATCTAGCCTAACACATGCATACAATAATATTAAACTAAAAAGAAAGTATACTAACTTTAAAATATATTTTTCTTCCTACCCCCAAACTTGATTTTTAACATGTATAGCATTCAGTACAAAAATAAAAGTAGGAAGAAAAATAGTTCAGAAATTCTATCTACGATAAATGTCTATCAAAAACATATACATGTATTCATCAGGACAGAACAATTTACAATAGAAAGTAAATCTAAACTAAACATGCTAGAATAAAATTAAACTAAAGAAATGTCAAATAAGCAGGACATGTATCAGCATATGAATATATATTCCAGTGTTATTCAACTCTCTAAATTGTTGATACACAAACACAAACACAAACACACAAACTAAAATACCTAAACTCACATATTCATAAACAAAAATCAATTGAAGTTAATTTAATCTCCTTTCTACTCACATTTTCTCTCCTTACTTTCAATTTCTAACAGAAGAAACTACACTAATAACGAAAATCTGGTGAATAAAAATAGTGTAGTTCATCCAGATGTTGTTCATTAAGCAATTTCATGACCTTAGTGAAAACAAAGTTAGATGAAGAAAGTAATAGAGTTGACATGGAATGGTCCAAGTCCAAACTCTACATGCTTCAAGGTAATGCTCAGCTCCGGTTGAGAACTGAGTTATAACAGACTCGTTAGCCGGCTACTACCAGAAGTCATATACAAATTTTGTCAAGACCAAGGCATAACCTCACAAAAATAATCTAATCCGCACTAAAAGCAAACACAAAATAAAAACATAAAAAATCATGACTCTCAAGCACACTGATAACTATGGGTTGCCTCCCAAAAAGCACTTGGTTTTAACGTCGCGGGCCCGACAAATGATTTCTCCTAAATCAAAATTCCAATTAAGTAATCCTTGATCAATCACCCAATCCTTTTCAAATCCAGGGATTCCTATAAAATCCTCAAATTTGAATTTTTCATTTAGCACTTCATTTTCAGTTTGATTTATATCATTGTTCCTCATATTTCTTTCTAGATCCAATATTCTTCTATTGATTTTCTAAATTTGCATATTAATATCATCCTTGAAATTTATAAGAAATGGATCTTTATAAGATACTTCAATATCTCCCAAATTTTGGATCGGATTCTCTTTAGATAATTCAGATTCAGGATCAAATTCTTCTATGTCACTCTTCTTTTTCAAGTTATCTTCCAATTCTTCCGCTTTATAATCATTAAATGATGGAGGATCAATCTTAGTTGAGGAAATAGGTTTTTCTAATTCCTTAGGAATTTCTTCCAATTGTCTCTCAATATCCTTATCCTTTTTTCTCAACTCAAAATTCTTTTGAAATTTATCCTCAAATTCTCTTCCAAGTCTTAGTTCAACAGTTTTATCATGTTCATCATTCAATTCAGGTTTTTCTTGTGATTGAGTCACATCTAAAGATATAAAGACTGGTTGTGTAGATGAATTCCCTAAATAGGTAGGCTTTAAAATTATATGGGGTACATCCATCTTAAGTTCATGAGATTTTTCAACAAATGGAATTAAAAGTTTACTATTTTTGGTAGCGTCCATCATTTCACACATCTCCTGAACATACATACAGTCTTCTTTAAATAACAATTTTGAATCATCATGAAAATCCATCTCAATCTCATCTGTTAACTTACTCTCAAAACTTTCTTGGAAATGGTCTTTACTTAGATAATCAATTTCATCCATCCAAAAACATTCATCATCTTTTCTCTCAGTTGGATATTTCATAGTCTTAAATACATCAAAAGTGACTTTCTGGTCATTAATATTCATAATCAACTCTCCTTTTTGTACATCTATCATAGCTTGTCCAGTAATAAGGAAAGGTCTCCCTAAAATAATTGGAATTTCTTTATCTTCCTCCATATCTAATACAATAAAATTCAAAGGAAAGATAAATTTATCCACTTTAACAAGCACGTCTTCTATAACTCCTTTTAAATAAATGATAGATCGATCAGCTAACACAAGGGTTACAGTAGTGGGAGAAATATTGACTAAACCTAACCTTCTAAATATAGATAGAGGCATCACATTAATGCTCACTCGTAAATCACATAAAGCTTTTCCACATAATCTTTTTCCAATTACACAAAGAATTGTAAAGCTACAAGGATCATTAAATTTCTGAGGAAATTTTTTCTGAAGTATAGCGCTGCACTCCTCACTTAGTGCAACTATCTCGTAATCCCCAAATTTCCTTTTTCTTGTTTAATATCTCCTTCATAAACTTTGCATAAATTTGCATCTGTTCCAAAGCTTCAGTGAAAAGAATATTTATCGTTAACTTCTTAAGTACTTTCAAGAACTTTGAAAATTTCTTATCCAACTCATGCTGTCTAAGTCTTTGAGGAAATAGAGGTGGTGGTCTTTCCAAACTGATTTTAGTTGAAGAAATTAATTTTTCCAAATCCTTAGAAACATGTTTTTCAGGTCTTTTAGTTTCCTTTGTTTCTCTCACAACATCTTTCTCTTTTCTAACCACATCCTCTATTTCTCTTCCACTTTTTAATTAGACAGCTTCTAATTGTTCATTAGTGTTCTCTTTAGGGTTGATCTCACTGTTGCTAGGAAGTGTTCCTTGGGGTCTATTGCTAAGTGAATTAGCAATTTGTCCTAGTTGATTCTCTATATTTTTAATCGCAGCATTTTGACTTTGCAACTGGTTTCCCATTTGTAATACCACTTCTACCATAGACATCTTCTTATCCTCAAATTGTTGATCATTGTTAGAGTCTGGTGGATATGAAGGTCCATAGTTTGTGTTCCCCAGATTATTCCAACTTCCATTAGGATTCACATGATTATTTTTCCATATTTGGTTTCCATCATCAGTAGTATGATTCCAGTTAAAATTAGGATGGTTCTCCAATCACAGGTTGTAAAAGTTAGAATGTGGGTTGTTTATGGTAAGCATCATATGATAAGTTAGAATCAATTATACACTCTAATGAACTTTCCTCACTTACAGAAGTAAATTGAGGCTGGTTCATTCCAAATTGGTCCAACTTCCTTGATATTGCAGCAACCTTAGATGCAAAAATTGTAATCACATCTGTATCATGAACACTAGCTACATTTTTATGATTTACCCTTGTAGAGGGCCATTGAAATTCATTTGTAGCCAATTTTGTAATTAATGCATACGCTTCATCAAATGATTTTGACATTAATGAACCACCAGCGACAGCATCAATTATATACCTAAGGAACCCTACTAACGCATTATAAAAAGTTTGAATGATTAACCAATTGGGCAGAGCATGATGTGGACACTTTCTTAGGAGTTTATTAAATCTTTCCCAGGCTTCGTATATTGATTCTCCTTCATATTGACAAAATGAGATAATATTGTTTCTAAGTTTAGTAGCCCTTAAAGGTGGAAAATACTTAGCTCGGAATTTCTGAGTTAACTCCTCCCAATTTTTAATAGAACCAGGTGCTAATAAATATAACCACATTTTAGCCTTATCCTTTAGTGAGAAAGGAAAAAGCCTTAGCCTAACATCATCATTTGACATGTCATTATAATGAAATGTAGCACAAAGTTCTAAGAAACTAGATAAGTGTAAATAGGGATCCTCCAAAGGAGTTCCCCCAAACTGGTTGTTCTGCACAAGTTGGATAATCACTGGATTTATTTCAAACGAGTCAGCTTCTACGATAGGGTTTTGTATACTTGAGTGAATTTTATCTGCCGTAGGATTTACTTAATCTCTCAATAATTTATGACGATTTTCAAGTTATTATCTTGAAAGTTTTCCATTTCCATTTCTATTTTTTCAAGTCATTTCTATATTCTAAATTTTTTCTATTTTTCTAACTCGGGATCATAAGGTACAAGTCCTACAGATCCTTTTTTCGCATATGTAACACAATAAATAATACATTAACAATAAAACAAATAAAACAAAAAATATATTCAACAAAACAAAACATTTTCACAAACACCATGTTTTTCACACAAATAGTTTTTTTACGACACTAAGTTTTCCAATTCTAAGCCTAATTACTTCAACTAAAATTCTCTTAAAGTTCTTACCGAAGCTTCCCCAGCAATGGCGCCAAAAACTTGACCCGACCCGCAATAACGCAGTAATTTTTGCTTCCAAAAGATGACAAAAAAACTTGACCCAATTTATAAATAGTGGCTAGTGTATAAAATTAAAATGTTGTAAAAGTTTAGAAAATATTTTACACACTAGGGGTACTATGCAAGTATATGTATCGTTTCAAGTAATATAGGGTTTTCTATTATAACCCCAGTATCGATCTCATAGAGAAGCGAGGTAAGAAATTCTTTTAGGCTAAGGATTCATTTGATATCTACTAGTCAAGAACTCATCTCTGGATAGGTCTCAGAATTCTTCAATAGGTTTTAACAATACAAGTAATCAATTTGTAAAGTAAATGAAGATCCGGTATGAATATCATCACCATAATTTATTAAGAGAATATCTAAGCAAATCTTAATTCCTAATCATGCATCTATTTCATTACCAAATAAAGGAAATGAAAATAATGGCATAATAAGTAAAAGCATTGATAGAATTATGTAATAAATTAAGTGCTAACAAGGAACTTATTTCATTAGTATTCTATTATATTTATGCAACTATCTGTCACCTAGAAGCATCTAATAGATAATTCTATCATAAAAATAATTTTCCTACACATGCCACTACTTTATATTAAAAGAAGAGTAAAGAAAATCACTTACGAAGCATGGATAAATCACGACAGAAAACTTGGTTTAAAATAAAGAAAATCCACTAGAAAGTGTTTACAACAATTACAAGAAATGAAGAACACAATACTTAGCTTTTTCCCTCTAAAGGAAAAAAGAAGATCTCTCCACCAAAGTATCCCACCGATCCATGCGCCACTCGTACATCCCTTACATAAATATCTCAAATTACCTCACCAATCTCTCCATAAGATGTAGAAATCTAAATCTTCATAACTCTAAAATGACTTTAAAATAACTAAAGGGGAAGAAGAGTCAAGAGAGAGGCAAAAAGAAGAGACGCCCCCTTGCTGTAGAATTGGTCCTTATTTATAGAGCATTGAAATTGACCAAGGGTTGCTTTAGGCACATCTTCAAAATTAGATCTAGATACATTGAATCTTCTAGAAATAATTCTGGTGCCTAGGCGCCAGACACCATGCCCAAAACAGTCGCACCCCTTCACTTTGGTTTGCACCTCTTCATGATTTAAACCGCTCCAATGTGTCTAGATTCATTGTATCACATGTCCTATATATTAGGAATAACTTCTAGTCTTCTAGAAGGTCTAGAAACTACTTAACATCATCAAAATAACTCCCAAAGTCATCAAAAATCTATCCAATAACCTTTTCTGGATGATTCTTAGCCTAGGCCATGATTCTGGAGCCTAGGTGTCGTTTTCTCATCGTCACTGGCGCCTGGGCGCCGGGTTTGGTGCCTAGGCGCCACCCTGTGCGCAGCTCCACTGTTTTACTCCGTTTGGCTCCGTTTCAACTCTGTTTCGCCCCATTTCAGTTGTGTTGCGTTCCTAACATCTTCACCTACAAGATAGACATAAAAACAACCTTTCTCAAAAGTATAATTTCATACAAAAACATTTGAAAAATATAAAAGATATTAAGCATAAAAGGACATATCAATATGTGTCAAGTTAGAATTTTCTTCCTTACTTATTTTTGCCTCAAAATTGCATAGTTTTCGCTTCATTTTCTCTAAAATCATATTTTATACTTGAAGGCAAAATTATGCAAAATACCTTCCTTTAAAGTGTAATATCATTAAAAATGTACATAAAATGGGCATGAAATGAACACTAAAAATAGGTAATTTTTAAGTGGATCAATCAACCTATACAGACTTCACAACCGATTCAACCCTATTTTCTTGAAGGTTCCAGAATGATATTGAAGAGGATCAAACAGTTGGTGAAAGACATACAGAACATTATGAATGCAATCAATAACATTTCTGATTTATTCAATCATATAGATTGGAGAATAAAGGAACAATTTGATCACACTGGTTGAATTGAGATGGTTTTGATTAATCAAATGAAGAAGAACGTGGTGATTGCTAAGGATTCATCTGACAAATTTCCATTTCATCCATTCTATAATTTTTTTGTGCATTAGCAATCAATTGGAGACATTTGAGGAGAGGATAGTTCTAAAACCTATGTGGAGTAATTATTGGATTCTACTTATGTTTTTTGTGTGTTTAGTTTACTTTGCTTAATAATGCTTGGTGTGTGTAGTATTTACTTTGCTTTGCTTTGTAATTTGAATTTGAATTTGGATTTGGATATGCTTACTTTCATTGTGTGCTTAGATTTTAGTGTTTTCTTATCGTAGAGTACTTGCAAAACTAAACATCTAAGAGTTGTTGGTTTGGTTTGAATGAACAAATTTGGTGTTAATATTGTAACTTAGATTTTATATATAAAAGTTTGTTGTGTATTGTTTGTGTAAAGAATTGTGTTAATTATTGCTAGTGAGATGAAGTAGATGCTTATTGAAGTGTTAAACATCATTGTGGAGGTCGAAACGATCGAAATTATGAAAAAAATTTTGGACCTAGATAAATTTTTTTGGACTGGCCCCGCCGGCGCACAAATCTAGAGAGTTTGGCAATTTTTTTTAATAGAGCGCCGCCGATGCCCTATCGAGCACTATCGGTTCCCAAATACATAAAATCACTGACACCCTCTTATTTCATCATTTTGACCCTAGGACCCGCGAATTTTTCCATTGCTTTCATCTTTCTCCTCCATTTTTGCTATTTTGAAGACCTAGGACTTACTAGATCTCATATTTGAGGTGATTTCAAAGCTTTTCGAGGCCCAATCTACACTTCTCTTGGTAAGAGCTTCACTTTAAGTTAATTTTTTTTCTTTCACCATGGAAATCTCTCACATTGCTTAGGTTAGAATTTTTGAAGTTTTAAAGAGATTTTGAGATTTCCATGATGAAATTTGCTCTTGTTTAGAATAGTATTTGGAGTTTGTAACATTGTGAATTTGGGATTTATTAGAATTTTCTTGCAAATTTTAGAAATTCACATGGCTCCAAGGATGACTAAAGGGAAGAGGAAATTGGACTTTGATGAAAAAAAATTCGTTAATATTAAAGCACAATTTCGCTTTAACTCTTACCTTTACAATAAGAAGTGTATCCAGGATCGAGCTTTTGATAGTCCTGGTGGATCTGTAGAACAGTTAATTGTAAAGCAAAACTGGGAACAATTTTGTTTTATTACTGTGAATGCTATTATGGGATTTGTTAGAGAGTTCTATGCTAACGTGCCCAGGACTGAGACTGAGACCGAGTATGTGTTAGAGGAAAAATGGTTGAGTTTACTCCTCAGCGTATCAATGCTTTCTATCAGACTCGGGAACTTTTATTTGTGAATATGAAAACTTTGATACTCGAGTGAAAAATATGAGAGAAGTGATTGCTTTTCTGACGGATGGAAGAGGGGAATGGAAAATAAGTCAAAAACAAATGATTGCTTCCACATTGAATGTCGCATCAAAAGTTTGGCACTATTTCATCTCTGCAAGACTATTACCTTCTTATCACCACAGCGAAGTTACAAGGGATAGAGAAATTCTGAACTATTGTATTCAGAAGATGAGAAAAATTTATATTGGAGCTATTGTCTACAAGAACATTCAGACTATTTCCAGAGGGGAGACCACTAGTGGATTACAGCATCCTGCCTTAATTCATGCCCTGTGTGTTCAGTCTGGAGTGGAGTTCAACAGTTCTGAAGAAGTGGCTATACCTTTTAGACAAATTACAAAGACTATTATCTGTACTTATGAGTCTCATGTGGGAGTTCAAGTTGAGAGCAGGAGTATTGATATTCCTACTACGAGTTATGGTGTTCCATATACATCTGAGCCGCCTACCTTATATGATATTATGGAGCAACTGAGATTACAGGGTGCTAGTGTGGATAGACTCCATGGTAGGATGGATGTGTTTGAGGCTAGGAGTGATATGAATGAAGATTATCTTCAGAGGAGAGTTGAGTTCGATATTGCCTATTATGATGCTCTGGTCATATTTATGAGGGGGAGTCTGATGTGTATTTCCTACTTGCCCCAGCTATACACCATATAGACCTGACCCTGCTAATGACCCTGTTGATAATCCTGGTGATAGAGATTGGTAGCTTGTACTTAATTATAAAGTAAGGAAGTGTTTCAAGTTTAAACTTTTGAAAGAGGAGAGTGAAGTTCAAAATCATTAAAGACTATCCAGATATAGTAATGCTCATTAAAAAAAAAGAAAATAAAAGAAGGATTGAAAAACAATCCCAATAAGAAAGAAAGAAGAAAAAGAGAAGAAAAAGAAAGAAAAATATCTATAAGGAGAAGCTTGAGGAGATGCCTAATCAAAAATTGGCTTCACTTGAGTCACCCAAAAGGGAAAACTTGATTTCATTTCTAAATTTATGTTTAAAGTATTGGCCTACATTCAGATGAAGTTTGCATGAACTCCTTTTTCACATAGTCTTTCAAGGCACTCTTAATGTGACAAATTATGGTTTATTTTGAAATAAATAGAAGACTAGAACTCATAGACTTGATTGCTGAATATTCTTATACATGTTATGTTGACCTGAGTTACTGAATTTCTTTCTAAAAGTCTTACCAATATATTCTTTTGAATGGAAAATTTTAGTGTCTTACAGTTGAAAAGTGCATTACCCAGAGTTATATTTTATGTAATAAAAAGATTAGTTGAGGACAAGTAATAATTAAGTTTGGGGGATTTTGATGCACCAAAAATTTATACTATTTTTACTATATGATTTTACTCATTTTTGGTGATATTGCACTCTAAAGAAAGGTATTTTTCATGATTTGTTGCAGGCATGATGATTTTAGATGATTTGAGTGAAAAGAAGTGAATAGGAACAAATTTGGAGCAAGAAAGAGTAAAAAGGAGCAAAAAGGAGGAAAATAGGTTCTAGCACCGCCGGCGCCATTTTCCAGAGAACTCTACAATTATTGGGATGATAGAGCGCCACCGGCGCCCAATGTCGGTGGAATTCAAATTTGAAGAGTTTTGGCAACTTTTTGAAGGCATGCCTATGGAAACTCTTGGGATTTCATTTCCATTTTATAAGTAATTGTTTTTGGATGAAAATGGTGTGGTTTTTGTGTGTGTGTGAGTGTGTATTCAAAAGTTCTAGAGAGGGAGAGTGTGTGTTAAGTGTTAGGGCTTAGGAGAAGAGTGTGTAGAAGTGAGAATTTGAGAGGAATTCTTCTCTAACGAGTGAAGGAGAAGAAGTAAGGTGAGAGATTGCTTCTTCCTTTCCATTCTGAAGAGGGAATTAAGTGTTGCAAAGAAGAGAGAAAAGGATTCAAAGGAACTTCAACGCAATTGCATTGGGGAAGAGATAGAGATAAGTTGTATTTTTTTTTGTGGTTTGTATGACTTTTCTTTTAGATATAAAATCCATGTTTTATTGTATCTTCTTCATGAATTCTGAGTAGTCTTCTTTGTCTTTCTTCTTGCATAGAGATGTGTTGACCTCATTTTTGATGAGGTCTTCCCTTCTTCTTTTTAGTGCTTAGGATCTAGCCTTAGGCTTTTCCTTTGACTATCTTAGAGGACTAGAATTGGGACCCGCCTTTTAGAAATTCAAACCACTTCTAAACTCCCTGCAAACTCCACAAACTTGACTATAGACCCCTAATCACCTAGAGGGTTGAAATCAAATATGGAAGTTTAAAGGATGAGTTCTATAGGACTCTTTGGCCTTAGGACTGCCCTGGGTGGCCTGGTCTGATGAAGGGGCTGACTTACACACACATTACACTTATACACTACACTTACACACTACATTTCCACACACTTCCTAAAACCACACCCATACCCAACTTGACCTCCTGACTCATGTAGGTGATTCACATGGATGGTCCTTAACCACTAAGCCGCTGGTAAGAGGGTTAGGAACAACATAATGAATGCCTCGAATGAGTCCTTTCATGGCTCATATGGGCTTGAAATGGCTTCATGGCTCAACCAAAATGATTTCACCCCACCCAAATTCACCCAATCTTCAATTTCCCAAATTTTCAATTTTTGACCCCGGGACCCTACACTACTAAACCTACCCAAAACCGTCGAAATTACCCAAATTTTTGCAAAATCTCCAAATTACCTAAAATCTTCCAAAATCAATCCCAAACACCTCCACATCACTCAAATTGATCATCCATACCCAAAAATACCAAAAATTCCAAGAAAACCCCCCAATACCCTCCAAATACCCAAAATACCCTTCTTGGCCTAAAAATCCAAAAATTCAGAAAATTCCCAGAAAATTCCAGAAAATCCCAAATATTCCCAATTTCATTTTGTCCAACTACACCATGGGCCAATTTTGTCAATTTACCCTACTTTTGTCAAAACCCCCAAATTGACCCATTTTAACCCAGAAGTGGACCCGATGTCAAACCAAACATACCCAATTGACCCCAATTTTGGTCCAATTCAATTCTAAACTTCAATTCAACATTCCCAATACCAATTTAGACCAAATCCAAGTCCAATTTGATTGACATTTGGATCCAATTTCACTTTGGGCCTTAAAGCCCAAATTTGGACCCATGACCCAAACTTAACCCAAACTCACCCAATTCAACTCCAATTAACCCCAAATCTTTTCTAAAACTTCCTTAACATCCTCATAAACAAAACACTAACATGATTTGCCCAAGATTTTGACCCAAACCCCACTCAAATTCAACCCAAAATCAAAAAGCCCAATTTTGACCTAAACCCAAATCTAACCCGAAATAGGCCCAAACCCCAAAATTAAAACCCAACCAGAGCCAAAACCTCTTTGAAACACTCCCATAAACATTTCTTAACATTTATTTTACATCAATTTCAACCCTAGCCCAACATTGGCCCAAGTTAGCCTAATTTGACCTACATTGGCCCATTTACAAATAAACCCAAATTCAACCCAATTCAAACCCAAACCACCTTAAATCTATTTCAAATTATTCATGAAACATCCCTAAACCAAAACCAACAACTATTTGGCCCAAACTTCTACAAAAATTCCCATCCATGAACACATCCTTAAACTTAAAAGCCCACTTCCCTTAAACCTTCTTAAAAGCCCATTTCCTTGAAAATTCAAAAGCCCAAATCTACCCTAAAGCCCACATGACATCTCCATTTGTCATCCATTTAATTAAATCCATTACCTAAGTCCTAAAATCATCATTGAATTATTCCAAATGAAGCCTCATGCCAAATCACCCCTAAATACCAAAATTTTCCTTAAATCCATTTCCATGAAATTGACTTTACTTTTCCCAAGCCAAATGGAGCCATGGAGCCATGCATAAGCCATATGCAAGCCATGAGAGCCTCTTTACATGTCACCATGCCATTTTGGGCAAAAGGAGGAGGCTCTTTCCTTAATTCCTAAAGGTGATTAACCACTTCCATGTTTCCACTAAACCATGCTTAAGCCTCAATTGTGCTTGGATGGTGACTTGACCCTACTGATTATGCTTGAGCCAAATCACTTTTCCCTCAGCCAAAACCAGGCCTTGGGTGGTGCACCTAGCCCAAATGGGTGGGTTGACCCATTTAGGTTCAAATCTAGCCATGCCCCATTCCACTTTGGATCAAAGCCTTTACACATGTCCATGGCCGATTGATTGCACAAACCTCCAGCCACTGACCCACCTGACCTTGAGGGTGACCCATGCACAGCCGGCCGGCCACCGGGCCGCCGGAAAACACCATGGCCGAAAGTTCACATGTGAGCCAACATTGAAATTCTCACTTGCCGAGGCTGCCCCATCCCAGGTGGCTACCATGGCTGATCTTCTCCTCACCGAGGCAGGCTGATCCTAAGCCCTAACTCCCCGCAGGAGGCCTTCCACCCTCTCTGATTCAAACCCCTCACCCTCTCGGCCAAAGGGGAGCCAAGCAAAAACCACTGCCGAAACTCGCCAAAATTGTTCCAAACCCTTCACCATCCTTAGAGCGAGTTGATCCCCAGGTGTCGATTTGCCCTAATCCCCACCGACGAGCCGATTTCTCAGCTGAAATTCCACCCAAAACCGGGACACTTTGCCACGGTGAGCCAATCCTCAAATTGGCCGGTCCTACACCTTCACTGGACCAAGAGGAGAAGTTTCCCATCTGAAAGCCCCATCTCCGGAGCCACCCGGTTGCTCCGAGCCTCCAAGCTTTGTGATCGGGCGTGGTCACTTTCATAGCTAGGCAATTCACTGAGACCGGGAGACTTCATCCGGAGCTTGTCGGGACCCGATCGAAGGTGCAACAACTCTCGGATTGAAGCCACACTTCTCCGAGCTAAGGTATGAGTTAACTATTCATCCCGAGCTTCTGGAGATTCTCCATTTCAAATGCCTTAGTTTCAATGCATGTTAGCCGTATAGATGTGTTCGTCTCTTGAAGACGAATCCATAGAGCATAAGAACATGAAAATCCATTGAGAATCGAGTGAGATCTTAGGGATTTAGTGTGGACGGCTCTCGGGTGAGAACACTTGGGGACGATGAACGGATGCCGTCCATTCGATACACGCGCGCACGGACGGCCGAGATTGCGTCGGACCGGGAGACGGTACGAGAACCGCGGGGCCCGGGCTGCGTGACTCAGATGGCGGCGTCGAATGGGAGCGCGACACGCGGCGTTTCGGAGCTGCCGAGGTTGACGCGGCGCCGCGTGGATAAATAGAAAATTAGGGTATTTTTCTATTTATTTAATTCCCTAAACTTCAAAAATTCATATCTCTGTGTAGAAAAATCACAAAAATAAAATAAAAATACCCTCTTGCTCAGTGAACGGAGGAGAATAATGTGGAAAAGAAATCATTTAATTTAATTAAGTATTTTATTTTTTATGATTTATTTACTCTCTGCATACATTTAATTCTCCATGCATGTATACAATTCACCATGGCATGAGACCATAGGAGCTTTGAAGCCTCCGAACTTGGGAACATTCCCTGAATTTTCCAAGGTCGAGAGCCATCTCTATGAAAAGTTATTTATTTTTCAAATGCATGTTGCTTGTTTTGAGTATTTTAATTCCAAAAATTAGCATGTTGTGAAATAAATTCTAGAAATATTTGGTGATGTTCCTTATGACCAGAGAACTCTAGGAAAAATAGGACTTGAGTTAATTCACTCAGATTAACCCTAATTGGCTTAAACACCTAAAATAGGTCTTTAATTAATTAGAGTTAACCAGGCATCAAATTGACTTGAAATCAATTCTCCACTGACCTTTAGGATCGAGAGGAATCCACCATAAAAATTTGAAGTCGATTGGACTTGGTTAGCCCCACTAATTGGGTTGATTAAGCCACTTAGCCATTTTAAACTTTAAAAATTCATAACTTTTAAAATACTTTTCAAAAATTCACCAAATTGGTTTTGGAGCCTCTCTGATATCAGGAGAACCCAAGAAAATTAAAATTTCAATTTTCTAAAAAAGTTGATTTTTAATAATATTTTAATATTTTTAATAATTAAAAAATAATAAAAATCACAAAAATAATAAAATTCACCAAAATGTCACATTTTGAATTTTAATCACTTAGGAACAAATCCCACATTTTTCCTAGGTCTATTTAGTGAGATATTAAATTTTAAAGCCCTAGGGTAATTTTAAAATTAAAAAAATGTATTTTCTAGCATTTTCACTAAAATAATTATTATAAATCATAGAAAAATCAGAAAATTGCAAAATTTGTTTCTCTGGTTTCCTTAATATCAGAGAGATTTTTGAAAAATATAAAATCCATTTTTCAACATTTATCTTATTTTTAAATTAATTAACACTCCAAAACTCAAAATAATTATAATAAATAATAATATAATTCAAAAAATCACCAAAATTGGTCCAAGTGCTTCTCTGGTCATTAGGAATGTCCCCTAATTTTCTTAAGGACAGAAACTTTTCCCTTGGTCATGTTATCAAATTTTCCTTGAAAATCTCTATTTTTCACCAAAAATAATTATATAAATAAATTAAATACAGAAAAATCACATTTTCTCCTCTCATGTCTTTATTGACATATGAGTAAAGTCACATAAAAATTTCAAGTTCATTTGAGTTCAATTTAGTGAGTTATGAAATTATTAAGCTTAAAGGGTAAAATGGTAATTAAAATCTTTAATCCTTAATTAAAACTTTAGGTTCAATAAAAAATCAACAAGTAAAATATTTGATCCTAATCTGATTTGGATGATTGAAATTTAAATAATTAAAGGGTAGAAACCCATTAAATAATTTTAAAATGATTAAACTTTAATTAAATAATAGATTAAATTTGGAAGAATAATAAAATTGGAATTATTAAAATAAGGGATCTTTATTAGGAAGAGATTTATTCTTTAATTTAAAAAATCCCTAAATTAATTATATCAACTAATACTCAATTTTTAATTAAAATGATAACTCAAATTTAAAATATTAAAAGACTTAATTTCAATTAAAATTAAAAATAAAGTAAATTAAAGATAAATTAAATTAAGATTAAATTTAAAAATTAAATTAAATTAAATTTAATAATTAAATTAAATTAAATTAAACAATTAAATTAAGTTAATTAAAATTAAATTAAATTAAATAATTAAATTAAATTAAATAATTAAACAATTAAATTAAATTAATTAAAATTAAATTAAATTAAATCAAACAATTAAATTAAATTAAATTTAATAATTAAATTAAATTAAATTAAACAATTAAATTAAATTAAATTAAATAATTAAAATTAAAATAAATTAAATTAAATAATTAAATTAAAGTTAAATCAAATCAAATTAATTAAACACCAAGTCAAATTAAATTGAATTATGTTAAACTAAATTAAAACTCAATTAAATTAAGTTAAATTAAATATAACATCACCTAAGACATAAAAGAAATTAAATATAAAACAACTTGAACACTATTCCAAATTTAAACTCTTTAACTTAAATCAAGTCATTTGAATACTAATTTACCCTTGAAAGCTTTGATTATTGTAACTCCTAAATGAAACATTAAATGGAGTGTTACTTTACTCATAGGATATTCGAATGTCCTAGTTCACTTGAGCGAGTTAACAAGACTTGAAAACCTCGGACGATCGATTCATTTATATAATTAAATTCATTTGGACTTAAAACAATCCTAGAAATATTGAAAAGATGTTTAAGATCCTTCTTAAGCACTTTCTCAATATGATAGGATATTTATAAGAACGATTGAATTTGATTATTCTTTGATGAAGAAAATCGTCCTTAAACCAAAACACAAAGAACCTAGACGTCATAGGAAATGACTAGCTATAGGATTAGGAATTTGGTAGAAAACCATAACCTTTCCCCTAGCTTTACCTAGGAACTTGCTTAAATATTCTAATTGTGTTTTAAGTGCGGCTTGGGATGACGGGAAGACCCTCCGGGTACGCTTTTATTTTATTGCAATTTACTTTCTTGCAATTTACATTATTGCAATTTACTTTATTGCAATTGCGTTTATTTTTCTTGCATGATAAAACAACCGTTGCATGAAAACTCACACCTTTAGGATAGCCCCTAAAACTGAAACCAAAATTAAGTTAAAAGTCATTGCAAGATAAAATTCACCGCCACAACATTTCAAAATATAAAACAACTCAAAATTTAATCACAAACAGAACACAAAACTACAATTGCAACTAAATTAAAAAACGTCCTGTTGGATGATCGGGAATACCTCGGATGATGTAACCTACGTGTTGCTAACGGGATTTCCCACGGTGCTAAATGAAAGTGTGGAATTCATTCGGTTGAGTTTAGCAAATTCATCCGGACTAAGTGAATCCGATAAAAATAATGATGCGGAAGGATGGAGCCGTGGGATCTTAACCGGTGTCGTTATAATCAACTTTAAGATTTGTTTTAAATAAAACATAAAAAACACCTGGAAATTAAGATTTTCTCTAAACCAAAACACTTTTCTCAACTCCCGATTTATGATTTCTAAAACTAAACCTCTCGCAACAACAAGGAGCTCGGAGCATGGTGGGCGGCATGACCATCGTCATCAACGAAACTCGAGTCTACTTCAGCAAAACTTTCCTAGAATTAAAACAACCAAGCCATAGGACTTCGAGGTAGCTTGCACTAGTACAACATAAATCCTCGACTCTTCGTTAGGCATTTGCATTGCAAATTAAGCCCTAACCGGTCTTAGGATTCCGAGGTAGTCGTCCGATACGACAATAAACCCTCACATCTTCTGAAGTCTATTTGTTTGATTTTATCATACAAATATAAGCCCTAATTAATTGAAATTGGCAAGATTGAAATATCAAATAAACATTAGGACTTTCCTAAATTCAAGACAAACAATAGGATAGTCGGGAAATTATCGAAGTTCACTTCGAATCAGTGATTTCTCCTACCTTTCTTCCTTTGGATTCACAAAACAAAATGTTCCAAAAATTTGATCCATTCCACTATTGAAACTCCAAAGTTCAATCTTTGAAAACCTTAAACTTTGAAATTCTTGAGAGCAGAATCATTGATTATTATCGAGAGTTTTCTTAGGTGATTCCCGTCACTTAAGATGTAATTAACTATAGGGGCTTGCCCTTATAGGGAATTTTAAAGAACCTGAGTAATATAAACCACTGTTTAATGTTTTCATATTAAGCGAGGGAAACTTGTCGGCTTATAAAATTGGTTCGCGGACCAAACGGATGTCACAAATCTTCTAGTTTATTTAACCGAGCCCCACCATCGACAGTGTTGTCTATCCTTAGGGATAGATACACGGTTTGTGGTGTGGTATTCGTTTATATAAACTATTTGGGATGTGAGATCGGTTTGATTTCATATCTTAAAATTTTTCAAACTTAAAATTATTTTCAAAATCAAATACTACTTTTCAATTTATTTATTTAAACTAAATTAAAAAATTTGCCGACAACTTCTGTTAGGCGACCACTTTTCAAAATAAAAACACACGACCTAAAAATATGCCGACAGGATTTCTGGCGACTCCGCTGGGGAGAATTCCTCTCTCCATTATAATCAAATAATTCTGCTTTCAAAAATCGGTAGTATATCCATGTCCCTAATGGATCAAACTACCCTTCTTTCCGTTGGAATACTATGTTCATTTCTATCTTGAACAAGTATAGCCAACATTCTCTCGGATTTAGGAGCCATTGTTTAGACACCCCTAAACGAGAGAGGTTCCGAGATCCTTTTACCTCATTTACGAGGTGGGGTGGACCCCAATAGGTGTTAGTTTAGGAGTGATCCTTCGAGTCGGGAAGTCTTGCTTAAGACTTTCTTTTCCTTTCTGAATCGGTTTCCTTACCTTCTCTACACCTTTGAACGTTCCGTTCTAAATAAACAAACCCTCTAATAAATGATTCTTTTAACAAATAATTCCTTCTTATAAATACATGAACAAAGAATGAGTTCGGACTCTTTTCAATTCCTTTCTTTTCGTCCCGAAGAAAAGAAGCATAACTCGAGACCGACAACCGAATCTACCCTGCGGAAATGGAAGCCCCGAAGCCGATTTTCTCCTTCATCAACGGACTCGGACTTCGCTGTCTATAAGGATGAGCTGCCCGACAATGGGGTCATCCGATTTGGACGAGGATTTGAAAATACGAACGTCGAGGTCACCGACGTCTCCCTCTTTGCACGCGACAAACAAGGTATCCGAAGCCGAGGAACCACCGCCGAGTTCAACCTTAGGTCGACCCGAGAGTTTCCTCCCTGCAAAGGGTCCCGACTAGGAGAGTACTGCCTGTCCGCGAGGAGGACCGTTCTCACTACCCCCACTCGGTCTAGTTGTTTACGCACCTACCCCGACTTCGCCAAATCAAAGGGAAAGGAATCCGGAACTATGATAAACCCGTTACCGTGGAGGGTACGGATCTTCTGTAAGACCTTCGTCTTCGAAATCGGGTCCGGTTCGAAGATTCCTTCGCCGACAAAGACCCAAAGAAGAAATAGAAATAGAAGGATCGCCGGGGAAGCCGGAGCTGCCGAGATTGCCTTCCCGGAGGAAATTCCGAGTTGCCGAATATACACCGTTACCGAATATACACCACCGCTCGACTACATACCACTTTTGGGAGGAAGCGGGTTCCATCCCCTCTCCGCCGCGGAGGATGAAGAGAATGTTCGAAAGATTGCTGCCACATTACCACGGCCCGCATACTACAACGATAGCCGCAAGAAAAGAACCGGAACTACGCCGTTTGCTCGATCTGCAAACTTTGGTAGAAAAGCCTAGCAAGGAAGGAAAAGCGCCCGTGTCGGAAATTCTACGAAGGATAGGGCGGGTGCCGGTCGAATCCGTCTTGGGCCCCGAGTAGAACCCGCCGTCATGATAGAAAAGCCGAGCGAGAGAATGAAGGCTAGCCCGCTGTCGTAGTATCGGGATTACGGATTAGGGAGGATACCACCTTCCGGCATTTGGTCGATGGACCATGCGGTCGCAGACCTTCTGCTGCTAGAAGGATGGTGTGGCGTCCCACTACGGGGCGATTGAGAGCGAAACGACGGCCGAGAAAGAAAGTCTCGCCGGAGGCTGGAATGCGAAGAAAGTGCTACTTGCGATGAAGGGGACTCGTGAAAAAAGGACCCGGCAACCATCGCATGACAACCACAAAGATACACGAAAGCTCCGCTAGAAGATGCCATGGAAAAGTTGAGAACCGACATCCAGACGGTTGGCAAAAGAAAGAGAAGAAAAGTTCGGAGATGAGATCGACTCATCGGAATTCATGAACAACGAATATGCAGAAATCAACATGGTTGAGACACGAGCTTCATCAGCTTCTCGAGGTGCTCCTGCGGCCGCAGAAGAGAGGAGCCGGAGCCGATGAAGAGACAGCTTCAGGAAAAGGACGACACGATCGCTCAAATGGCGAAGAGGATGGAAGAGATGGCCATAGCTCTAGCCACTCTCCAAAGTCAAGTACAACCACATAGAGAGACACCCCCAGAAGTCATTCACCTCGTAGACGGAGGAAAGGAAATTACATCCGTCAATGGGGATGACCAGCTGAAAAAGGATACAACACAAAGTATGATCCCTGAAAAGGATATCAAGAACTTGGTAGAACGGCGAGGTGCGAGAAGCCCTAGCACAATCGAAGAACGGGACATCTATTCGGACGGGTAGGCCTTACCGGAAGAATTCGACGCTGTCCAATACCCAAAGGGCTTCGTACCACCTCCGTTTAAGACCTTCGACGGGCAAGGAACCCCGACCGGCATGTTGCACACTTTCGTGCCGGTTGTTGCAATGCGGCGGGAGCGATGCGCTACTCTTCCGACGGTTCGTTAGCGATCACGTCGGGAATCGCCTTCGGCGGTATGCGGAATTACCCAACGGATGCGTAAAGACATTCTCGGAGCTAGAGAGCCTCTTCATTAAGCGATTTGCCGGAGCTCGGCACCACATCACTATAGGTGATTTAGTGGTAGAGAAACAAAGGCCGAATGAAACTTTGGTGGATTACATACTTCGATGGAGAAACTTAAGCATGAAGTGTGAACCACAACTGCAAGAACAACATGCGATCGGCATCTTGCTTAAAAGCATTCACGGCCCGATAGCACTTCTCCTCGAGGATTCACTATTAAGACTTTTGAGAAGTTGTTAAGCAAGGCCGGAAGCTTGCAAGAAGAGGCGAAGCAATTAAGTTTTGCCGACAAGACGGACAAGCGAGAAGCCGGTGAAGACTTTCGAAAAGAAATGCGGGGTCGTTGCAGCGATTGACAAAGGCAAACAACCGATGCAAATACCACCGTAACGGCGCAAGCAACCACAACAAAATTACCGACAACCTCGGTCCGAATATCGGTCGTCTCCGCGAGTATGAACAACCGTCTCGTCCGCAACGTACATTGAGGGAGCTTCGAGCGAGAGAATATCCGTTCAAAAATGAAGCGTACCAAAGATGTTCCGTAGCTTAATGAAAACTCCAGATTTCCAGTGCCGGAGCCCAAAAGACCAGAGGAAGTCAACAAGAAAGGTGATCCCGACTTTTGCCCCTACCATCGGATGCTTGGGCACAAGATAGAAGATCGCATTACCTTCAAAAGTTGGCTCAACGACAACCTTCGGAAAGGAAATATAACAATCCCGAAGGAGTACATGAAGGAACCCCGAAAGGAGGTTCCGTCGATGTTATCTCAGCCGATCCCGTCATCCCGATAGATCCCTATGCAAGCGACGATGGATGGACTACCGCTCGGACGAGATCTTCGAAGAAGATTTTAGACAACATCCGAACCGCTTCGGTGCGAGCTTCAATTCAGAGTTCGAGACCTGTTAAGCCGGTACTATCACTTGCGATAGAAGAACCACCTCGACAGGAGAAAATCGAAGAGAAGAAGAAAATTGACGAAGAAGAGGGACCAGAGATTCCTAAGGCTAGACTGAGGGCCGCTTATCCTAGGATAGTTGTTTCGATTCGGGGGAGAAATCCCTCGAACCTCCGATTTTGTATGATTATCCGCTCACTTCGGTGGGATCATATAATGATAAGGGTGATGGCGTTGGCTACGTTTTGATTGTTTCTAACGATTACGTAACTAGCGACAATCCGGGCGTCGATTTCGATACCAACAACAATTCTCAAATCATACATGATCTCGACGATCAAAATGACGAAGAAGACATCCATCAAGGAGGCTACGAGAGTTCGACAAGCAACGGATCTATCCGTGAGTTTCGAGGAGCTCCGAGTTACAATAGAGTTAGAGCCTTCGATTTGGAAGATAATCCGGAAGAGCCGGTCATTCCGATTCGGGAGGAGACACCGACAAACTCAATACTAGATTCGAAGAAATTACGAAGTCGACCTAAGAAGTGGAAAAGTTCTACCTCCAAGAATGGGTCCAAAAGACAAAGGAAAGCGGTGGTTGTTCGAGAAGAACCAACCCCAGCAGAAGACATACCCATTCGAGAAGAAGCGAGACACGGGAGAACAAAGTGGACTACAACGTGCTAGCCCATCTTAGGAAACTACCGGCCAAAGCGAGCATTTACGATGCTCTCATCTTATCAAAGGAGATGAGAGAAGCTCCGATCGAGGCCTTACTTGATCCGGAAATTTGCTTAGCTCGAATGGCCGGAGATTCCTTGGATGAGGTTTGCTCGTTAAAGGAACGACGAGGTGTCACCTTCACGGACAATGACCTACTACTTGGGACGACGAGATCACAACCGACCGTTGTACATTTCGAGTTACAATTGGGAAGTTTACGCTCTCCGGAGTATTGGTGGATCCGGGAGCATCAATCGATATAATGAGTCTTCGAACACTAGCATACTTGGAAATTGATGCTCGTGAGCTCGAGGCCGACAAAATGTTATTAAGAGGATTCAACCGGAAAGGAGAAAGAGCCCTCGGGTCAATAACGCTACCGATGAAGACCGGTGATTTAGCAAAGACAACCGCAAAATTTCATATAATCGATTCGAAACGTCGTTCAACGCTCTATCGGGCCGACCATGGATACATGAAAACGGGATGGTACCATCATCTCCGCATCGGTGCATCAAATATTACGATGGAGGAGAACGAGTGCATCAAAGGAGACTTACAACCATTCTCCGTACATGAAATTGGAATCCATGAAGATGCGACTTATTATGCACCGCCAAAGAAAACAATCTTCTCCGGAGACACCGTAACAAATAAAGCAAAGAAAGTTCGGGACAACGAAGAACCTGAAGTTCTAGTCCAACGATCACTCACCACTCCCTTCCGGCGAGATGGTGAAGGTTTCTCCACAACTCGCATCCGAGGTCGAGGCCGGGGACGAGGCCGTGGTAGAGACACTAGGACGATTGGACGGAAGAAACCAGCCATCAATGTTGATTGGGAAGATAGTTACGAAGAGGAAAAAGAAATCAAGCAAGAAGCGAGCAACAATAAGTCGAAAGAAGCCGCAATACAAGATCTCCCTCGAAGATGAAAAGAACGAAGAATACAAATCAATGTACGAGAAGATTAACCACTACGTACATACTATGACCCTAACTCCGATCCATCCTAATAAGATCGAGGGTATGGAGGTCGAAGAGGTACGTAGTGACGGTGCAAAGCCGATCAGAATTCTACCGTGGTGCTTCTTCCTCCAAAGCTGAAAATAATGTACAATTCGAAGATGTCACTTCATCGAATTAATGGAATTACCTTTTGAGTGGTACTCTCCCTGTGTTCAAAATTTAATTCAACGTGGTTTCTTACCTCGACAATGGACAAGAGGCCAATCACAACATTTTGAAAAGTTATGGAATAACTCCGGTCGTCCTCCCAATTCAAAGTATGGACTCGGATTCGGCACAGTAGGGTCAGTTGACGATACTGAATTTTGCTTGGTTGTCACTTGCAAATCCAATGAAAACTGCATGGAAACTACAGATGAACTCGAAGATTTACAAATTGGAGACGCTCCACCAGAATTCGAAGAAGAAATTAAATCCACAATAGATGAGTTAATGGAAGTTAACTTAGGTACTAGCGAAGAGCCTAGACCTACCTTTGTTAGCTCCTTACTCGACAAAGAAGACTCCGGAGAAATAATCAAATTGTTAATGGAATTTAAAGACTGTTTTGCTTGGAGCTACGATGAAATGCCGGGATTAGCCCCGGAGGTTGCGATCAGTAAGCTGAGAGTGGATCCTACTACATTCCGGTCGGACAAGGTCCCGGAAGAATGCGTTTAGAAATCGAACAACAAGTTATAGCCGAAGTTAAAAAGCTAATAGACGCTAAATTTGTCCGTGAAGAACAATACCCGACACTGGCTAGCCAACGTAGTGCCGGTCGGAAAGAAGAATGGTCGGATCGGAATTTGTGTGGACTTCGGAGATTTAAACAAGGCATGTCCGAAAGATGAATTCCCTCTACCGATTCCGGAACCGATGATCGATATTGCTTCGACACATGAAATATTCTCATTCATGGATGGATCTTCGGGATACAACCGGATAAAAATGGCTCCGAGAAGATGAAAAGCTTACGGCATTCGAACGCCGATCGGAGTATTTTGCTACACGGTGATGCCATTCGGACCGAAGAACGCAGGAGCAACTTACCAAAGAGCAATGACAAGAATTTTTGATGATCTCATCCACAATCAAGTCGAGTGCTACGTGGACGATGTCGTCATCAAAAGCAAAGTAAAGGAAAACCACTTCGTATGATTTGAGAATTGTTTTCGAACGATTAAGACAATTTAACCTTAAGATGAATCCCTTAAAATGCGCCTTCGGCGTCACCTCCGGAAATTCTTAGGATTCGTTGTCCGACATCGTGGAATTGAAATCGACCCGGAGAAGATTAAAGCCATCTTAGAAATGCCGCCTCCCAAAACCTTAAAACAACTACGATCTTTTCAAGGGAAGTCGGCATATCTTCGACGCTTTATCTCGAGCCCGTCGAGTAGGTGTCGGCCTTTCTCGGCACTAGTTAAAAAGGACGCCAAATTTATTTGGGAAGAGAAATGCCGAAGGCCTTCGAAGACATTAAACAATATTTAATGACACCTCCTGTCTTAGCAGCCCCGGTCTCGGGTAGACCGGCGATACTTTACACCGCGGCTCTAGACGACTCCTCGGAGCCTCGTTGGCCTGGGTCGATGATGAGGGTAAAGAAAATGCTCTTTACTACTTAAGCCGTCGTTTACTTCCGACGGAGGTAAGGTATCCCGCAATTGAAAAGCATTGTTTGGCCCCGATCTTCGCCGCTCAAAAGCTCGAGCATTACATGCTTTCTCATAAGGTCAACTCGATCTCGAAGTTTAATCCATTGCAATACTTGATGACTCGTCCAACACTTTCCAGTGAGACTTGCCGGATGGTCGATGATATTATTGCAATTCGATATAACTTTCGTGCCTCGCGTGCCGTAAAGGGACAAGTCTTAGCGGACTTCCTCGCAGACACACCCTTTGCCGGCCGAATCTCCTCTCAATGATGATCCGCCGGATGAACAAATAATGAGCCTAGAAGACCCCGATGATCGACGTTGGGAATTGTATTTCGACGGAGCATCTTCAGACACATAAGACGAAGAATCGCAAGTGATAGTGCCGGTAAGGCGGGAATCGGGCTAATCTTTATAACACCGGAGCGGGGGATGTTAAGATACTCCTACCACTTGACGAACCGTGTACAAACAACGAAGCGGAATACGAAGCCCTCATAACGGGATTGGAATTAACCATTCGAATGGGGATAACGGACATCAACATCTACGGGATTCACGAGTTAATCATTCAACGGATCGCCGGACAATACAGGATTTTTAAACCAAGACTCGAACAATACTTCCAGGTATGCCATACAATTTGTTGGAACGGATTCCAAATGTGACAATCTACAAAATTCCTAGAAAAGAGAATGCTTTAGCGAGATGCTTTAGCCCGTCTCGCAAAAGAATTTGCACTGTTTGCAAGATGAATCGGTGGAAGTGTCGGTTCACGGACGTCGGAGTCCTATCACGACTTGACATAGACATGATACACAAATCGAAAAAGAAAAAGAATCGATTACGAGAAGTGACGGAAAACACGGAAGATTGGCGACGACCATCGATGGACTACACCGCAAACAGGAAAGCTACCGGACGATAGGTCGGCTGGCCCATCGGATCAAGAAAAGAACTCCGTCCTACGCATTAATAAACAACATATTATACGGAAGGTCTTTTGATCAAATGTGGCTAAGGTGCCTAAGCGGGTCCGAGGCCCGTGAAATTGTTAAAGAGGTGCATTCGGGACTGCGTGGCGCTCACCGGTCGGGTCCAAAGATGAAAATGAAAATTAAAAGACTAGGGTACTACTGGCCCTCGATGATGACCGATCGCATGAAAATCGCCGAGAGTCGTCACCAATGCCAAGTGCACGGAGTGGTTCTACATCAACCTCCAAATGTGCTACACCCGACAATTGCGTCGTGGCCATTTGAATGTTGGGGCACAGATATAGTGGGTCCGATAGAACCACCATCTTCGAAAGGACATCGTTTCATTCTTGCGGCTACGGATTACTTTTCCAAGTGGGCGAAGCCGGTTCCACTCGAGAAGTGAAAGCACACCACGTGCTTCGCAGCTTTTCAAGAACCAAGTTGTCTACCGTTTCGGAGTGCCGCGCGAGGATCATCTCGGATAATGGGTCGGCATTCGAAGCACACAAATCAACAATTTTGTCAGGAGACACGGAATCGACTGGCGATACTCAACAATTTACTACCCAAGAGCAAACGGCCTCGCTGAGGCTTTTAATAAAACTCTCATTCAAATCTTAAAGAAAACCTTGGACGATAATAAGAGAAATTGGCACGAGAAATTGTTAGAAGCCTTATGGGCCTCACGGACGACCTTCGAACCCCTACTCGAAGCTACACCTTACGCTCCGGTGTATGGGTCCGAGGCGGTGTTACCTTTAGAGGTTCGGCTTCCTTCACTCGAATTGCAATTGCAAACAAGATCACGACGAAGAAAACGCCGGATTACGACTCGAAGAATTAGAAAGCTTGGAAGGGAAAAGACTTGCGGCGCAACGAATTTAGAACTATACCAAGCTAAGATGGTTCAAGCCCATGACAAGCCGGTCCGCCCAAGAACCTTCAAGGTTGGTGACTTAGTTCTCGTTCTCAAGAGACCTATTCTTGCACACCGCAAGATAGGAGGAAAATTTGAACCCACTTGGGAAGGACCGTTTGTGGTTGAAGCGGTATACTCGGGAGGTTCCTACCCGGCTAGTGAATTGCCGGGGAGAACGACATATGCTTCCAATCAACGGACGATACTTGAAAAAATATTATGCTACCCGATGTTTCGAAGGAATGAATTCTTCATCCCTAAGAAACACGGGTGAAGTAATTACTTATGATTGGGTCCGAACTCAAAAATAAAATGTGCTAAAATAAATAAAATCATGATAATAAAGTTTTCCTCGTTTTCTTCTCCAAATCAAGATCTCTTTCCGGATCTTATCCTACTTCATTCCTGTTAAATTCGAAAATATAAAAAAAAAATCTGAAAAATGACAAACACCAAGTTCACATGAACATTAAATAAACAACAAAATAAAATTTGAACCATTAAAAGATAAACGAAATCAACACAAATCTCAAATTCAATCTTTCCAAATTCGAATCAAATTTCAATCTTTTCAAACTTCAAAATCAAATTCCATCCTTCCAAACTTCAAAATCAAATTCCAAATCCAATCTCGATCAAGTTTCAAACTTGATCTTTCAAATTTCAAATCAAATCTTAAATCAAGTTTCAATCGAGTTCAAACTCATCCTTCCAAATTTCCAAATTTCCAAATTCAATCTTTCCGGGCTTCGAGTCTCAATCACATTCAAATTCAATCTCTATCAAATCTCAAATCCGATCTTCTAGATCTCAAATCAAATCTCAATCGAAAACATCAAAATTCAAACCTTTTGGGTCGAGGATTTTACATCCAAGACTGCACTGCTTTAGGATTCTCTTCCTATTGCACTGAAATACATCAAAATTCAAAACTTTTGGGTCGAGGATTTTACATCCAAGACTGCAATGCTTTAGGATTCTCTTCCTATTGACTGAAATACATCAAAATTCAAAACTTTTGGGTCGAGGATTTTACATCCAAGATCGCACTTGCTTTAGGATTCTCTTCCTATTGCCACTGAAATACATCAAAATTCAAAACTTTTGGGTCGAGGATTTTACATCCAAGACCGCACCGCTTTAGGATTCTCTTCCTATCGCACCGAAATACATCAAAATTCAAAACTTTTGGGTCGAGGATTTTACATCCAAGATCGCACTTCGCTTTAGGATTCTCTTCCTATTGCACTTTGAAATACATCAAAATTCAAACCTTTTGGGTCGAGGATTTTACATCCAAGACCGCACTGCTTTAGGATTCTCTTCCTATTGCACCTGAAATACATCAAAATTCAAACTTTTGAGTCGAGGATTTTACATCCAAGACCGCACTGCTTTAGGATTCTCTTCCTATGCATTCGAAATACATCAAAATTCAAAACTTTTGGGTCGAGGATTTTACATCCAAGACCGCATCGCTTTAGGATTCTCTTCCTATTGCACCGAAATACATCAAAATTCAAAACTTTTGGGTCGAGGATTTTACATCCAAGATCGCACTGCTTTAGGATTCTCTTCCTATTGCACTTCGAAATACATCAAAATTCAAACTTTTGAGTCGAGGATTTTACATCCAAGACTGCACTGCTTTAGGATTCTCTTCCTATTGCACTGAAATACATCAAAATTCAAATTTTTGAGTCGAGGATTTTACATCCAAGACTGCACTGCTTTAGGATTCTCTTCCTATTGCACTGAAATACATCAAAATTCAACTTTTGGGTCGAGGATTTTACATTCGAGACTGCATTGCTTTAGGATCTTTTCCCTATCGCAATGAAATACATCACATCAAAATCAAACTCTTGAGGTTAAGGATTTTACATCCAACACCACTTTGCTCTGAGATATCTTCTCATTGCAACGATTCAATCTAATCAATTCAATTTTCTTTCGAGGTTGGAGATGTTACATCTAAAACCTCAAAATCCTAATTTTCATTTCAAATCAAATCCTTCAAATTAATTTTGACAAAACTTCAATCTAAATTGAAACTCCAAACTAAAATTTAAACTCACACATCAAAACATAAATTGAAACAAAATAAAATCTAAATCAAAATTCCCTCAGATCATGTGATTTGGGATTTACCTCCTTTTCCTTTCCCAGCCGAGAGTTCAAGAATCTCCGGTTCCGGAGATATACTCGACACTCCCCAGCGGAAACTCTTCTACTTCGTCCTAAGTTCGTCACTTGGACATCCGTGTTGGTTTTGTTGATCGCTTCGGTCAACACCAATACGCGCGGTGTGCTCCGTCGGCTCACCACACCTATTGGGAGTCCATTTGTTGACCTCATTTTTGATGAGGTCTTCCCTTCTTCTTTTTAGTGCTTAGGATCTAGCCTTAGGCTTTTCCTTTGACTATCTTAGAGGACTAGAATTGGGACCCGCCTTTTAGAAATTCAAACCACTTCTAAACTCCCCGCAAACTCCACAAACTTGACTATAGACCCCTAATCACCTAGAGGGTTGAAATCAAATATGGAAGTTTAAAGGATGAGTTCCTATAGGACTCTTTGGCCTTAGGACCGCCTGCAGGTGGCTCGGTCCGATGAAGGGGCCGACTTACACACACATTACACTTATACACTACACTTACACACTACATTTCCACACACTTCCTAAAACCACACCCATACCCAACTTGACCTCCTGACTCATGTAGGTGATTCACATGGATGGTCCTTAACCCCTAAGCCCTTGGTAAGAGGGTTAGGAACAACATAATGAATGCCTCAAATGAGTCCTTTCATGGCTCATATGGGCTTGAAATGGCTTCATGGCTCAACCAAAATGATTTCACCCCACCCAAATTCACCCAATCTTCAATTTCCCAAATTTTCAATTTTTGACCCCGGGACCCTACACCTACTAAACCTACCCAAAACCCTCGAAATTACCCAAATTTTTGCAAAATCTCCAAATTACCTAAAATCTTCCAAAATCAATCCCAAACACCTCCACATCACTCAAATTGATCATCCATACCCAAAAATACCAAAAATTCCAAGAAAACCCCCCAATACCCTCCAAATACCCAAAATACCCTTCTTGGCCTAAAAATCCAAAAATTCAGAAAATTCCCAGAAAATTCCAGAAAATCCCAAATATTCCCAATTTCATTTTGTCCAACTACACCATGGGCCAATTTTGTCAATTTACCCTACTTTTGTCAAAACCCCCAAATTGACCCATTTTAACCCAAAGTGGACCCAATGTCAAACCAAACATACCCAATTGACCCCAATTTTGGTCCAATTCAATTCTAAACTTCAATTCAACATTCCCAATACCAATTTAGACCAAATCCAAGTCCAATTTGATTGACATTTGGATCAAATTTCACTTTGGGCCTTAAAGCCCAAATTTGGACCCATGACCCAAACTTAACCCAAACTCACCCAATTCAACTCCAATTAACCCCAAATCTTTTCTAAAACTTCCTTAACATCCTCATAAACAAAACACTAACATGATTTGCCCAAGATTTTGACCCAAACCCCACTCAAATTCAACCCGAAAATCAAAAAGCCCAATTTTGACCTAAACCCAAATCTAACCCAAATAGGCCCAAACCCCAAAATTAAAACCCAACCAGAGCCAAAACCTCTTTGAAACACTCCCATAAACATTTCTTAACATTTATTTTACATCAATTTCAACCCTAGCCCAACATTGGCCCAAGTTAGCCTAATTTGACCTACATTGGCCCATTTACCAAATAAACCCAAATTCAACCCAATTCAAACCCAAACCACCTTAAATCTATTTCAAATTATTCATGAAACATCCCTAAACCAAAACCAACAACTATTTGGCCCAAACTTCTACAAAAATTCCCATCCATGAACACATCCTTAAACTTAAAAGCCCACTTCCCTTAAACCTTCTTAAAAGCCCATTTCCTTCAAAATTCAAAAGCCCAAATCTACCCTAAAGCCCACATGACATCTCCATTTGTCATCCATTTAATTAAATCCATTACCTAAGTCCTAAAATCATCATTGAATTATTCCAAATGAAGCCTCATGCCAAATCACCCCTAAATACCAAAATTTTCCTTAAATCCATTTCCATGAAATTGACTTTACTTTTCCCAAGCCAAATGGAGCCATGGAGCCATGCATAAGCCATATGCAAGCCATGAGAGCCTCTTTACATGTCACCATGCCATTTTGGGCAAAAGGAGGAGGCTCTTTCCTTAATTCCTAAAGGTGATTAACCACTTCCATGTTTCCATCTAAACCATGCTTAAGCCTAATTGTGCTTGGATGGTGACTTGACCCTACTCGATTATGCTTGAGCCAAATCACTTTTCCCTCGGCCAAAACCAGGCCTTGGGTGGTGCACCTAGCCCAAATGGGTGGGTTGACCCATTTAGGTTCAAATCTAGCCATGCCCCATTCCACTTTGGATCAAAGCCTTTACACATGTCCATGGCCGATTGATTGCACAAACCTCCGACCACCGACCACTGACCTTGAGGGTGACCCATGCACGGCCGGCCGGCCACCGAGCCGCCGGAAAACACCATGGCCGAAAGTTCACATGTGAGCCAACATTGAAATTCTCACTTGCTGAGCTGCCCCATCCCCGAGTGGCTACCATGGCCGATCTTCTCCTCACCGGAGCAGTGATCCCAAGCCCTAACTCCCCCAGGAGGCCTTCCACCCTCTCCTATTTAAACCCCTCACCCTCTCGGCCAAAGGGGAGCCAAGCAAAAACCACCGCCGAAACTCGCCAAAATTGTTCCAAACCCTTCACCATCCTTAGAGCAGTTGATCCCCGAGTGTCGATTTGCCCTAATCCCCACCGACAGAGCCCGATTTCTCAGCCGAAATTCCACCCGAAACCGGGACACTTTGCCACGGTGAGCCAATCCTCAAATTGGTCGGTCCTACACCTTCACTCGGACCAAGAGGAGAAGTTTCCCACCGAAAGCCCCATCTCCGGGCCACCCGGTTGCTCCGGCCTCCAAGCTTTGTGATCGGCCGTGGTCACTTTCATAGCTGAGCGATTCACCGGACCGGGAGACTTCATCCGGAGCTTGTCGGGACCCGATCGAAGGTGCAACAACTCTCGGATTGAAGCCACACTTCTCCGAGCTAAGGTATGAGTTAACTATTCATCCCGAGCTTCTGGAGATTCTCCATTTCAAATGCCTTAGTTTCAATGCATGTTAGCCGTATAGATGTGTTCGTCTCTTCGAGACGAATCCGTAGAGCATAAGAACATGAAAATCCATTGAGAATCGAGTGAGATCTTAGGGATTTAGTGTGGACGGCTCTCGGGTGAGAACACTTGGGGACGATGAACGGATGCCGTCCATTCGATACACGCGCGCACGGACGGCCGGGATTGCGTCGGACCGGGAGACGGTACGAGAACCGCGGGGCCCGGGCTGGCGACTCGGATGGCGGCGTCGAATGGGAGCGCGACACGCGGCGTTTCGGAGGCTGCCGAGGTTGACGCGGCGCCGCGTGGATAAATAGAAAATTAGGGTATTTTTCTATTTATTTAATTCCCTAAACTTCAAAAATTCATATCTCTGTGTAGAAAAATCACAAAAATAAAATAAAAATACCCTCTTGCTCAGTGAACAGAGGAGAATAATGTGGAAAAGAAATCATTTAATTTAATTAAGTATTTTATTTTTTATGATTTATTTACTCTCTGCATACATTTAATTCTCCATGCATGTATACAATTCACCATGGCATGAGACCATAGGGCTTTGAAGCCTCCGAACTTGGGAACATTCCCTGAATTTTCCAAGGTCGGAGGCCATCTCTGTGAAAAGTTATTTATTTTTCAAATGCATGTTGCTGTTTTGAGTATTTTAATTCCAAAAATTAGCATGTTGTGAAATAAATTCTAGAAATATTTGGTGATGTTCCTTATGACCGAGAGAACTCTAGGAAAAATAGGACTTGAGTTAATTCACTCGGATTAACCCTAATTGGCTTAAACACCTAAAATAGGTCTTTAATTAATTAGAGTTAACCAGGCATCAAATTGACTTGAAATCAATTCTCCACTGACCTTTAGGATCAGAGGAATCCACCATAAAAATTTGAAGTCAATTGGACTTGGTTAGCCCCACTAATTGGGTTGATTAAGCCACTTAGCCATTTTAAACTTTAAAAATTCATAACTTTTAAAATACTTTTCAAAAATTCACCAAATTGGTTTTGGAGCCTCTCTGATATCAGGAGAACCCAAGAAAATTAAAATTTCAATTTTCTAAAAAAGTTGATTTTTAATAATATTTTAATATTTTTAATAATTAAAAAATAATAAAAATCACAAAAATAATAAAATTCACCAAAATGTCACATTTTGAATTTTAATCACTTAGGAACAAATCCCACATTTTTCCTAGGTCTATTTAGTGAGATATTAAATTTTAAAGCCCTAGGGTAATTTTAAAATTAAAAAAATGTATTTTCTAGCATTTTCACTAAAATAATTATTATAAATCATAGAAAAATCAGAAAATTGCAAAATTTGTTTCTCTGGTTTCCTTAATATCAGAGAGATTTTTGAAAAATATAAAATCCATTTTTCAACATTTATCTTATTTTTAAATTAATTAACACTCCAAAACTCAAAATAATTATAATAAATAATAATATAATTCAAAAAATCACCAAAATTGGTCCAAGTGCTTCTCTGGTCATTAGGAATGTCCCCTAATTTTCTTAAGGACAGAAACTTTTCCCTTGGTCATGTTATCAAATTTTCCTTGAAAATCTCTATTTTTCACCAAAAATAATTATATAAATAAATTAAATACAGAAAAATCACATTTTCTCCTCTCATGTCTTTATTGACATATGAGTAAAGTCACATAAAAATTTCAAGTTCATTTGAGTTCAATTTAGTGAGTTATGAAATTATTAAGCTTAAAGGGTAAAATGGTAATTAAAATCTTTAATCCTTAATTAAAACTTTAGGTTCAATAAAAAATCAACAAGTAAAATATTTGATCCTAATCTGATTTGGATGATTGAAATTTAAATAATTAAAGGGTAGAAACCCATTAAATAATTTTAAAATGATTAAACTTTAATTAAATAATAGATTAAATTTGGAAGAATAATAAAATTGGAATTATTAAAATAAGGGATCTTTATTAGGAAGAGATTTATTCTTTAATTTAAAAAATCCCTAAATTAATTATATCAACTAATACTCAATTTTTAATTAAAATGATAACTCAAATTTAAAATATTAAAAGACTTAATTTCAATTAAAATTAAAAATAAAGTAAATTAAAGATAAATTAAATTAAGATTAAATTTAAAAATTAAATTAAATTAAATTTAATAATTAAATTAAATTAAATTAAACAATTAAATTAAGTTAATTAAAATTAAATTAAATTAAATAATTAAATTAAATTAAATAATTAAACAATTAAATTAAATTAATTAAAATTAAATTAAATTAAATCAAACAATTAAATTAAATTAAATTTAATAATTAAATTAAATTAAATTAAACAATTAAATTAAATTAAATTAAATAATTAAAATTAAATTAAATTAAATTAAATAATTAAATTAAAGTTAAATCAAATCAAATTAATTAAACACCAAGTCAAATTAAATTGAATTATGTTAAACTAAATTAAAACTCAATTAAATTAAGTTAAATTAAATATAACATCACCTAAGACATAAAAGAAATTAAATATAAAACAACTTGAACACTATTCCAAATTTAAACTCTTTAACTTAAATCAAGTCATTTGAATACTAATTTACCCTTGAAAGCTTTGATTATTGTAACTCCTAAATGAAACATTAAATGGAGTGTTACTTTACTCATAGGATATTCAAATGTCCTAGTTCACTGAGCAAGTTAACAAGACTTGAAAACCTCGGACGATCGATTCATTTATATAATTAAATTCATTTGGACTTAAAACAATCCTAGAAATATTGAAAAGATGTTTAAGATCCTTCTTAAGCACTTTCTCAATATGATAGGATATTTATAAGAACAATTGAATTTGATTATTCTTTGATGAAGAAAATCGTCCTTAAACCAAAACACAAAGAACCTAGACGTCATAGGAAATGACTAGCTATAGGATTAGGAATTTGGTAGAAAACCATAACCTTTCCCCTAGCTTTACCTAGGAACTTGCTTAAATATTCTAATTGTGTTTTAAGTGCGGCTTGGGATGACGGGAAGACCCTCCAGGGTACGCTTTTATTTTATTGCAATTTACTTTCTTGCAATTTACATTATCACAATTTACTTTATTGCTGAATCGCGTTTATTTTTCTTGCATGATAAAACAACTGTTGCATGAAAACTCACACCTTTAGGATAGCCCTAAAGCCGAAACCAAAATTAAGTTAAAAGTCATTGCAAGATAAAATTCACCGCCACAACATTTCAAAATATAAAACAACTCAAAATTTAATCACAAACAGAACACAAAACTACAATTGCAACTAAATTAAAAAACGTCCTGTTGGATGATCGGGAATACCTCGGATGATGTAACCTACGTGTTGCTAACGGGATTTCCCACGGTCTAAATGAAAGTGTGGAATTCATTCGATTGAGTTTAGCAAATTCATCCGGACTAAGTGAATCCGATAAAAATAATGATGCCGGAAGGATGGAACCGTGGGATCTTAACCGGTGTCGTTATAATCAACTTTAAGATTTGTTTTAAATAAAACATAAAAAACACCTGGAAATTAAGATTTTCTCTAAACCAAAACACTTTTCTCAACTCCTCGATTTATGATTTCTAAAACTAAACCTCTCGCAACAACAAGGAGCTCGGAGCATGGTGGGCGAGCATGACCATCGTCATCAAGCAAAACTCGAGTCTACTTCAGCAAAACTTTCCTAGAATTAAAACAACCAAGCCATAGGACTTCGAGGTAGCTTGCCTAGTACAACATAAATCCTCAACTCTTCGTTAGGCATTTGCATTGCAAATTAAGCCCTAACCGGTCTTAGGATTCCGAGGTAGTCGTCCGATACGACAATAAACCCTCACATCTTCTGAGCTATTTGTTTGATTTTATCATACAAATATAAGCCCTAATTAATTGAAATTGGCAAGATTGAAATATCAAATAAACATTAGGACTTTCCTAAATTCAAGACAAACAATAGGATAGTCGGGAAATTATCGAAGTTCACTTCGAATCGGTGATTTCTCCTACCTTTCTTCCTTTGGATCCACAAAACAAAATGTTCCAAAAATTTGATCCATTCCCTATTGAAACTCCAAAGTTCAATCTTTGAAAACCTTAAACTTTGAAATTCTTGAGAGCGAGAATCATTGATTATTATCGAGAGTTTTCTTAGTGATTCCCGTCACTTAAGATGTAATTAACTATAGGGGCTTGCCCTTATAGGGAATTTTAAAGAACCCGAGTAATATAAACCCTGTTTAATGTTTTCATATTAAGCAGGGGAAACTTGTCGGCTTATAAAATTGGTTCGCGAGACCAAACGGATGTCACAAATCTTCTAGTTTATTTAATCGAGCCCCACCATCAAGCGAGTGTGTCTATCCTTAGGGATAGATACACGGTTTGTGGTGTGGTATTCGTTTATATAAACTATTTGGGATGTGAGATCAGTTTGATTTCATATCTTAAAATTTTTCAAACTTAAAATTATTTTCAAAATCAAATACTACTTTTCAATTTATTTATTTAAACTAAATTAAAAAATTTGCCGACAACTTCTGTTAGGCGACCACTTTTCAAAATAAAAACACACGACCTAAAAATATGCCGACAAGATGTGATGATGGATTTATGTGGATTTCAAGTGCTTTTAATGTATTGAAGAAACTGTGATGGCTTTTCATTTTGGACTTAATTTACTTTTCAATCTGGACAATTGAATTGTTAAATTATGTTGTTGAACATTAATTCTGAAAGGATTTAGTGTTCTACAACAATAATGAAGAATCCATTCAATTTCCATGGATAAATTGCGTAGTTTATGGGAATTTAGTGCAAATAAATAAGGAAATGTGTTTTGATGGACTTGAATTTAGAGGTTTCATGGTGACAGGCTGAGATCCCCAAATTGGTCCTAAGATTAGTAGCTAAACTCGAAGGTTAGCCTTTAGGTGAAGGGTGAATGGGAGCTCCGTAGTGAGAGCCGGTATCCTCCCAGCCTAGCCATAGATTTAGTGACTAAACTTAGGATATGTCAATGTTCTTTTCATGCTTGGAAGAGGGGGTACTCTTTTAAGGGTAAAGAAACATTTATGCTCCTATTTGGCACAATAACATAGAGATTTGTTCCAAATCATCCACAAATCATATTCTGATTGCAAGAGGAAATATATTTTTTCATATATTAAAAACCTTTCAAATATATAGATTAATGTGTGTCTGTTAGTTAATTTCATTTTCAAAGTTATTAGAAGTAATTAGAGTTTGACTAATCGCTACTGTTGTTTACATAGTGCTAGTAGAAGTAAGTATTAAACTTTAAGTACAATTTGCGTATCAGATTTCAGCTACATTATCTATTGTGAAACACTTTCTTCTACTTTGTAGCTTCACTGTGGGATCGATAACCAGGACTCCATTAGAGCCTTGTATTACTTGATACGATACGTATACTTGCGTTGAGTGCTTGAACATTATAGAATCCTTATAAACATATATAAATTTGAGTTCATAAATCCTTGTAATATAAAGGTCTGTAAATCGTCCGGTCATAATGCACCTGCAACATTTCAAAGATGTATGATGTCCATATTTAGAAAATTAATAGATGAGGGAATAGAAGTGTTTATGGATGATTTCTCAGTATTTGGAGATTCATTTAATGCATGCCTATGCAACTTAGAAAAATTTTTAGAGGTATGTGAAAGAACAAATTTAGTCCTAAACTGGGAAAAGTGTCAAGTTATGGTTGCAGGAGGAATTGTGCTTGGACATAAAATATCTGAATATGGCATGGAAGTAGATCTTGCGAAGATTCAAATTATAGAAAAAATTACCACCTCCAACAACTGTGAGAGGGGTAAGAAGCTTTTTGGGACATGTTAGATTCTACAGACGATATATTAAAGATTTTCCAAAAATAACTAAGCCTCTATGCCAACTTTTAGAAAAAGATAAGAAGTTTGATTGTAATGATGAATGCTTAGAAGCTTTCGATTTATTAAAGGAAAAATTAATCGTTGCTCCTATAATAGTTTCACCTGACTGGGAGAAACCATTTGAATTGTGCGATGCAAGCAATTATGCTATGGGACTGGGTTTAGGGCAAAGGCACGAGAAAATATTTAAAGTTATATATTATGCTAGTAAAACTGTTACAAATTCTCAAATTAATTACACTACTACAGAAAGAGAGTTATTAGTTATCATTTATGCCATTGAAAAATTTAGATCTTACTTAAATGGAGCCAAATGTATAGTGCATACTGATCATTCTGCTATTAAAATATTTAATGCAAAAGAAGGATGTTAAACCAAGATTAATTTGATGGATACTTTTAATGCAAGAATTCGATTTTGAGATCGTCAATAGAAAATGGGTCGATAATCGAATAGCTGATCATTTATCAAGACTTTAACAACATAAATTGACTGATTTTGAAAAGGAAATATTTAAAACTTTCCCTGATGAGTGTCTGATGTTTTTTTTTTCGTTTCGTTGAAAAATATGTTTCTTAGGTGTTTTGTTTTGAAAAAGATTTTAATTTTATAAAATAGAAATTTGATTTAATTTATAAATATATATGGATTTTTGAAATTAGTATTTTACTTTAAAGAATATGAAATCAAACCAATTTCATATAAATAATAGTCTAAATAATCAAGCATTTCACCGCAAGACATGTATTTATCCCAAAGAATAAGTACATAGCTTGAGGTGAAGCTTGATCAAATCAACTAAAGAATTTATGACACACATTTGATCTGCGAACCATTTTGACCAACAATTTCCCCTATCTAATATGAAGGAATTAGATAGGGTTTATATTAATCTGGGGTCTTTAAGTTTTCTATAAGGGCAAGCCCCTATAGTTAATTACATCCTAGATAACCGAAGTTACCTAAGAAAAAACTCTTGATATAGATCAGGAAATATTTATATTCATGACTTCCAAAGGTAAGGTTTTCATGGAAAATGTGATGGTTGGAAGTTCGATAGGCGATTGCCTCAAATTTTGGAACATTTCATTTTATCAGAATCCAACGGAGAGAAGACTAGGGTAAGAACAGAGATTCAACGGAACCTTGATGTCCTCCCAAACTATCCTATAGTTTGGCTTTAACTCTTGGAGAAGAAGTTATTTAGATTTCAATCTTGCAAATTAATTATAGGGATTACATTCACATAATATCCGATTATGCAAACAACCTAGAAGATTAGAGGATTTATGTCATGCTGGACGCAACCTCAGAATCCTAAAGCGAATTAGGGCTTATCTGCACAGCAGGGCTGGGCAAAGGCCTAGGGAGAAGTTGAGGATTTATACTACACTAGCCAAGATACCTCAAAGTCCTATGGCTTGTTGTTTAGACTAAGGAAAGGTTTTCCTGGTGTAGACAAGTTTTGCTGTTGAAGATGATCGTGCTACTCACTGTGCATGCTCCAAGCTCCTCATCATAGCAAGTTTAGTTTAAAGAAGTGTCAATTGTGGAGAAGAGAGCAGTGTCATGTTTTAGAAATATTTGAATTGAGGTGTCTTAATACTTTATTAGGGGAAACATTAAAGTTGATTATACCAACTCCGGTTAAGATCCCACGGTTCCATCATCCCGACACCGTTATTTTCATCAGATTCACTTAGTCCAAATAAATTTACTATACTCAACATAATGAGTTCCATACTTTCATTCAGACTGTGGTAAAATCCTGTTAGCAACACGTGATTTACCTCCTCCAAGGAATTCTTGATCATCCAACGAGACGTTTTAATTTAGTTACAATTGTGGCTTTTATTTTGTTTGTGATTACATTTTGAGTTGTTTTATATTTTGAATGTTGTGGCGGTGACTTTTATCTTGTATTGATTTTTAATTTTATTTTGGTATTGGTTTTGTGGCTATCCTAAAGGTTTCAATTTTTATGGAAGGTGACATTATTGTTTATCATGCAGATTGCAAGAAAAATAATGTGCAGTAAAGAAAACACGGGAAAGGAAAGCGTTGTATACTTATAAAAGCGTACCTGGCGAGTCTTCTCATTCCTCCACTTGAAACTTTAGTATTTTTTGTAATAAACATTTGTTTGGCAGGAAGTAAAACATTATGGACCTACCAAGTCCTAGGTCATAACTCGGGGGTCCTATTTGTTCATTTGAGAGATATTTTCATTCAATAAGTATGATCGGTGCAATAGTCCTGCAAGGTGTCCAAAAGACTTGTGAAGAGCCTCTAGGAGATACCTAGATGTTTCACAATTCTTTTGAGCTTCCTTGAGATCATTTTGAACCTATCATAATTATTAAATGATTTATCTTATTTATACCCTTATGCTTAGTGAGTTGGTGTTTTTAATTAACCCAAAGGACAGGGTAACTATCATTTGTTATTTCTTTTAGAGACTATGGGAGTTAAAATCCCTTTAGGCAAAGTTAATTTGTTTGGGAAAATTAGCCAATTAGTTTCATAACTAGGCTTTTAGTGTTTTCACATATTTAGAATTTGACAAAGTTTGCTTTTCTAAACTTCTTTTAGCAAGATTAATAAAGCCTAGCTCACCACTAAGCCCTTTAAAATTTTGATTGATACATTTGTAATTCTTTTGGAAAATGTTAAATGAGTTTAATTAATATTTATCAAAATATTGGACTATCATTTAATATACCTAAGTGGGGTGTAAGTTAGTGGATCATTGACCCCCAAGGTAAACCCCTAACCATAAGGATCATTTTGTTTAATTATCTTCCAATTTAAAATTGATTAGGAAAATTCAAGCATTTAATTTTGATATGACAGAATTGAAGTTGGCTTTACCATTTATCAATTTAATGTTTCAAACATTTAATCATATTATTTAGGATCATTAATTACTCATTTTACCCTTTGATTAGGCCTAAATATTAATTAAGGCAAAAAAATCCTTACAATTACAACATTGCTCTTAGGGCCTTATCACTTAATGATTCTCCACTATGCTTCAGGGAACAAAGAGAAACAAGTGTCATATTTTTTTATTTTTCTTTTAATCTTAAGAATCATTTTAGTGCAAAATTAAGGAAATTCATTTTTGGCCTTCTAAAAATTGATTTAAGCCTTTAAAAATTAAAGTCTTGACTTAGAGACTTAGAAAAATTATGGGGATGATTCCTAAGTGATTAGCAGACCAAATATAACAATATGATGATTTTTAATATTTTGTGAATTTTAATATTTTTTAATTACTTAAAAATTAAAATACGTTCAAAAATTAAAATTTTATAAAAATCCTAATTTTATTTTCAAAAAAATCCCTCTAATCACAGAGAACTCCCAAAATTAATTTTATAAATTTTTGAGTGGTATTTTAATTATTAAAATTCATTTAAGTGCCAAAAATACCATTAGGCTTAAGAAAATCATTTAACTTATTAAATTAATTCCAAATGACTTCAAAATTTTTAGAGGAGTTCATCTATCCGTGAAGCATAGTGGAGAATCATTTTTGGGATATTTTTATTTTTATTTTATCTTAATTAATTAAGAGTTTGTTTTAGGTGAAATTGATGATTAGTGCATATCTTAGTGATTTAGCCAATGAAATAATTATCCTAGGGTCCTCATATCATAAGAGACCTACCAAAATTTACTGTGCAATTTTATGATTATTATTTTAATTATTACAATTTTTATACCAAAACAGACATAATAACTTGAAAAATAAAGATCTTCACACAAGGATCTCCCCTGACTTTAAAAAAATTAGGGAAGGTCTCTTATAACAGATAGAACAGGTCCCCAAAAGCTCAAGCCACGGTGAAATGGCTAGGTCAATGGAGAATTAAAGACTGAAATCAGTATTTTAATTTTTAAAAATAAAATATAGATAAAAAATACTTCAGACCATTTTCACATTGTTCTCCTCTGTTCACTGAGCAACTAGGTATTTTTCTTTTATTTTTTTTATTTTTCTAGGCCAAGATATGGATTTTTAAAGTTCACTGGTTTAAATAATTCAAAAATACCCCTAATTTCCTACATAAACACGCGGCGCCGTGTCATCCTCGGCAGCTCCGAAGCCTCCACGAGTCGCTCTGCCATTTGATGTTGCTTTCTAACTCAGCTTCCACGAGGCCGTGCTTTATGTATCGAGAGCTCGTCTGGCTCAATCCTGACCATCCAAGCATTACACGCACGATCTAATGGCGCTCTTTCATCTTCTTCGACTGGTTCATCCCGAGAATCGTCCACCTTCTAGACAAAAGATCTCAAGCTAGACTCAACCAAATCACATGAGGTTTGTTTCTAGAGCTTCATCTAGCCTAGACGAACCTATCAAATACAGTGTACAATTATCGAGAACAAAGAAAAGCTCAGGAGGAAGAGTGAGTTTAATTACTTTATCTGAGAGGGGAGGCCTCAATTAGATGGTTGTGGCAGCTTTGATTGGTCCCAATGAACCTCCACATGGAGCCTTTTACCCTGGTGAATTGTATAGATCCAAACTCGACCAGAACCGACTTTAGGTGTTAATGGAAGTCTAGTGCAGAGACCTTCTATGATGAGGCTTTGATGAGGGAATTCCTTTCACTTCTATAAAGGTGTGGGTGCAGTTAATTTGGATTTGGCAGTAAGGACAGGGAAGGTGGTTGGCAGGCTGATGTGAGGCAAGAGAGGAGTTAATGAAGTTAATTGCCTACCGAGATGAGTGGCTTGCTTGGAGAGATGGGTTAAGCCAAAAGGTGAGGGGGAGTTGTCCTTGGTGAAGGACCTTTGGTCCATGGCTAAATCGACTTGGGTCTAGTGGGTTTTAGCTGGTCTTTGGGGTCCTAAGGTTGGCTTCCATGGAGTTTGTTTGGTCAGTTTGGTTCAATTGGGTTTAATTTAAGTGTCATTAGGTCATGGGTCAATTTAGGTCATGTTGGGTTTAGGTTAGGCTAGCTTGGTTTTGAGCTTGAGTTGGACTAAACTGATTGAGCAACATTGTTATTGTGATTTCAATGAAGATTTTCATGAAGACTTGGAGTGGTTTTGAGTTCATTTGGGGGTTCAATTTGGTTGATTTTAGGATTTTGGTCAATTTGGGGCAAGTTGCGTCAACTTGGGTTTAAGTTGAGCTAGGTCTGGGTCCAAGGCCAATTGAAGGTTCCAAATGGTCTAGGGGATGTCATGAAGAGTTCCCAACATCAATTGGCTGGAAATTTTTGGAGTAGGGTAATCGATTTGGGAGATTTTGAGCATATGACATGTTTGGGTCAAAATTAGGAGTTTTGGACTTTAAGTGGATTTGAGTGAGACTTGGGCTCAAATTGGGGGCAATTGATGATGCAATTCAATTTAAGGGAGTGTTATGAATGGTTTAGAATTGAAATTGGGAAGAAATTGATTGGTATTAGGTCAATTTTGGGGATTTGGGTCACTTAGGCAAAATTGGGTATTTTAGTTTTTAATTAAAATTAAGATTTAATGTGGGTCAATTTGAGCTTATATTTGGTTTATGTTGGTATAGGAGATGTTTAGTTAAAGTTTAGAATTGATATTGGGCAATATTGGGATCAATTGGGTAGACATTGGATTTAATTTAGGCACTTTTAGGTTAATTAGGTCCGATTAGGGCTTTTGGTTAAATTTGGCTAAATTGGCCAAATTGGGTCATGTGGTAGTTGAGAGAAATGAAATTAAGAATATGTGGAAGGTTTTAGAAATTTATGGGAATTTTCAGAATTTTTTAAATTTTGGGCTAAGAGCGGTATTTTGGTCATTTTGGGGATTTTTAGGAAATTTAGTAATTTTGGGTAATTTTGGTCAATTTGAGAGGTAGGAAGTATTTTGGAATAATTTTTAGAGAATTAAAGGTAATTTGGCTGATTTTGGAAATTTGGGGGATTTTAGGGCTTTGGGGGCATTTTGTTTATTTTTGGAATTTTGGGTATTTTAGGGCAAAGAGGTTAGAAATTTGGAATGTTTGGGCAAATTGGGATTGGTTGAAGGTGAGTAGTATGTAATTGTTTAGATTGAGCCATGGACCAAGGGTCACCCTCATTTGGTCCTCTATGTGTTGGTACTAGACAAACCCTAGCCTTAGGCTAAAAGCTTGGGAAAACCACTTACATGAGTTTCCAAAGAGTTAGGGAACAAAAAGTGGTGTACTTTATTTAAGGTTGTGAGTGTGTAGTGTGAGTGTGGTGTAAGCTCTAGATCTCCCAGGGTGGATCCTATGGCCTGACCAACTATAGGAGACTTCCCCTGGGCTTCCTTATGCTTGGTCTCTTCCTCCCAAAACTCGAGGTTAGGCCTTAAGCATATGAAAACTTCTAGTGAAGTAGGAAAAGTTTGAATTTTTATGGGGAGGGGTGTCGTGACTAATCTTCTAAGAAAGTCACCAGGAGAGTCCTATGGCTAGCCCTAGGCTAGTCTAAAGAGAGACTAGACCTCAACCAAAAGTGAGGTCAACAAATTGAACCCCAATAGGTGTAGTGTGTTGTGAAAGCACATTGCACGTATTGGTGTTGACCGACGAGATCAACAAGACCAACACAACTATGTGAGTCAAAACTCAAGAAAAACACAAAATTTTGTGAGGAAGTTTCCGCTGACGATTAGGAGATAGAACTTTAAGTCCCGGGAACTCTCGCTAGGGAGGAGAATGGAATGCCTTCATGAGAGAAGCTATGGATTTCAAGCTTTCAAACTCTGAAGGAGTCCGATCCGAATCAATTTGAAGTTGGAATTTAGATTTAGAATTTGGATTTAGAATTTGGATTTGATTTCAGTTTAAATTTTTAATTTCAAGTTTTAATTTAATTTTGAGTTTTAATTTTAATTTTAAGTTTTATGGGATTTATGGAATTTCAGAATTTGTGGAATTTTAAATTTGAAGGTTTTAATTTTGTGGGGAAAAATTTCAGTGTAGAGGGGTAATTGGAATTTTGGTACCAATCCCAGAAGCATGAGAACTGGAATTTAGGTATCACCCTCAGAAATGAGAATCATGCTTTTAGTACCGACCTCAAAATTTTCGTGGATGTGGAAAAATTTCTTGAAAGGGAAATGAAAAATTAGGGAATTTCGAGGGAATCGGACGACTAAGCTCCGTTCCCAGAATTTCATGGAAGGAGGAAAAATTATTTTCTTGAAAGGGAGATGGAAAATTAGGGAATTTTGAGGGAAATCGGACGACTAAGATCCGTTCCTAGAATTTCAGGGAAGGTGAAAAAATTTCTCGAAAGGATGATGGAAAATTAGAGAATTTTGAGGAAAACCAGACGTCTAAGCTCCGTTCCTGGAATTTCATGGAAGGAGGAAAAATTTCTCAGAAGGATGATGGAAAATTAGGGAATTTTGGGGGAACCAGAGGGCTAAGCTCCGTTCCCAGAATTTCATGGAAGGCAGAAAAATTTCTCAGAAAGATGATGGAAAATTAGGGAATTTTGAGGGAAATCGAACAACTAAGCTTCGTTCCTGGAATTTCATGGAGGGCGGCAAAATTTCTCGGAAGGAGATGGAAAATTAGGGAATTTTGTGGGAAATCAGAAGACTAAGCTCCGTTCTCAAAATTTCATGGAATGCGGAAAATTTTCTAAGAAGGAGATGGAAAATTAAAGAATTTTAAGGAGATCATGGGGAGGAAAACTCAAGGACTCGCATTCGGCCTAAGCTGTCACATTAGGAGGGAAATCTCAAGGACTCACATCCAACCTAAATGGTGACAGAAAGGAATCAAAATTTAGGTATTAATCCCAAATTTTCATTTGAGGAAAATTGGGTAAAACTTAGTATTTGACTTTTAAAGAAAGTAATTTGGTGCAATTCGGCCAAGATTAGTAGCCATTTCAGGATTTACAGAATTTCAAGAAATTTCAAATTTGTGAGGAATGGCATAATAAGAAAAGTGTCACATTTCGCGGAGTGCCCGCAAAAGCGAGTGGGTTTGAAGTTGAGTGCAAAAACTCGGGATCGAGAGAGAGAGAGAGGAAAAGTAAATATTTTCATTCTGTTTTGTTTTTTAATTTTTCATTTTCTTTCAATTTGTTTTTTTCATTATGTTTCATTTAATTTAAGTTTTGATTTTAAATTTCAATTTTAATTTCATTTCAATTTCATTTTCATTTTGATTTAAGTTTCGGGTTCATTTTAGTTATAATTACATCATGTTTTCATTTTATCCTTTTCTTCTGCATTATTATTTTTGTCCTTTTCATTTTGGAACCAAACGCGTGGTTCAACAGCTTTCGACTATCGCACTGAAAAGGATATTTCTAAAAACTGAAATCTTCATTAATTCTGCTGAAAGTAGTACAACTTATCATATGCTGACAGGCATCCAAAAGTAGATCATGCGTACAAAACTGAACAGAGTTGACATATAATATCATCTGAGTGCTACAAAAAGTGGCGACACCGACTGTCATGACCTGTTGAAAGGGGTTGTAGATTTCTGTTGCCTGAGACGGCTGCGGGGACGAGCCAACCTGCCAAGGTTACGCTCTGAAACAAAAGTCCCCTCGCGAACACCCGGAGGTACAGCTGTCACAGTGGCAAAGGACGAAGGTTCTCCAGTCTTGGATCCGGCTCGCTTTATCTTCATCCATACTTCTGAAAATGACTGACACCCTTTTTCTTCAAACTCTTGGGATGCAGTGTTTTGCTAAGTCTTCTCCATTTCCTTTTAATACCAATACTAATCCTACAGGTAGGGGGATTTAAACAGAACCTCGGAATTCTCCTGATTCAATGATCTGGACCCCTCATCTAAACAAGGTATTGCTTTCACTTATAAAGGAGACCGTGTAGAAGGGTTTCACAAAGTCATGATGGTCGATATGAGGCGAGATACATTCCCCGTCCTCATAAATATTTATGATGCAGCTGTTAGGAATACAGTCTGCTGACAACACATGCCACTCGACCATCCTCTTTATCATTCTCTTGATTTGTGGTGGCATCGGATCCACCTCATCATGCTGTAAAATCTCCGGGGATTACCTTGTCGATCTATAGCGAAGTTATAACAACAGCCACACTGAATAGTGACTCTGCCTTTTCCTCTTTTCCATTTTGACGGCTCTGTATATGTTCTCGGCCTCAGACGACATGTTCTGCCTAATGCCTTTAGAGTGTCGATGCAGTACAAAATTTCCTCTTCATCCGTCCTCGAGAATAAATCAGTGTATAGCTCGAGTCCTTTCAGGATATTGTCAATGTTTCCTTGTATGTTTTCATAGTGTTGAAATTCTTGCTTTCTAATTCTTTTAATCTTTATCATGATGTAGTCTGGAACTCCTCGCGGTAGTGGCAGCGGTAGGACGAATTGTGGCACGTACAGCTCTACATCAGGATATTCCCGGCTCCTGAGTAGCATTGAGGTGGCTGCATATGCCTCAAACGTGCCATATTCTTCAAGCTATAATACATTACATTCCGGACATTCTAAAAATGCCCCTGACACCTTAGGCAATCTGGGTAAACTTGAGTTGCAAGTCAGACACCCAATCAAAATTTATTCCATTGGATTAAATGTTAGCACAAGATCCTCGATGGTCTCCAGCTCAGTATCAGTGCGTGGAGCACTGTCGTCAATTTCTCTCATTTCAGGATTGTAAGATTATTCTGGAATGGGAGATAGCGCGGCGGCTAGCTCCCGAGCCTGTCTCCTCTTCATTCTGTCCAAGTGACAACGCTTGCGGTGATTTGCATTTCTTCTCTTTGTACATGCTAACGGCGTATCTAGAGCTCTATCGACTGGAGAAGCAACAAGATCACCTTCTGAAGTAGTGATCATGGATGGAATCTGAGTAAGTCTCACGACGAGGAGGTGTAGGTCGACGAATTCCCCTGTTCCTCCATATCTTGACTTCTGTCTGATCTCTCTGTGACCACTTTTCCTCATCGATATCATGCCTGTAGCCTTCTTTTCCTTTGTTTCTTTTTCAAGGCATGAAATCTAAGCAGTTTACGAAAGCAAACACCAACTCGCAACCTGACACCGCCTGCACAAGTAAACAGAGGAAATGTCAGTGGGTGGTGTTGTGCACGAACAAGAACAAGGACAAAAATTGTTTTAATGCCATTATCTTATTTAATATAATTTTTGGAGATTTAGATTTAGAAATTTAAGCCGTTTACAAAAGCAAACACCAACTCGCAACCCGACACCGCCTGCACAAGTAAACAGAGGAAACGTCAGTGGGTGGTGTTGTGCACAAACAAGAATAAGGACAAAAATCATTATCTTTCAAGTTTTAATAAGTTTTATAATTATTTTAATGCCATTATTTTATTTAATATAATTTTTTGAGATTTAGATTTAGAAATTTCAACTAGTGTATTTCATTTCTGTGAGAAAATTTACTTTATTTTCTTTAACTTTATTTTTTTACAAGATTTGGACCCAGTCACAGACGCTGGCCCTATTCTACATCGGAACAGATAATTTTCTTCAGATTCCTCATGTTAAGTAGTACTTCTTGAGATATCGTCCATTTATCAGCAACATAGTTCTCTCCCCTTGAGAATCTACTAACTGGTACGATCCTCCAGAGTAAACCTTTTCCACCACAAATGGTCCTTCCCAGATTGGTTCAAATTTTTCACCTATCTTGCGGTGTACAAGAATAGGCCTTCTGAAAACGAGTACAAGGTCACCGGTTTTGAACGACCTCGGATGGACCAACTTATCGTAGGCTTGATCATCTTTTCTTAGTAAAGTTCCAAGTTCGGTTGTGCAAGCAATCTTTTTCCTTCAAGACTTTCCAGTTATGCCAGTTTTAGTTTGGCATTCTCTTCTATTGTAATTTGATTGGCGACGGTGATCCAGAACGATGGTACCTGAAATTTTAGCGGAAGGACTGCCTCAGACCCGTACACAAGTGTATACGGTGTAGACTGCGTCGACATTCTGACTGTCGTCCTCTAGGCCCACAAAGCTTCTAGCAATTTCTCGTGTCATCCTCTTTTGTTGTCGTCGAGCATCTTCTTTAGAATTTGAATGAGCATCTTATTGAAGGCTTCTGCTAAGCCATTCGCTTTGGAGTAATAGATCGTAGAGTATCTCCAATCTATCCTGTGTCTTCTGATGAAGTTGTTGATTTTCGTGATATTGAAGGCGGACCCATTATCAGAGATGATCCTACTCGACACACCAAAGCGGTAGACAACCTGATTTTTGAAGAATTGTAGAACTTGTTGTGTTATAACTTCCCATAGCGAAACTGCCTCTGCCTAATTGGAGAAGTAGTCTGTAGCTGCGAGTATGAACTTGTGTCCTTTCGAAGACGGAGGGTCTATTGGACCCACTATATCCGTGCCCCAACACTCGAATGGCCACGAGGTGATCGTGGGGTGTAGAACATTCAGAGGTTGGTGCAGGACCTCTCCGTGTACTTGGCAATGATGACATTTCTTTTGTTGTATCCACGAAATCCGTCATCAATGTCGGCCAGTAGTATCCGAGTCTTTTGATTTCCATCTTCATTTTCGGTCCTGACTGGTAAGCTCCACACAATCTGACGTGCACTTCTTTGAGAATTTTCTGTGCTTGTACTCTGCTGAGGCATCTGAGCCACATCTGATCGAAGGATCTTCTGTATAGAACACTGTCAATTAAGGCATATGAGAGAGCTCTCTTCTGAATCTGATTCATTACTAATTTGTCTTGAGGCAATCTTGCTGTTTCCAAATATTCTATTAATGGCTAACACTAATCTTCTGTATTATATGTCACTTTGGCTGCTATCTCTTCTTTTCCAAGCTTGTGCAGACTATCGAGGTTGATTTGTGACAAAACCTGACGTCCCTGTACTGTAATATCTATAGAATCTTTGGGTGGACAAGCTAGTTCTTTAGCGAGTTTTGCTAAAGCATCTGTGTGGGCTTTGTTTGTTCGAGGAATTCTATAGAATATCACACTCAGAATCTGCTCTAGCAGTTTCATCGTGTACCGGTGGTATTCTTCTAATCTTTGTTTCCGAATTTTGTATTGTCATGCCACTTGTTGAATGACGAGTTCTGAGTCTCCATAAATGGCATTGTCTGTAATTTCCATTAGTATTGCTAATTCTAAATCGGTGATTAGAGCTTCATATTCTACTTCATTATTGGTACATGGATCTGACAAGTGGTAAAAGAATCTTAGCATAGCCTGATCTGGAGTTTCGAAGTCCAAACTAATTCCTTATTTGCCGAGTATCATTGTCTGTTGTCCTTTATCTCTTCGGGCTGATGACGCTCCGTCGAAGTACATTTCCCAACATTGAGCATTAGGACTGCTCTATTTTTAGTATCTGTTCATCTGGCAGTTTGTAGTTGAGCGGGGACCCAATTGGCAGTTAAAATTAAATTAAATTAAATTAATTAAATTAAATTAAATAATTGAATTTAATTAAATTAAATTAAATAAATTAAATTAAATTAAATAATTAAATTAAATTAAATTAAATTAAATTAAATTTAAATTAAATTAAATTAAATTAAATTAAATTAAATTAAATTAAATTAAATCAAATTAAATTTAATTAAATCAAATTAAATTAAAATCAAATCAAATCAAATTAAATTAATTCAACATCAAATCAAACTCAATTAAATTAAATTAAATTAAATTAAATATAAAGCAACTTGAACACTATTCCAAATTTAAACCCTTTAACTTAAATCAAATCATTTGGAATACCAATTTACCCTTGAAAGTTTTAGTTATCATAACTCCTAAACAAAACATTAAATGAAATGTTACTTCACTTATAGGATATTCAAATGTCCTAGTTCATCGAGCAAGTTAACAAAACTTCGAATTCTTGGACGATTAATTCATTTGTATAATTAAATTCATTTGGACTTAAAACAATCCTAGAAATATTGAAAAGATGTTTAAGATTCCTCTTAAGCACTTCCTCAATATGATAGGACATTTATAAGAACAATTGGACTTAATCATTCTTTGATGAAGAAAATCGTCCTCAAACCAAAATACAAAGACCTAGACGTCATAGGAGATGACTAGCTATAGGATTAGGAATTTGGTAGAAAACCATAACCCTTCCCTTAGCTTTACCTAGGAACTTGCTTAAATATTCTAATTGTGTTTTAAGTGCGACTTGGGATGACGGGAAGACCCTCCGAGTACGCTTTTATTTTATTGCAATCTACTTTCTTGCAATTTACATTATTGCAATTTACTTAACCGCATCGCACTTACTTTTCTTGCATGATAAACAAGCTGTTGCATGAAAACTCACACCTTTAGGATAGCCCCTAAAACCGAAACCAAATTAAGTTAAAAGTCATTGCAAGATAAAATTCACCGCCACAACATTTCAAAATATAAAACAACTCAAAATTTAATTACAAACGGAACACAAAACTACAATTGCAACTAAATTAAAACGTCTCGTTGGATGATCGGGAATACCTCGGATGATGTAACCTACGTGTTGCTAACGGGATTTCCACGGTCTAAATGAAAGTGTGGAACTCATTCAATTGAGTTTAGCAAATTCATCTGGACTAAGTGAATCCGATAAAAATAATGATGCCGGAAGGATGGAACCGTGGGATCTTAACCGGTGTCGTTATAATCAACTTTAAGATTTGTTTTAATCAAAACATAAAAAAACACTTGGAAAATTAAGACTTCTCTAAACCAAAACACTTTTCTCATCTCCTGATTTATGATTTCTAAAACTAAACCTCCGCAACAACAAGGAGCTCAGAGCATGGTGGGCAGCACGGCCATCGTCATCAGCAGAAACTTGAACCTACTTCAGAAAACTTTCCTAGAATTAAATAACCAAGCCATAGGATTTCGAGGTAGTTTGCCTAGTGCAACATAAATCCTCAACCTTTTGTTAGGCATTTGTCTTGCAAATTAAGCCCTAACCGGACTTAGGATTCCGAGGTAGTCGTCTGATACGACATAAAACCCTCAGATCTTCAAGGCTATTTGTATGATTCTATCATATAAATATAAGTCCTAATTAATTAAAATTGACAAAATCAAAACATTTAAATGAACATTAGGATTTTCCTAAATTTAAGCCAAACAATAGGATAGTCGGGAAATTACCGAAGTTCACTCCGAATCTGTGATTTCTCCTACTTTTCTTCCTTTGGATTCACAAAACAAAATGTTCTAAACTTGATCCATTCCCTATTGAAATTCAAAACTTCAATCCCTTGAAAACTTAAACTTTGAAATCCTTGAGAGCGAATTATTGATTATTATCGAGAGTTTTCTTAGGTGATTCCCGTCACTTAAGATGTAATTAACTATAGGGGCTTGCCCTTATAGGGAATTTTGAAGAACCCGAGTAATATAAACCCCGTTTAACGTTTTCATATTAAACGGGGAATTTTGTTGGCTTATAAAATTGGTTCGCGGACCAAACGGGTGTCATGAATCTTCTAGTTTATTTAATCGAGCCCCACCGTCAAGTAGTGTGTCTATCCTTAGGGATAGATACACGGTTTGTGGTGCGGCGCTCGTTTATATAAACTATTTGGGACGTGAGATCGGTTTAATCTCATATCTTAAAACCTTCAAATTTAAAATTATTTTCAAAATCAAATACTACTTTTCAAATTATTTATTTTAATTAAATTAAAAATTCGCCGACAGCTTCTGTTAGGCGACCCCCTCTTTTTCAAAATAAAACACAACCTAAAAAAATATGCCGACAGATTTCTGGCGACTCCGCTGGGGAGTATCGGGTATGTTCCCAAATTAAATTAAATTAAATTAAATTAAATAATGAGGTCTTCTCTTCTTCTTTTTAGTGCTTAGGATCTAGCCTTAGGCTTTTCCTTTGACTATCTTAGAGGACTAGAGTTGGGACCCACCTTTTAGAAATTCAAACCACTTCTTAACTCCTGCAAACTCCACAAACTTGACTATAGACCCCTAATCACCTAGAGGGTTGAAATCGAATGTGGAAGTTTAAAGGATGAGTTCCTATAGGACTCTTTGGCCTTAGGGCCCTTGCCAGGTGGCTCGGTGCAGTGAAGGGGCGACTTACACACACCACACTTATACACTACACCTACACACTACACTTCCACATACTTCATAAAACCACACCCATACCTAACTCGACCTCTCGACTCATGTAGGTGATTCACATGGATGGTCCTTAACCCCTAAGCCCTTGGTAAGAGGGTTAGGAACAACATAGTGAATGCCTCAAGTGAGTCCCTTCATGGCTCATGTGGGCTTGATATGGCTTCATGGCTCAACCAAAATGACTTCTTTCCACCCAAATTCACCCGATCTTAAATTTCCCAATTTTCGATTTTTGACACCGGGACCCTACACCTACTAAACTTACCCAAAACTCTTAAAATTACCCAAAATTCTCAAAAATTTCCAAATCACCCAAAATTCTCCAAAATCATTCCCAAACATTTCCACATCACTTAAACTGATCATCCATACCCAAAAATACCAAAAATTCCAAGAAAACCTCCCAATACCCTCCAAATACCCAAAATACCCCTCTTGGCCTAAAAATCCAAAAATTCAGAAAATTCCCAGAAAATTGTAGAAAATCCCAAATACTCCCAATTTCATTTTCTCCAACTACACCATGGGCCAATTTTGTCAATTTACCCTACTTTTGTCAAAACCCCCAATTTGACCCATTTTAACCCTAAGTGAACCCAATGTCAAGCCAAACCTACCCAATTGACCCAAATTCTGGTCCAATTCAGTTCTAAACTTCAATTCAATATTCCCAACGCCAATCTAGGCTAAATCCAAGTTCAATTTTATTGACATTTGGATCCAATCTCACTTTTGGCCTTAAAGCCCAATTTGGACCCATGACCTAAACCTAACCCAAACTCACCCAACTCAATTCCAATTAACCCCAAATCTTTTCTAAATCTTCCTTAGCATTCCCACAAACAAAACACTAACATGATTTGCCCAAAATTTAGACCCAAACCCCACTCAAATTCAACCCAAAACCAAAAGGCCCAATTTTGACCTAAACCCAAACCTAACCCAGAATGAGCCCAGAACCCCAAAATCAAAGCTCGACCAAAGCCAAAACCTCTTTGAAACACCCCCATAAACATTTCTCAACATTGATTTTATATCAATTTCAACCCTAGCCCAACATTAGCCCAACTTGGCCCACTTGGACCTACATAGGCCCACTTGCCAAATAAATCCAAATTCAAACCAATTCAATTCCAAATCACATCAAATTGATTCCAAGCCCTTCATAGAACATCCCTAAACCAATTATGACATTTATTTGACAAAGTTCTTCACAAAATTTTTTATCCAAATGCCCATCCTAAAATCAAAAGCCCATTTCCCTTAAACTTTCCTAAAAGCCCACTCCCTTCAAATTCAAAAGCTCAAATTCATCCAAAGCCCACATGACACTTCCTTTCATCATCCATTTAATCAAAATTGTCCCTAAGTTCCAAAATCATCAATCAAATAATTCCAAATCAAGCCACATGCCAAATCACCCCAAAATATCCAAAATTCTTAAAACCCATTTTTATGAAATTGACCCAAGCTTTTCCCAAGCCAAATGGAGCCAAGGATGAGCCATTCACAAGCCATATGAAGCCATGAAAGTTTGGCATGTGACCATGCCATTAATGGCAAAAGGAGGAGGTCCTTTAACCATCTCCTAAAAGTCATTAGCCTTAAGCATGTCTCCCCTTAACCAAGATTTAATCCAAATATTCTTGGATAAGGACATCACCACCTCTTGACCAGCTAGCCTAACTGATTTTCTCGGCCCAAGACCGGCCATGGGGAGGTGAACCCAACCCAAACCAATGGGTTGACCAATTTCAAGCCAAAATGACCCCTTCCCATTCCATTTTAAATCGAACCCTTTACACATGGCCAATGCTCAATTGATTGCACTATAGCCCGAGCCACGACCTCCACGGCCAAGATGGTGACCCATGCACGGCCGGCCGGCCACCGGGCCGCCGGAAAACACCATGGCCGAGAGCTCACATGTGAGCCGACATTGAAATTCTCACTTGCTGAGCTGCCCCATGCCTAGTGGTCACCATGGCTGTTCTTCTCCTCACCAGAGCAGCTGATCCCATGCCTCAACTCCCCCTGGGAGGCCCTCCACCCTCTCCTATTTAAACTCCACCTCTCTCGGCCATGAAAGAGCTAAGCAAAAACCTTGCCAAAACTCTGCCAAAATTGTTCCAGACTCCTCCCCATACACAGAGCACTTGATTCCCAGTGAGATCCCCCTGCCATTTCTTCTCTGTGAGCTCAATTTCAGAGTTGAAATTCCACCCAAAACCAGGACACTTCTCCACAGTGAGCCAATTCCCAAATTGATTGGTTCTACACCTTCACCGGACCGAGGGAAGGTGTCCACCGATAAAAGCCCCATCTACGAGCCACCCGGTTGCTCCGGACTCCAAGCTTTGTGATCGGGCTTGGTCGAAATCACATCCGGACAATTCACTGGACCGGGAGACTTCATCCGGAGCTTGCTAGGATCCAATCGAAGGTGCAACAACTCTCGGATTGAAGTCACACTTCTCCGAGCAAAGGTATGAGCTAATTCTTCATCCCGAGCTTCGGAGATTCTCCATTTCAAATGCCTTATTTTCAATGCATATTAACCGTATAGATGTGTTCGTCTCTTCAAGACGAATCCATAGAGCATAAGAACATAAAAATCCATTGAGTATCGAGTGAGATCTTAGGGATTTAGTGTGGACGGCTCTCGGGTAAGGACGCTCGGGGACGATGAACGGATGTCGTCCATTCAATACACGCGCGGACGAACGGCTCAGATGGCGTCGGACCAGGAGACGGTACGAGAACCGCGGGGCCCGGGCGGCGACTCGGGTGGCGGCGTCGAATGGGAGCGCGACGCGCGTGCGTTCGGAGGCTGCCGAGGTTGACGCGGCGCCGCGTGGATAAATAGAAAATTAGGATATTTTTATATTTATTTAATTCCCTAAACTTCAAAAATTCATATCTTTGTGTAGAAAAATCAGAAAAATAAAATAAAAATACCATTTTGCTCAGTGAACAGAGGAGAATAATATGGAAAAGAAATCATTTAATTTCATCAAGTATTTTATTTTTTATGATTTATTTACTCTCTGCATGCATACAATTCACCATGGCTTGAGACCATAGGGCTTTTGAAGCCTCTGAATTTTGGAACATTCCCTGAATTTTCCAAAGTCGGAGGCCATCCCTATGAAAAGTTATTGATTTTTCAAATTCAGATTCTTGTTTTGAGCATTTTAATTCCAATAAATAGCATGTTGTGAAATAAATTCTAGGAAAATTTGGTGATGTTTCTTATGACCGAGAGAACCTTAGGAAAAATAGGTTTTGACTTAGTTCATTTAAAACAACCCTAATTGGCTTAAAAACCCAAAATAGGTCTTTAATTAATTAGAGTTAACCATGCATCAAATTGACTTGAAATCAATTCTCCACTGACCTTTAGGATCAGAGGAACCCATCATAAAAATTTGAGGTCAATTGGACTTGGTTAGCCCTACTAATTGGGTTGATTAAGCCACTTAGCCATTTTAAACTTTAAAAATTCATAACTTTTAAAATACCTTTCAAAAATTCACTAAATTGTTTTTGGAGCCTCTCTGATATCAGGGGAACCTAAGAAAATTAAAATTTCAATTTTCTAAAAAAGTTGATTTTTAATAATATTTTAATATTTTTAATAATTAAAAAATAATAAAAATCACAAAAATAATAAAATTCACCAAAATGTCACATTTTGAATTTTAATCACATAGGAACAAATCCTACATTTTTCTTAGGTCTACTTGGTGAAATATTAAATTTTAAAGCTTTAAGGTAATTTTAAAATTAAAAAAAATATATATTTTCTAGCTTGTTCACTAAAATAATTATAATAAATCATAGAAAAATCAGAAAATTGCAAAATTTGCTTCTCTGGTTTCCTTGATATTAGAGAGATTTTTGAAAAATATAAAATCCATTTTTCAACATTTATTTTATTTTTAAATTAATTAACACTCCAAAACTTAAAATAATTATAATAAAAATAATATAATTCAAAAAATCACCAAAATTGGTCCAAGTGGTTCTCTGGTCATTAGGAATGTCCCCTAATTTTCTTAAGGACAGAAACTTTCCCTTGGTCATGTTATTAAATTTTCCTTGGAAATCTCTATTTTTCTACCAAAAATAATTATATAAATAAATTAAATACAGAAAAATCACATTTTCTCCTCTCATGTCTTTATTGGCATATGAGTGAAGTCACATAAAAATTTCAAGTTCATTTGAGTTCAATTTAGTGAGTTATGAAATTATTAAGTTTGAAGGGTAAAGTGGTAATTAAAATTTTAATCCTTAATTAAAACTTTAGGTTTAATAAAAAATTAACAAGTAAAATATTTGATCCTAATCTGATTTGGATGATTGAAATTTAAATAATTAAAGGGTAGAAACCCATTAAACAATTTTAAAATGATTAAACTTTAATTAAATAATTGATTAAATTTGGAAGAATAATAAAATTGGAATTATTAAAATAGGGATATTATTAGGAAGAAATTTATTCTTTAATTTAAAAAATCCCTAAATTAATTATCTCATTAATATTCAATTCTTAATTAAAATGATAACTCAAATTTAAAATATTAAAAGACTTAATTATTAAATCCTTTTAAAAATTTCAATTAAAATTAAAAATTAAATTAAATTAATTAAATTAAATTAAATTAAATTAAAATTAAATTAAATTAAATAAATTAAATTAAATTAAATAATTGAATTATAATTAAATTAAATAAATTAAATTAAATTAAAATTAAATTAAATTAAATTAAATTAAATTAAATTAAATTAAATTAAATTAAAATTAAATTAAATTAAATTAAATTAAATTAAATTAAATTAAATTAAATTAAATCAAATTAAATTTAATTAAATCAAATTAAATTAAAATCAAATCGAAATCAAATTAAATTAATTCGACATCAAATCAAACTCGATTAAATTAAATTAAATTAAATTAAATATAAAGCGAACTTGAACACTTATTCCAAATTTAAACCCTTTAACTTAAATCAAATCATTTGGAATACAAATTTACCCTTGAAAGTTTTAGTTATCATAACTCTAAACAGAACATTAAATGAAATGTTACTTCACTTATAGGATATTCGAATGTCCTAGATTCATCGAAGCAAGTTAACAAAACTTGAATTCTTGGACGATTAATTCATTTATATAATTAAATTCATTTGGACTTAAAACAATCCTAGAAATATTGAAAAGATGTTTAAGATTCCTCTTAAGCACTTCCTCAATATGATAGGATATTTATAAGAACAATTGAATTTAATCGTTCTTTGATGAAGAAAATCGTCCTCGAACCGAAATACGAAGAACCTAGACGTCATAGGAGATGACTAGGCTATAGGATTAGGAATTTGGTAGAAAACCATAACCCTTCCCTTAGCTTTACCTAGGAACTTGCTTAAATATTCTAATTGTGTTTTAAGTGCGGCTTGGGATGACGGGAAGACCCTCAGGGTACGCTTTTATTTTATTGCAATCTACTTTCTTGCAATTTACATTATTGCAATTTACTTAATCGCATCGCACTTACTTTTCTTGCATGATAAACAACGGTTGCATGAAAACCCACACCTTTAGGATAGCCCCTAAAGCTGAAACCAAAACTAAGTTAAAAGTCATTGCAAGATAAAATTCACCGCCACAACATTTCGAAATATAAAACAACTCGAAATTTAATCACAAACGAGAACACAAAACTACAATTTCAACTAAATTAAAACGTCTCGTTGGATGATCGGGAATACCTCGGATGATGTAACCTACGTGTTGCTAACGGGATTTCCCACGGTCTAAATGAAAGTGTGGAACTCATTCGAGTTGAGTTTAGCAAATTCATACGGACTAAGTGAATCCGATAAAAATAATGATGCGGAAGGATGGAGCCAGTGGGATCTTAACCGGTGTCGTTATAATCAACTTTAAGATTTGTTTTAATCAAAACATAAAAAAAAACACTTGGAAAATTAAGACTTCTCTAAACCAAAACACTTTTCTCATCTCACGATTTATGATTTCTAAAACTAAACCTCTGCTGACAATAAGGAGCTCGGAGCATGGTGGGCGGCACGGCCATCGTCATCGGCAAAACTTGAACCTACTTCAACAAAACTTTCTAGAATTAAATAACAAAGCCATAGGATTTCGAGGTAGTTTGCACTAGTGCGACATAAATCCTCAACCTTTTCGTTAGGCATTTGCCTTGCAAATTAAGCCCTAATAGGTCTTAGGATTACGAGGTAGTCGTCGATACGACATAAACCCTCACATCTTCAAGGCTATTTGTATGATTCTATCATATAAATATAAGTCCTAATTAATTAAAATTGACAAAATCAAAACATTTAAATGAACATTAGGATTTTCCTAAATCTAAGCGAAACAATAGGATAGTCGGGAAATTACCGAAGTTCACTTCGAATCTGTGATTTCTCCTACTTTTCTTCCTTTGGATTCACAAAACAAAATGTTCCAAGTTTGATCCATTCCTTATTGAAATTCCAAAATTCAATCCCTTGAAAACTTAAACTTTGAAATCCTTGAGAGCAGAATTATTGATTATTATCGAGAGTTTTCTTAGGTGATTCCCGTCACTTAAGATGTAATTAACTATAGGGGCTTGCCCTTATAGGGAATTTTGAAGAACCCGAGTAATATAAACCTGTTTAATGTTTTCATATTAAACGGGGGAATTTTGTCGGCTTATAAAATTGGTTCGCGAGACCAAACGGGTGTCACGAAATCTTCTAGTTTATTTAATCGAGCCCCACGTCGAGCGGTGTGTATACATCCTTAGGGATAGATACACGGTTTGTGGTGCGGTGCTCGTTTATATAAACTATTTGGGACGTGAGATCGGTTTAATCTCATATCTTAAAACCTTCAAATTTAAAATTATTTTCAAAATCAAATACTACTTTTCAAATTATTTATTTTAATTAAATTAAAAATTCGCCGACGACTTACGTTAGGCGACCCCCTCTTTTCAAAATAAAACACACAACCTAAAAAATATGCTAGACGGATTTCGGCGACTCCGTTGAGGAAAATTCCTCTCTCCATTATAATCGGATAATTACGCTTTCAAAAATCGGTAGTGCATCCATGTCCTTAGTGGATCGAACTACCCTTCTTTCAGTTGGAATACTATGTTCATTTCTATCTTGAATGAGTATAGCCAACATTCTCTCGGATTTAGGAGCCATTTGTTTAGACACCCCTAAACGAGAGGGTTCGAGATCCTTTTACCTCATTTACGAGGTGGGGTGGACCCCGATAGGTGTCGGTTTAGGAATGATCCTTCGAGTCGAGAAGTCTTGCTTAAGACTTTCTTTTCCTTTCCAACTCTGAATCGGATTCCTTACCTTCTCTACACTTTTGAACATTCCGTTCTAAATAAACAAACCCTCTAATAAGTGACTCTTTTAACAAATGATTCCCTCTTATAAATACATGAACAAAAATGAGTTCGGACTCTTTTCAATTCCTTTCTTTTCGTCCTAAAGAAAAGAAGCATAACTTGGGATCGACAACCGGAATCTACCTTGCGAAATGGAAGCCCCGAGCCGATTTTCTCCTTCACCAATGAATTTGGACTTCGCTGTCTATAAGGATGAAGCTGCCCGACGATGGGATCATCCGATTTGGACGAGGATTTGAAAACACGAACGTCGAGGTCACCGACGTCTCCCTCTTTGCACGCGACGAACAAGGTATCCGAGGCGAGGAGCCACGCGTCGAGTTCGACCTTAGGTCGACCCGAGAGTTTCCTCCCTGCGAAGGGTCCCGACTAGGAGAATCTTGCTTGTCCGCGGGAGGAGCTGTTCTTACTACCCCCAGCTGGTCTAGTTGTTTCGCACCTACCCCGACTTACGCCGAATCGAAGGGGAAAGAAATCCGGAGTATGGTAGACTTGTTACGCGTGGAGGGTACGGATCTTCTGTAAGACCTTCATTTTCGAAATCGGGTCCGGTTCAAAGATTCCGATCACCGACGAAGACCCGAAGAAGAAACGAAGTAGAAGGATCGCCGGAGAAGCCGGAAGCTGCTGAGATTGCTTTCTGGAGGAAATTCCGAGTTGCCGGAATATACACGCTACCGGAATATACACCATTGCCGACTACATACCACTTTTGGGAGGAAGCGGGTTCCATCCCCTCTCCGCCGCGAGAGGATGAGGAGAATGTTCGCAAGATTCTTTGCCACATTACCTCGGCCCGCATACTACAACGATAGCCGCAGAAAAGAACTAGAACTACGCCGTTTGCTCGACTGCGAACTTTGGTAGAAAAGTTAGCAAGGAAGGAAAACTGCCCCGTATCGGAAATTCTACGAAGGATAGGGCGGGTGCCGGTCAAATCCCGTCTTGGGCCCCGAGTAGAGCCCGCCGTCATGACAGAAAAGCCAAGCAAGAGAATAAAGGCTAGCCCGCCTGTCGTAGTCTCAGGATTACAGATTAGGGAGGATACCACCTTCCAGCATTTGGCCGACAGACCATCTGGTCCTAGACCTTCTGCTGCTAGAAGGATGGTATGGCGTCCCACTGCTTGGGCGATTGAGGTTGAAACGGCGGCCCGAGAAAGAAAGTCTCGCCGGGAAGGCTGGAATGCGAAGAAAGCGCTCTTTGCGATAAAGGGGACTCGTGAAAAAGGGACCCGGCGGCTATCGCATGACAACCGCAAAGACACACGAAGCTCCGCTAGAAGATGCCATGGAAAAGTTGAGAACCGACATCCGAGCGGTTGGCAAAAGAAAGAGAAGAAAAGTTCGGAGATGAGATCGATTCATCGGAGTTCATGGACGACGAATATGCAGAAATCAACATGGTTGAGACACGAGCTTCATCGGCTTCGCAAGGTGCTCCTGCGGCCGCGAAGAGAGGAGCCGGGCGATGAGAAGACGGCTTCGGGAAAAAGACGACACGATCGCTCGAATGGCGAAGAGGATGGAAGAGATGGTCGTAGCTGCGGCCACTCTCCGGAGTCGAGTACAACCACATAGAGAGACACCCCGAGAGGTCATTCACATTGTAGACGGAGGAAAGGAGATTACATCCGTCGATGGGGATGACCGGCTTAAAAAGGATACGACACGAAGTATGATCCACGAAAAGGATATCGAGAACTTGGTAGAACGGCGGAGTGCGAGAAGCCTTAGCACAATCGAAGAACGGGACATCCATTCGGACGGGTAGACCTTACCCGGAAGAATTCGACGCGTCCGATACCGAAAGGCTTCGTACCACCTCTGTTCAAGACATTCGACGGAACGGGAACCCCGACGGCATGTTGCACACTTTCGTGCCGGTTGTTGCAATGCGGCGGGAGCGATGCGTTACTCTTCGACGGTTCGTCGGCGGTCCGTCGAGAATCGCTTTCGGCGGTACGCGGAATTACCAAACGGTTCGGTGAAGACATTCTCGAGCTAGAGAGCCTCTTCATCGAGCGATTTGCCGGAGCTCGGCACCACATCACTATAGGTGATTTAGTGGTAGAGAAACAAAGGCCGAATGAAACTTTGGTGGATTACATACTTCGATGGAGAAACTTAAGCATGAAGTGTGAACCACAGCTGCAAGAACAACATGCGGTCGGCATCTTGCTTAAAAGCATTCACGGCCGATAGCACTTCTCCTCGAAGGATTCATTATTAAGACTTTTGAGAAGTTGTTAAGCAAGGCCGGAAGCTTGCAAGAAGAGGCGAAGCAATTAAGTTTTGCCGACAAGACGGACAAGCGAAGCCGGTGAAGACCTTCGAAAAGAAATCCGGGATCATTGCGGCGAGTTGATAAAGGCAAGCAGCCGATGCAAATACCACCGGAACGGCCGCGGCAACCACAACGGAATTACCGGCAACCCCGGTCCGGCTATCGGTCGTCTCCGCGGTATGAACAACCGCCTCGTCCGCAACGTACATTGAGGGAGCTTCGAGCGAGAGAATATCCGTTCAAAAATGAAGCGATGCCGAAGATGTTCCGTAGCCTTAATGAAAACTCCGGATTTCCGGTTGCCGAGCCTAAAAGCCCGGAGGAAGTCGACAAGAAAGGTGATCCCGACTTTTGCCCCTACCACCGGATGCTTGGGCACAAGATAGAAGATTGCATTACCTTTAAAAGTTGGCTCGACGACAACCTTCGGAAAGGAAATATAACAATCCCGAAGGAGTACATGAAGGAACCCCGGAAAGGAGGTTCCGTCGATGTTATCTCAGCCGATCCCGTCATTCCGATAGATCCCTATGCAGCGACGATGGATGGACTACCGCACGGACGAGGTCTTCGAAGAAGATTTTAGACGACATCCGAACCGCCTCGGTGCGAGCTTCAATTCGAGTTCGAGACACTGTTAAGCCGGTACTTATCACTTGCGATAGAAGAACCACCTCGACGAGGAGACGATCGAAGAAAAGAAGAAAATTGACGAAGAAGAGGGGACCGAGACTCCTAAGGCTAGACTAGGGGCTGCTTATCCTAGGATAGTTGTTTCCGATTCGGGGGAGAAATCCCTCGAACCTCGATTTTGTATGATTATGCTGCTCACTTCGGTGGGATCATATAATGATAAGGGTGATGGCGTTGGCTACGTTTTGATTATTTCTAACGATTACGTAACTAGCGACAATCCGGACATCGACTTCGATGCCAACAACAATTCTCGAATCATACACGATCTCGACGATCAAAATAACGAAGAAGACATCCATCGAGGAGGCTACGAGAGTTCAACAAGCAACGGATCTATGCGGCGAGTTTCGAGGAGCTCCGGTTACGATAGAGTTAGAGCCTTCAGATTTTGAAGATAATCCGGAAGAGCTTGTCATTCCGATTCGGGAGGAGACACGGCAAGTTCAACATTAGATTCGGAAGAAATTACGAAGTCGACTTAAGAAGTGGAAAAGTTCTACCTCCGAGAATGGGTCCAAAAGACAAAGGAAAGCGGTGGTTGCTCGAAGAACCAACCCCGGCGGAAGAAATACCCGTTCGAGAAGAAGCCGAGACGCATGAGAACAAAGTGGACTACAACGTGCTAGCCCATCTTAGGAAACTACCGGCTAAGCGAGCATTTACGATGCTCTCATCTTATCGAAAGGAGATGAGAGAAGCTCGATCGAGGCCTTACTTGATCCCGAAATTTGCTTAGCTCGAATGGCCGGAGATTCCTTAGATGAGGTTTGCTCGTTAAAGGAACGACGAGGCGTTACCTTCACGGACAATGACCTACTACTTGGGACGACGGATCTGACAACGACCGTTGTACATTTCGGTTACAATTGGGAAGTTTACGCTCTCGGAGTATTGGTGGATCCGGGAGCATCAATCGATATAATGAGTCTTCGAACACTAGCATACTTGGAAATTGATGCTCGCGAGCTCGAAGCGGACAAAATGTTATTAAGAGGATTCGACCGAGAAAGGAGAAAGAGCCCTCGGGTCAATAACGCTGCGATGAAGACCGGTGACTTAGCAAAGACAACCGCGAAATTTCACATAATCGATTCGAAACATCGTTCAACGCTCTGTTGGGCCGACCATGGATACATGAAAACGAGGATGGTACCATCATCTACGCACCGGTGCATCAAATACTACGATGGAGGGGAACGATGCATCAAAGGTGACTTACAACCATTCTCCGTACATGAGATTGGAATCCATGAAGACGCGGCTTATTATGCACCGCCAAGAAAACGATCTTCTCCGGAGATACCGTAACAAATGAAGCAAAGAAAGTTCGGGACAACGAAGAACTCGAAGTTCTAGTCCAACGATCACTCACCACTCCCTTCGGCGAGATGGTGAAGGTTTCTCCACAACTCGCATCCGAGGTCGAGGCGGGGACGAGGTCGTGGTAGAGACGTTAGGACGGTTGGACGAGAGAAACCGACCATCAATGTTGATTGGGAATGATAGTTACGAAGAAGAAAAGGAAATCAAGCAAGAAGCGGCGGACAATAAGTCGAAAGAAGCCGCAATTCAAGATCTCCTCGAAGATGAAAAGAATGAAGAATATAAATCGATGTACGAGAAGATTAACCACTACGTACATACTATGACCCTAACCTCGATCCATTCTAATAAGATCGAGGGTATGGTGGTCGAAGAGGTACGTAACGACGGTGCGAAGCCAATCAAATTCTACCGTGGTGCTTCTTCCTCCAAAGCTGAAAATAATGTACAATTCGAAGATGTCACTTCATCGAAATTAATGGAATTACCTTTTGAGTGGTACTCTCCACTGTGTTCAAAATTTAATTCAGCGTGGTTTCTTACCTCGACAATGGACAAAAGGCCAATCACAACATTTTGAAAAATTATGGAATAACTCCGGTCGTCCTCCCAATTCAAAGCATGGACTCGGATTCGGCACAGTAGGGTCAGTTGACGATACGAATTTTGCTGGTTGTCACTTGCAAGTCCAATGAAAGCGCATGGAAACTACGGACGAACTCGAAGATTTGCAAATTGGAGACGCTCCACAGAATTCGAAGAAGAAATCAAATCTACGATAGATGAGTTAACGGAAGTTAACTTAGGTACTAACGAAGAGCCTAGACCTACCTTTGTTAGCTCCTTACTCGACAAAGAAGACTCGAAGAAATAATCAAATTATTAATGGAATTTAAAGGCTGTTTTGCTTGGAACTACGATGAAATGCCGGGATTGGCTCCGGAGGTTGCGGTTCATAAGTTAGGAGTGGATCTACTTCATTCCCGGTCGGACGAGGTCCCGAGAAGAATGCGTCTAGAAATCGAACAACAAGTCATAGCCGAAGTTAAAAAGCTAATAGACGCTAAATTTGTCACGTGAAGAACAATACCCGACTTGGCTAGCCAATGTAGTGCCAGTCAGAAAGAAGAATGGTCAAATCAGAATTTGTGTAGACTTCAGAGATTTAAACAAGGCATGTCCGAAGGATGAATTCCCTCTACCGATCCCAGAATTAATGATCGACATTGCTTCAACACATGAAATATTCTCGTTCATGGATGGATCTTCAGGATACAACCAGATAAAAATGGCTCCAGAAGATGAAAAGCTTACGGCATTCGAACGCCGATCGGAGTATTTTGCTACACGGTGATGCCATTCGGAGTGAAGAACGCGAGAGCAACCTACCGAAGAGCAATGACAAGAATTTTTGATGATCTCATCCACGATCAAGTCGAATGCTACGTGGACGATGTGGTCATCGAAAGCAAAGTAAAGGAAAACCACTGTATGATTTGAGAATTGTTTTCGAACGATTAAGACAATTTAACCTTAAGATGAATCCCTTAAAATGCGCCTTCGGCGTCACCTCCGGGAAATTCTTAGGATTCGTTGTCCGACATCGTGGAATTGAAATCGACCGGAGAAGATTAAAGCTATCTTAGAAATGCCGCCTCCCGAAACCTTAAAACAACTACGATCTTTTCAAGGAAGGCGGCATATCTTCGACGCTTTATCTCGAAACTTGTCGAGTAGGTGTCGGCCTTTCTCGGCACTAGTTAAAAAGGACGCCAAATTTATTTGGGAAGAGAAATGCCAGAAGGCCTTCGAGGACATTAAACAATATTTAATGACACCTCCTGTCTTAGCGACCCGGTCTCGGGTAGACCGGCGATACTTTACACCGCGGCTCTAGACGACTCTCTCGGAGCCTGTTAGCCCGGAGTCGATGATGAGGGTAAAGAAAATGCTCTTTACTACTTAAGTCGTCGTTTGCTTCCGACGGAAGTAAGGTATCCCGCAATTGAAAAGCATTGTTTGGCCACTGATCTTCGCCGCTCGAAAGCTCGGGCACTACATGCTTTCTCATAAGGTCAACTTCGATCTCGAAGTTTAATCCATTGCAATACTTGATGACTCGTCCAACACTTTCGAGCGGACTTGCCGGATGGTCGATGATATTATTGCAATTCGATATAACTTTCGTGCCTCTGCGTGCCGTAAAGGGACAAGTCTTAGCGGACTTCCTCGCGGCGCACCCTTTGCGGCAGAATCTCCTCTCGATGACGATTTGCCGAGATGAACAAATAATGAACCTAGAAGACCTTGATGATCGACGTTGGGAATTATATTTCGACGGAGCATCTTCGGCACACAAAGACGAAGAATCGCAAGTGATAGTGCCGGTAAGGCGGGAATCGGGCTAATCTTTATAACGCCGGAGCGGGGGATGTTAAGATACTCCTACCACTTGACGAGAACCGTGTACAAACAACGAAGCGAGAATACGAAGCCCTCATAACGGGATCTGGAATTAGCTATTCGAATGGGGATAACGGACATCGACATCTACGGGGATTCACGGTTAATCATTCGACGAGATCGTCGGACAATACAGAATTTTTAAACCAAGACTCGAACAATACTTCCGGTATCGTCATACGAGTTGTTGGAACAGATTCCAAATGTGACGATCTACAAAATTCCCGAAAAGAAAATGCTTTAGCGGATGCTTTAGCCCGTCTCGCAAAAGAATTTGCTGTTTGCAAGATGAATCGAGTGGAAGTGTCGGTTCACGGACGTCGGGTCCTATCACGGCTCGACATAGACACAATACACAAATCGAGAAAAAGAAAAAGAATCGATTGCGGCGATGACGAGAAAACACGGAAGATTGGCGACGGCCATTGATGAACTACACACGAACGGGAAAGCTACCGGACGATAGGTCGCTAGCCCATCGGATCAGAAAAGAACTACATCCTACGCATTAATAAACAACACATTATACGGAAGGTCTTTTGATCGAAATGTGGCTAAGGTGCCTAAGCGGGTCCGAGGCCCGTGAAATTGTTAAAGAGGTGCATTCGGGACTGCGTAGGCGCTCACCAGGTCGGGTCCGAAGATGAAAATGAAAATTAAAAGACTAGGAGTACTACTGGCCCTCGATGATGACCGAGCGCATGAAAATCGCCGAAGTCGTCACCAATGCCGAGTGCACGGAGTGGTTCTACACCGACCTCCAAATGTGCTGCATCCGACAATTGCGTCGTGGCCATTTGAATGTTGGGGCACGGATATAGTGGGTCCGATAGAACCACCATCTTGAAAGGACATCGCTTCATTCTTGCGGCTACGGATTACTTTTCCGAGTGGGCGAGAGCGGTTCCACTTAGAGAAGTGAAAGCACACCACGTGCTACGGTTTTCGAGAACCAAGTTGTCTACCGGTTTCGGAGTGCCGCGCGGGATCATCTCGGATAATGGGTCGGCATTCGAAGCACACAAATCAACAATTTTGTCGGGAGACACGGAATCGGCGGCGATACTCGACAATTTACTACCCGAGAGCAAACGGCCTCGGCGAGGCTTTTAATAAAACTCTCGTTCAAATCTTAAAGAAAACCTTGGACGATAATAAGAGAAATTGGCACGAGAAATTGTTAGAAGCCTTATGGGCCTACCGGACAACCTTCGAACTCCTACTCGAAGCTACACCTTACGCTCCAGTGTATGGGTCCGAGGCGATGTTACCTTTAGAGGTTCGGCTTCCTTCACTCGGAATTGCGAGTTGCAAACAAGATCACGACGAAGAAAACGCCAGATTACGACTCGAAGAATTAGAAAACTTGGAAGGAAAAGACTTGCGGCGCAACGAATTTAGAACTATACCGAGCTAAGATGGTTCGAGCCCATGACAAAGCGTGGTCCGCCCGAGAACCTTCAGAAGTTGGTGACTTAGTTCTCGTTCTCGAGACCTATTCTTGCACACCGCAAGATAGGAGGAAAATTTGAACCCACTTGGGAAGGACCGTTTGTGGTTGAAGCGGTATACTCGGGAGGTTCCTACCGGCTAGTGAATTGCCGGGGAGAACGACATATGCTTCCGATCAACGGACGATACTTGAAAAAGTATTACGCTACACGATGTTTCGAAGGAATGAATTCTTCATCCCTAAGAAACACGGGCGAAGTAATTACTTATGATTGGGTCCGAACCCAAAAATAATAAAATGTGCTTAAGATAAATAAAATCATGATAATATGTTTTCCTTGTTTTCTTTTCCAAATCAAAATCTCTTTCCCGATCTTATCCTACTTCATTCCTGTGAAATTTGAAAAAAAATAATAAAAAAAATATATAATAAAAAAATGTCTTTAATAAACATTTTCTTAATGTTCTTGTTCTTAGTACAGCCCCTGATCCTTTTCCTTGTCTTTTCACAGGGAAATGTCGAACGGGCGGTTGGTCTCGAACTTTAAGAATGGCGTAAGCCTTGCACTCGATGAAAAGAGGGTGAAAGATGGAGCGATAATCGAGATTGACTCGGATTTCGCACCGGCGGAGCCTACGATACGAGGAAAGTGAGTCGGGTCCCGAGTTAACGAGAAGAACTACCGGGCGAGACGGTGATGAAAGTGGGTGGCCCAAGCCACCAATCCAACAACGAAAAGAAAAGCAAACACCGAAGAAGATAAGAAAATGAAGTCCGTAGTCGCTACGGCGGAGGGCGGAGCTTGTCGGCGCGCGCGCACGAGAGATTCAGAAGTGCGAAGAGCTACTCTCACGGCCACGCAACGAAGAAATAAGAATCGCCGTATCAGTAAGATGTTAACAAAACTAGGCTGCGGACCGGCGCGACGAGACAATTGCTAATGCCGGCACACACATTTCGAGGACACCGGTTCACCGGGAACACTGAAGAAAGGAGGCCGGCTCCTAGGATAACGAGAAAGAACCGAGGGAAATCTCCGGAAGATCGGAAGAAAGAAGGCTACCACGCCATCGGATAGAACCACCGATAATGCATGACCTTGTTGCGAAGCAACCCGGGGGATGTCACGACGGGCATCATCCACGAGGAGCGAGGTATGCGGGGGAACGTGAAGGGATTGAACCATATATCCCACAATATGTCACGAGGCCTCGCCATCGCGAGATCATTCCGGAATACGAGGCTGGAGAGAATGCGAGAATGTTGAAAAGAAAACTTTTGAATACTTCGAGAGAATTAAAGGAAGAAGGATCAACATACTAGAGGGCCTCGAGCTACATGCAGACGTATTCTCGGAGTATGAACAACGGCAAATCGTGGATTGTATCCAGGGATTCGAAGAGAATGGGCCGAGCGAGGCCGCCGAGGAAAACACATACTCGGAACCCCGGAGATGGATGCCGGGGAAAGGAAGAATCACGATACGATGCGGATGCTTGCTACTGACTTTCTTTGAAGACGAAGGGAAACCCACCGGGGATACTCCGTCATGGGCAAGTAGATCCGATGCCATTAGTCATCGGGAGAATGGTAAAAAGATTGATAACATGGAGGGTACTGCCGGCGGATTGCATACCCAATAGTTGCATTATCAACATCTACAAACGGGGTATTGCATACCCCCACATATAGATCACCACGACTTCGTCGGACCTTTTTGCACGGTCTCTTTCTTGAACGAGTGTGACATCATGTTCGGATCCGATCTCCGGATAGCGAGGCCCGGGTGAGTTCCGAGGGCCGGTAAAGATACCTTTACCGGTGGGTTCCGTCATGATGCGAAGGGCAACGGAGCGGATATCGCTAAGCATTGCATACCGGGAGTGCCGGTGGAGCGGATCTCGGTTACTTTCGGGAGAATGGACGACGACGAGATGCCTTACCATTTCCGACCGGACCCGGAGCTAGAGAACCTCCGGCCTTACGAGGCTGTGAGTTACATGGGAAATATCACACCTCCAACGTACATCCAGCCGGCATCCTTGCCAGGGATGGCTTGGAAGGTGATGTTATTAACCATGTACCCCACTATTCAGACATGGATTTTTTGACAAATGCTTCTTTTGATGGACCAACAAAGATCATACACAGTCCGTTTTGAGTCTACATGGATTGTATGAAATGTATTCCAGATCGAGTTGTATGATGTATTTTCAACATGATTGGAATGAAAGTGACCATGTCACGTTTTTGGCCTTCACCTCTTTTGTGCAAATTGATTGGGAAACGCCATTAAAGTTAAATGAACTTCGAACAAAGAACAGAAAAGAAATAAAGAAAAAAAGGATAAAAGAAAACTTTCTTTAAAAATCTGAAATGACAAACACCAAATTCACATGAACATTAAATAAACGATAAAATAAAATTTGAATCATTAAAAGATAAACGAAATCAACACAAATCTTAAATTCCATCCTTCCAAATTTCAAATCAAATTTCAAATTCAATCTTTCCAAATTCCGAATCAAATTTCAATCTTTTCAAATCTCGAATCAAATTCTCAACCGAATTCCAAATCCGATCTCGATCAAATTTCAAATTTGATCTTCCAAATTTCAAATCAAATCTTAAATCAAATTTCAATCGAGTTCGAACTCATCCTTCCAAATTTCCAAATTCAATCTTTCCGGATTCCAAATCCGGTCTCGATCAAATTCGAATTCAATTTCTTCCGGATCTCGAATTAAAAATACATCGAATTCAAACTTTTGGGTCGAGGATTTTACATCCAAGACTGCCTTTGCTAGGATTCTTTCCTATTGCCTTTGAAGTACATCAAAATTCAAACTTTTGGGTCGAGGATTTTATATCCAGATTGCCTTTGCTTTAGGATTCTTTTCTATTGCCTTTGAAATACATCGAATTCGAACTTTTGGGTCGAGGATTTTACATCCAAGGCTGCCTTGCTTTAGGATTCTCTTCCTATTGCCTTTGAAATACATCTAATTCAAACTTTTGGGTCGAGGATTTTACATCCAAAGTACCTTTGCTTTAGGATTCTTTCCTATTGCACTGAAGTACATCAAATTCGAAACCTTTGGGTCGAGGATTTTACATCCAGGACTGCACGCTTCTAGGATTCTTTCCTATTGCCTTTGAAATACATCAAATCAAACTTTTGGGTCGAGGATTTTACATCCAAGGCTACCTTTGCTTTAGGATTCTTTCTATTGCCTTGAAATACATCAAATTCAAACTTTTGGGTCGAGGATTTTACATCCAAGCTACCTTGCTTTAGGATTCTTTCCTATTGCCTTTGAAATACATCGAATTCAACCTTTTGGGTCGAGGATTTTACATCCAGAGCCTGCTTGCTTTAGGATTCTTTCCTATTGCCTTGAAATACATCAAATTCGAACTTTTGGGTCGAGGATTTTACATCCAAGGCTGCCTTCTTTAGGATTCTTTCTATTGCCTTTGAAATACATCAAATTCAAACCTTTTGGGTCGAGGATTTTACATCCAAGCTGCACTTGCTTTAGGATTCTTCTCTATTGCCTTTGAAATACATCAAATTCAAACCTTTTTGGGTCGAGGATTTTACATCGAAGACTGCCTTTGCTAGGATTCTTTTCTATTGCACTTGAAATACATCAAAATCAAACTCTTGAGGTTAAGGATTTTACATCCAATACCGCATTGCTGCGAGATCTCTTCTCATTGCAATGATTCAATCTGATCAATTCAATTTTCTTTCGAGGTTGAAGATGTTACATCTAAAACCTCGAATTCCAATTTTCATTTCAAATCAAATCCCTCAAATTAATTTTGACAAAACTTCAATCTAAATTGAAATTCCAAACTAAAATCTAAACTCACACATCAAAACTTAAATTGAAACAAAATAAAATCTAAATCGAAATTCCCCCCAGATCATGTGATTTGGAATTCACCTCCTTTTCCTTTCCCCAGCGAGAGTTCAGGAATCTCCAGTTTCAGAGATATACTTGACACTCCCCAGCGGAAACTCTTCTACTTCGTCCTAAGTTTGTCACTTGGACATCTGTGTTGGTTTTGTTGATCGCTTCGGTCAGCACCAATACGCGCGGTGTGCTCCGTCAGCTCACCACACCTATTGGGGGTCCATTTGTTGACCTCATTTTTGATGAGGTCTTCTCTTCTTCTTTTTAGTGCTTAGGATCTAGCCTTAGGCTTTTCCTTTGACTATCTTAGAGGACTAGAGTTGGGACCCACCTTTTAGAAATTCAAACCACTTCTTAACTCCCTGCAAACTCCACAAACTTGACTGTAGACCCCTAATCACCTAGAGGGTTGAAATCAAATGTGGAAGTTTAAAGGATGAGTTCCTATAGGACTCTTTGGCCTTAGGAGCGCACACAGGTGGCACAGTGCAGTGAAGGGGCGACTTACACACACCACACTTATACACTACACCTACACACTACACTTCCACATACCTCATAAAACCACACCCATACCTAACTCGACCTCCTGACTCATGTAGGTGATTCGCATGGATGGTCCTTAACCCACTAAGCCCTTGGTCAAGAGGGTTAGGAACAACATAGTGAATGCCTCGAGTGAGTCCCTTCATGGCTCATGTGGGCTTGATATGGCTTCATGGCTCAACCAAAATGACTTCTTTCCACCCAAATTCACCCAATCTTCAATTTCCCAATTTTCGATTTTTGACCCCGGGACCCTACACCTCTTAAACTGCACAAAACCACTTAAAATTACCCAAAATTCTCAAAAATTTCCAAATCACCCAAAATTCTCCAAAATCATTCCCAAACATTTCCACATCACTTAAATTGATCATCCATACCCAAAAATACCAAAAATTCCAAGAAAACCTCCCGATACCCTCCGAATACCCAAAATACCCCTCTTGGCCTAAAAATCCAAAAATTCAGAAAATTCCCAGAAAAATTCCAGAAAATCCCAAATATTCCCAATTTCATTTTGTCCAACTACACCATGGGCCAATTTTGTCAATTTACCCTACTTTTGTCAAAACCCCAATTTGACCCATTTTAACACTAAGTGAACCCGATGTCGAACCAAACCTACCCAATTGACCCCAATTCTGGTCAATTCAGTTCTAAACTTCAATTCAACATTCCCAACACCAATCTAGGCCAAATCCAAGTTCAATTTGATTGACATTTGGATCCAATCTCACTTTTGGCCTTAAAGCCCGATTTGGACCCATGACCTAAACCTAACCCGAACTCACCCGACTCAATTCCAATTAACCCCAAATCTTTTCTAAATCTTCCTTAGCATTCCCACAAACAAAACACTAACATGATTTGCCCAAAATTTAGACCCAAACCCCACTCAAATTCAACCCAAAACCAAAAGGCCCAATTTTGACCTAAACCCGAACCTAACCCAGAATGAGCCCAGAACCCCAAAATCAAAGCCCAACCAAAGCCAAAACCTCTTTGAAACACCCCCATAAACATTTCTCAACATTGATTTTATATCAATTTCAACCCTAGCCCAACATTAGCCCAACTTGGCCCACTTGGACCTACATAGGCCCACTTGCAGAATAAATCCGAATTGAGCCAATTCAACTCCAAATCACATCAAATTGATTCCAAGCCCTTCATAGAACATCCCTAAACCAATTATGACATTTATTTGACAAAGTTCTTCACAAAATTTTTTATCCAAATGCCCATCCTAAAATCAAAAGCCCATTTCCCTTAAACTTTCCTAAAAGCCCACTCCTTGATTCAAAAGCCCGAATTCATCCAAAGCCCACATGACACTTCCTTTCATCATCCATTTAATCAAAATTGTCCCTAAGTTCCAAAATCATCAATCAAATAATTCCAAATCAAGCCACATGCCAAATCACCCCAAAATATCCAAAATTCTTAAAACCCATTTTTATGAAATTGACCCGAAGCTTTTCCCGAAGCCAAATGGAGCCAAGGATGAGCCATTCACAAGCCATATGAAGCCATGAAAGTTTGGCATGTGACCATGCCATTAATGGCAAAAGGAGGAGGTCCTTTAACCATCTCCTAAAAGTCATTAGCCTTAAGCATGTCTCCCCTTAACCAATATTTAATCCAAATATTCTTGGATAAGGACATCACCACCTCTTGACCAGCTAGCCTAACTGATCTTCTCGGCCCAAGACCGGCCATGGGGAGGTGAACCCGACCCAAACCAATGGGTTGACCAATTTCAAGCCAAAATGACCCCTTCCCCATTCCATTTTAAATCAAACCCTTTACACATGTCCAATGCTCAATTGACTGCACCATAGCCGAGCCACGACCTCCACGGTCGAGATGGTGACCCATGCATGCCGGCCGGCCACCTGGATCGTCAGGAAAACACCATGGCCGAGAGCTCGCATGTGAGCCAACATTGAAATTCTCACTTGCTGAGCTGCCCCATGCCTAGTGGTCACCATGGCTGTTCTTCTCCTCACCGAGCGGCTGATCCCATGCCTCGGCTCCCCACGGGAGGCCCTCCGCCCTCTCTGACTCAAACTCCACCCCTCTCGGCCATGAGAAGAGCTAAGCAAAAACCTTGCCAAAACTACGCAAAATTGTTCCGGACTCCTCCCCATACACGAGCACTTGATTCCCGGTGAGATCCCCCTGCCATTTCTCCTGCTGTGAGCTCGATTTCGGAGTTGAAATTCCACCAAAACCGAGGACACTTCTCCACGGTGAGCCAATTCCCAAATTGATTGGTTCTACACCTTCACCGGACCGAGGAAGGTGTCCGCCGATAAAAGCCCCATCTCCGAGGCCACCCGGTTGCTCCGGCCTCCAAGCTTTGTGATCGGGCTTGGTCGAAATCACATCCGGACAATTCACCGGACCGGGAGACTTCATCCGGAGCTTGCTTAGGATCCGATCGAAGGTGCGACAACTCTCGGATTGAAGCCACACTTCTGCGAGCAAAGGTATGAGCTAATTCTTCATCCCGAGCTTCGGAGATTCTCCATTTCAAATGCCTTATTTTCGATGCATGTTAACCGTATAGATGTGTTCGTCTCTTCGAGACGAATCCATAGAGCATAAGAACATAAAAATCCATTGAGTATCGAGTGAGATCTTAGGGATTTAGTGTGGACGGCTCTCGGGTGAGGACGCTCGGGGACGATGAACGGATGTCGTCCATTCAATACACGCGCGGACGAACGGCTCAGATGGCGTCGGACCAGGAGACAGTACGAGAACCGCGGGGCCCGGGCTGCGGCTCGGGTGGCGGCGTCGAATGGGAGCGCGACGCGCGTGCGTTCGGAGGCTGCCGAGGTTGACGCGGCGCCGCGTGGATAAATAGAAAATTAGGATATTTTTCTATTTATTTAATTCCCTAAACTTCAAAAATTCATATCTCTGTGTAGAAAAATCGGAAAAATAAAATAAAAATACCCTCTTGCTCGGTGAACGAGAGGAGAATAATGTGGAAAAGAAATCATTTAATTTCATCAAGTATTTTATTTTTTATAATTTATTTACTCTCTGCATTATTTTAATTCTCCATGCATGCATACAATTCACCATGGCATGAGACCATAGGGCTTTTGAAGCCTCTGAATTTGGGAACATTCCCTGAATTTTCCAAAGTCGAGAGCCATCACTATGAAAAGTTATTGATTTTTCAAATTCGAGTTCTTGTTTTGAGTATTTTAATTCCAATAAATAGCATGTTGTGAAATAAATTCTAGGAAAATTTGGTGATGTTTCTTATGACCGAGAGAACCTTAGGAAAAATAGGTTTTGACTTAGTTCATTTAAAACGACCATTAATTGGCTTAAAAACCCAAAATAGGTCTTTAATTAATTAGAGTTAACCATGCATCAAATTGACTTGAAATCAATTCTCCACTGACCTTTAGGATCGAGAGGAACCCATCATAAAAATTTGAGGTCGATTGGACTTGGTTAGCCCCACTAATTGGGTTGATTAAGCCGCTTAGCCATTTTAAACTTTAAAAATTCATAACTTTTAAAATACCTTTCAAAAATTCACTAAATTGGTTTTGGAGCCTCTCTGATATCAGGGGAACCTAAGAAAATTAAAATTTCAATTTTCTAAAAAAGTTGATTTTTAATAATATTTTAATATTTTTAATAATTAAAAAATAATAAAAATCACAAAAATAATAAAATTCACCAAAATGTCACATTTTGAATTTTAATCACATAGGAACAAATCCTACATTTTTCTTAGGTCTACTTGGTGAAATATTAAATTTTAAAGCTTTAAGGTAATTTTAAAATTAAAAAAATATATATTTTCTAGCTTGTTCACTAAAATAATTATAATAAATCATAGAAAAATCAGAAAATTGCAAAATTTGCTTCTCTGGTTTCCTTGATATTAGAGAGATTTTTGAAAAATATAAAATCCATTTTTGAACATTTATTTTATTTTTAAATTAATTAACACTCCAAAACTTAAAATAATTATAATAAAAATAATATAATTCAAAAAATCACCAAAATTGGTCCAAGTGGTTCTCTGGTCATTAGGAATGTCCCCTAATTTTCTTAAGGACAGAAACTTTCCCTTGGTCATGTTATTAAATTTTCCTTGGAAATCTCTATTTTCTACCAAAAATAATTATATAAATAAATTAAATACAGAAAAATCACATTTTCTCCTCTCATGTCTTTATTGGCATATGAGTGAAGTCACATAAAAATTTCAAGTTCATTTGAGTTCAATTTAGTGAGTTATGAAATTATTAAGTTTGAAGGGTAAAGTGGTAATTAAAATTTTAATCCTTAATTAAAACTTTAGGTTTAATAAAAAATTTAACAAGTAAAATATTTGATCTAATCTGATTTGGATGATTGAAATTTAAATAATTAAAGGGTAGAAACCCATTAAACAATTTTAAAATGATTAAACTTTAATTAAATAATTGATTAAATTTGGAAGAATAATAAAATTGGAATTATTAAAATAGGGATATTATTAGGAAGAGATTTATTCTTTAATTTAAAAAATCCCTAAATTAATTATCTCATTAATATTCAATTCTTAATTAAAATGATAACTCAAATTTAAAATATTAAAAGACTTAATTATTAAATCCTTTTAAAAATTTCAATTAAAATTAAAAATTAAATTAAATTAATTAAATTAAATTAAATTAAATTAAAATTAAATTAAATTAAATAAATTAAATTAAATTAAATAATTGAATTAAATTAAATTAAATAAATTAAATTAAATTAAATAAATTAAATTAAATTAAATAAATTAAATTAAAATTAAATTAAATTAAATTAAATTAAATTAAATAATTAAATTAAATTAAATTAAATTAAATTAAATTAAATTAAATTAAATTAAATTAAATTAAATTAAATTAAATTTAATTAAATCAAATTAAATTAAAATCAAATCAAATCAAATTAAATTAATTCGACATCGAATCGAAACTCGATTAAATTAAATTAAATTAAATTAAATATAAAGCAACTTGAACACTTATTCAAATTTAAACCCTTTAACTTAAATCAAATCATTTGGAATACCAATTTACCCTTGAAAGTTTTAGTTATCATAACTCTAAACAGAACATTAAATGAAATGTTACTTCACTTATAGGATATTCGAATGTCACTAGTTCAACGGCGAAGTTAACAAAACTTGAATTCTTGGACGATTAATTCATTTGTATAATTAAATTCATTTGGACTTAAAACAATCCTAGAAATATTGAAAAGATGTTTAAGATTCCTCTTAAGCACTTCCTCGATATGATAGGACATTTATAAGAACGATTGAATTTAATCGTTCTTTGATGAAGAAAATCGTCCTCAAACAAAACTACAAAGAACCTAGACGTCATAGGAGATGACTAGCTATAGGATTAGGAATTTGGTAGAAAACCATAACCCTTCCCTTAGCTTTATCTAGGAACTTGCTTAAATATTCTAATTGTGTTTTAAGTGCGGCTTGGGATGACGGGAAGACCCTCAGGGTACGCTTTTATTTTATTGCGATCTACTTTCTTGCAATTTACTATTACTTAGCGATTTACTTAATCGCATTGCACTTACTTTTCTTGCATGATAAACAACTGTTGCATGAAAACCCACACCTTTAGGATAGCCCTAAAGCTGAAACCAAAACTAAGTTAAAAGTCATTGCAAGATAAAATTCACCGCCACGACATTTCGAAATATAAAACAACTCAAAATTTAATCACAAACGGAACACAAAACTACAATTTCAACTAAATTAAAACGTCTTGTTGGATGATCGGGAATACCTCGGATGATGTAACCTACGTGTTGCTAACGGGATTTCCAGCGGTCTAAATGAAAGTGTGGAACTCATTCGGTTGAGTTTAGCAAATTCATACGGACTAAGTGAATCCGATAAAAATAATGATGCGGAAGGATGGAACCGTGGGATCTTAACCGGTGTCGTTATAATCAACTTTAAGATTTGTTTTAATCAAAACATAAAAAAAAACACTTGGAAAATTAAGACTTCTCTAAACCAAAACACTTTTCTCATCTCACGATTTATGATTTCTAAAACTAAACCTCTGCGACAATAAGGAGCTCGGAGCATGGTGGGCGGCACGGCCATCGTCATCGGCAAAACTTGAACCTACTTCAGCAAAACTTTCCTAGAATTAAATAACGAAGCCATAGGATTTCGAGGTAGTTTGCTCTAGTGCGACATAAATCCTCGACCTTTTGTTAGGCATTTGCCTTGCAAATTAAGCCCTAGCAGGACTTAGGATTCCGAGGTAGTCGTCGATACGACATAAACCCTCACATCTTCGAGGCTATTTGTATGATTCTATCATATAAATATAAGTCCTAATTAATTAAAATTGACAAAATCAAAACATTTAAATGAACATTAGGATTTTCCTAAATTTAAGCCAAACAATAGGATAGTCGGGAAATTACCGAAGTTCACTTCGAATGCTGTGATTTCTCCTACTTTTCTTCCGTTGGATTCACAAAACAAAATGTTCCAAACTTGATCCATTCCCTATTGAAATTCCAAAATTCATTCCCTTGAAAACTTAAACTTTGAAATCCTTGAGAGCAGAATTATTGATTATTATCGAGGGTTTTCTTAGGTGATTCCCGTCACTTAAGATGTAATTAACTATAGGGGCTTGCCCTTATAGGGAATTTTGAAGAACCCGAGTAATATAAACCCTGTTTAATGTTTTCATATTAAACGAGGGAATTTTGTCGGCTTATAAAATTGGTTCGCGGACGAACGGGTGTCACAAATCTTACAGTTTATTTAATCGAGCCTCACCGTCGAGCGGTGTGTCTATCCTTAGGGATAGATACACGGTTTGTGGTGCGGTGCTCGTTTATATAAACTATTTGGGACGTGAGATCGGTTTAATCTCATATCTTAAAACCTTCGAATTTAAAATTATTTTCAAAATCAAATACTACTTTTCAAATTATTTATTTTAATTAAATTAAAAATTCGCCGACAGCTTCTGTTAGGCGACCCACTCTTTTTCAAAATAAAACACACAACCTAAAAAAATATGCCGACAGGTGCGCTGCGAGAAAAACTACAAGAATCTTCCCTTTGATAGCACGAAGCAGCACAAAAGTTATGTCAAACTGTAATAATATCATGGAACATCATGCTAAGCATCCAGAAAGTGTTGGTCGGGTCATCAAATATTGCTACGGGTTAGCTTTTGAGATTAGGTTGACCTTATGAGATAACATGTAGTGTCTGAGCTTTTGAGCGGCGAAAACCAAAGCCGGACAATGTTTCTCAATAGGAGGATACTTTACCTCTGCCAGTATTAGACGTCGACTCAGGTAGTAGAGTACGTTTTCTTTGCCCTCATCATTGACTTGGGCAAGTAAGACTCGGAGGGACTCGTCCAAAACCGTAGTATAAAGTATCAATGGTCTACTCGAGATAGGGGCTGCTAAAACAGGAGGTGTCGTTAGATATTGTTTAATGTCTTCGAAAGCTCGTTGACACGGCTCTCCCCAAATAAATGTGACATCCTTTCAAAGTAAGTTAGAAAATGGGAGACACCTTTCTGACAAATTAGATATAAAGTGTCTTAGATATACCAATTTTCCTTGAAAAGAATGTAATTGTTTTAAGGTTCTGGGAGGAGGCATTTCTAATATCGCTTTAATCTTTTTTGGGTCAATTTTGATTCCTAGATGAAGGACCAAAAATCCTA